>OX421449.1:38248838-38253838 GCA_949126865.1 Montipora capitata | reverse complement strand
CAATGGTGGTGGTTTGCTATAACTGGACAATTTAACTGTTTGTGCATCCCACGGAGACGCTCTTAGGCGTCTTGTTTGCATTCGAGTCTATCTTCCACCGATCAAGAGACTCCAAAGCACTTCATGAATGTGAAGAAATCGCTAGCTCGTACAGCTACACACTTTTCCACTACAGGAACGTGCAGGATAAGTGACCGATGCACAATGGTGACAAAGCGAATCGGAAAGCTGTGCTTTCAAAGAATTCACTTGATTCGGCTGAGTTCGAAAGGCAACACTAGAGTCGGTGAAAGAGAAAGTTTAACTTGTTAAGGCGCGTCACTTCAAAATTTCTTAAATGAATATAAGGGTTACTCCCGAAGGAGATGGAAGAGCACTATGGCTGAGCTCAATTTTCAAAACTCTAGCAATTTGTAAAAAGAAAAATTAAAAAGAAAAAAAGAAAAATTGTAAAAGAAAATTAAAATAGTTTTGTAGTTGCTTTCTATAAGATGAAACACTTTAGTTTGAATGACAACTCCGGGCTATTTCGGTTCAGTAGCTCTTTCGGTTCGGAAGTCATGGTCAGAGATGTAAGCCACTTGTGTAACTCAGAACAGTACGATTCGTTCTAAATCGTTTTGATAAATCTAGCCAGGTAAAAAGATGAATCAGCTTATAACTGACGGGTTTTCTGGTGGTTCAGTAAATGTCTTAATCGGCCCCATAATTATATAAGTAACAGAACTTGATACAGGAATAGCTATATTGGTCTACATAACCTGAAGGCAGCTTTACAAGTAGTATTCACTTAATATTACAGTTAAGTGACTGTAATTCAAACTTCAAAATTTTGTTCATAACGTTTTTGAAATTTTACGAGTGACAACACAAATATATAGCAATTTGTGAGATAAGAGAGTAAATATCTTTGACTTTGACTTTAAGCATGATACAAATCAAAAGTAATTATCCATCATATTTAATTTGTGGCAACCATCATGCAGCATTTAACAATTATTGGATGAGGTTGAGCATGTTAGCGATAATTATCAAGGCCAAAGTTTGTGTTATCTGCTGAAGCCGAAGGCTGAAACGGATAACACAAACTGAGGCCTTGATAATTATCGCTAACATGCGAAAACCGAATTCAATAATTGTTTTATTATGCATATTCCTGAGCTGAGCTCCGCCATGACAAAACTGATCAAACTGCTGGTTAGTGTGTTAGGTGACGTCACTTCTGCATGCATAAAACTATCGTCTGTAGGTATGACGTCAATTCTACATGTATAAAATCTATTGTTTGTAGGTATGACGTAAGAGGAACAGAGCAAGCAAGAATTAGCTGCGTGCTTATAGCCATTCAAAATCGAGCTGGTGACAACAATGTATAATAATAAACATTCTTGGCAGTATAAACATATTTACGTTACCACAACATTTTGTGTGTATTGTTGTGCAAACAAAACCAAAATTGGGGCTGCAACAGTGCCTGTCATAAAATACAATTTATTATCAAACATGCATGCAAGTTATGTGACCAGTGTTTTTAACGTTAATGTATACACAACTGCTATCCTTACTTGTTAGCTAATCTCATACACGATTATGAAAATAATTTAGCAGGGATGAGAACATCATGTTTTGAAAATATAATAGGTAGTTATGACGTCAGCGGGATGTCCGACAAATAGCAATAAGTCAACATTTTCATGTATTTGCGGTCAGTACGCTGCAGCAGTTGAACAGTTACAGTTTGTCTCAAGTTCGTTGTTCTAGTTGTCAATTCGGACTGACGTCTCACAGAAACAGATTATTAGAAGAAACTCAGGTACGATCTCAGTAATTGGAGACAGATTTGTTCGAAAACAAGTTTAGGCAACTTTGCACGAACACGACGCGTGCGAGCAAGCATGACATTATCTTGCAAATAATTTGTCAGATACAAATCACTGAGGGATTGAAAGGCTCAGTCCATTTTAACCAGCCGGGAAACGTAGTATTATGAACAATGGCAATTTATTACCAAAGCGGAGTGACAAGTCCCTGTCTTCGCAACGGTCGGGGGACCTTTTCAAGGACATGATATGAAACTATACCCCTACAATGTACCGAAAGATTCTATGAAACTAACAATAACTGAAATTTCAAATTTTACTTCACAGAAGAATAAGCGAGACAACAATCCTATAAAGCAGGTTTCTTCGCATAGATCCACAAATAAACTTACTCAACGAACAATAAGCGATGGAATGTATGGCTGAGGGAGCACTTGAATTTGACACACACCTAAGTGTGCGGGGCTCTCAAGAGAAGTGGAACACAACTACACTTTCCTGTCGATAGTTTTTAGGTAGTCGGGCAAGGTAAATGAAGCAGGAAAGGAAACATCAATTTTTTTTTGTAACTATAAAAAAGTAGGCTTTAATAATTTGTTGTACGAGAATGACATCAGACGAAAATTTCTTGCGTGGGGATTTGTCAAACGATCAATTCTTCCCGAACAGCCAAGACACCTCACGTGTCATTGTACTACATTTCAACACGGAGAGGTTCGTCCCTACAACCGGATTGACAGTTCACTTTCAGTCACTTGAATTTCTTGCTAACGTAGTTTCCAACTGCATGGAAACGATATACAAAAAATTGGTTTTATCAACGGAGTTGATAATGTAAATTGGCCACCGTACAGAGATTCTGAAAGCTGACGTTTCGAGCGTTAGCCCTTCGTCAGAGCGAATCGAGGAATTATGTGTTACGTGTAGTTTTTATAGTAGAGTAGGAGCTACGCTATTGGTGGTAACATGGCAACGTGAAAAATAGGAATATATTAGTTAAATGAAAAGTGTTCGTTAATACCGTGAGGATTAAGGGTGCCGATTTGGAAGATGAATTTTTGTTCTAGATTCTTGCGGCTTTCCGTCGTACCTAGATGTAGGGAAAGGCCGCAGATAGCCATGTGTTTTTTGGAGTGGTTAGGGAGATTAAAATGACGAGCGACTGGCTTAGATGCATCTTTGTCATTCTTCTCAACATCACGAAGGTGTGGATGGAAACGAGATTGGATTATCGAAATTTAACTCAGCTTTATATAGCTTCTGAATGAAGGGGTAGTTTCTAAAGAAACTGTGGTGCTGCGTCGGTGGGGAAGTAGTATACAAAAATTTGGTTTTATCAACGGAGTTGATAATGTAAATTGGCCACCGTACAGAGATTCTAAAAGCTGACGTTTCGAGCGTTAGCCCTTCGTCAGAGCGAATCGAGGGATTATGGGTTACGTGTAGTTTTTATAGTAGGGTAGGAGCTACGCTATTGGTGGTAACATGGCAACGTGAAAATAGGAATATATTAGTTAAATGAAAAGCGTTCGTTAATACCGTGAGGATTAAGGGTGCCGATTTGAAAGATGAATTTTTGTTCCAGATTCTTGCGGCTTTCCGTCGTACCTAGATGTAGGGAAAGGCCGCAGACTGCCATGTGTTTTTTGGAGTGGTTAGGCAGATTAGAATGGCGAGCGACTGGCTTAGATGCATCCTTGTCATTCTTCTCAACATCGCGAAGGTGTTCGCGGAATCGGTCACCTAGTCGTCTACCTGTCTCACCAATGTATAATTTATTGCATAACGTACAGGTTATGCAATAAATGACATTTGCGGAGGTACATGTGAAACGATCGGTGATCTTAACAGATCGCTTAGGTCCCGATATCTTGCTAGTGTTAACAATGAAACGACAAGTATTGCATCGTGAGCGCGCGCATTTGAAAGTGCCGGGTTGCTCGTTAGTTTTGAGCGCGCTTCTAACTAAAAAGTTGCCTACGTTTTTGTCGCGCTTGAATGAAATAAGTGGAGGTTGCGAAAAGATTCTACCAGTCTCGGGATCATTTTGGAGTAATTTAAAATTACTAAGAATGATGCTTTTGACTGCGTGATTATGAGGATGGAAAGTGAGGGTGAATGGAATTCTGTCATTCTTATCTTTTTGTGACGTTTGTAGTGATGACTGTCGATCAAATTGTTGAGCGCGATGATGGCCCGCTTTGACCACAGAGACAGGATAGCCACGTTTTTCGAAGAACTGGCACATCTCCTCTGATTTGCTGGAAAAATCGGAGTCATCACTACATAGACGTCGAAGTCTAAGAAATTGAGAATAAGGAATGGAGTTCTTGACATGTGATGGATGTGACGATGAATACAACAAATAACTGTGTGACAAACTGTGTAACAAACTTAAATTCAATCACAACACTAAATTTTCCAACCTTTCCTCGGAAGAGTGGGCAGCTCTTAAAAATCTTAGTAAACGCAACGACATAATCCTGTCTAAGTAGCTAGAAATGAGTTCGGTGGGGCAACTACAGGCAGAAACGATAGGGCGACCTGGGTTGTTGGGTTTGTGAATTTTAGGCAAGAAGTAAATGCACGAAGTTCTAGGGGTGTTGATGATGAGATTAGTGGCAGTGTCCGGTAATTCTTGATTAACTATAAGATTTTGAATGGTGTCTTTGACAAGTTTTGATTTTTGGAAGTGAGATCTTTAGGGATTTTGGCATAAAACGAGGTATCCGAAAGTTGCCGCAAAGCTTCTTTTTGGTAAAGGTCGGACCGCCAAACAACTACCGCGCCGCCTTTGTCGGCCGATTTGACAACTATGTCGTTGCGTTTACTAAGATTTTTAAGAGCCGCCCACTCTTCCGAGGAAAGGTTGGAAAATTTAGTGTTGTGATTGAATTTAAGTTTGTTACACAGTTTGTCACACAGTTTGTCACACAGTTATTTGTTGTATTCATCGTCACATCCATCACATGTCAAGAACTCCATTCCTTATTCTCAATTTCTTAGACTTCGACGTCTATGTAGTGATGACTCCGATTTTTCCAGCAAATCAGAGGAGATGTGCCAGTTCTTCGAAAAACGTGGCTATCCTGTCTCTGTGGTCAAAGCGGGCCATCATCGCGCTCAACAATTTGATCGACAGTCATCACTACAAACGTCACAAAAAGATAAGAATGACAG
>OX421449.1:38236338-38241338 GCA_949126865.1 Montipora capitata | reverse complement strand
AACAAAGACAGAGAACGAATCGAACACCTTAAGTGGATCTGTGATCAACTCTGCACAGTCTTCAGGTAAAAAAAATAATTGGAAATGTGACAAGCAAGAATTATTTGAAAGAAAGCTTGTCGTCTATTTTGTGCTTCATTATTCAAGGAAAAGGTTCTTCATCGAAATGGTTTGATCCCGAAATTTATTTTGTTGCAATATATATTGCGTATATTTGACACGATTGAGTTTATTCTCTTCACGCACGTAATGAAATAGAAAGGGGTTTTTGCCTCTAAAAATTAATACCAAATATGTTGTTTGTTTTAAAAATTGTTTTGCTGGAAAAGGTGGCTTCTATGAATTCATCACGTTTTATAATATGCGAGCTTAACTGGATAGTTTTCGTTGCAATAGTAAAGCATTTTCGTGTCAAAATGTGGTTAGCGTGATTCTGGTGTGTTAACTTAATAAATATACCATCTGCGCCTCGTGAGTTTGTATTTGCCGTCTGCCGTAACCTTGATTTCCACTCTCAAAATTACCTCCAGAACCTACTTTTTAAGTAGAATGAGCTTTTAGAATGATGTTCTTGTCTTCTGTGGTGATACTTAACTATTCGGAAACATTTTGTGAAAAAAATATTTATAACGGGTCACACGCCAAACTTGATCACCCGATTATGCATAACATCCACTTGGCCTTTTAACTTCCCAGTGAAAAAAAATCCTAAAATATTCGCGGACCGGTCGATTTCTCTGAAATTTGAAAGGATGATTGCTAACGAATTGAGAAAGATTTTTACAATAACTAAAAATTATTGTGTTAAGCATGAGAATTCGACTAAATTTGTTGCGTACGTTGCTATTTTTGTTTTGATTGTTGTACAAATTTTGACAGAGAATATTAAATTTTGAAACAATATCTACGGATAGATGGTTAAAAAATCTTTATTCTTAGCGGTTATTTGAACATAAAAGATGCAGCGCTTGACGAGAAGTAATATTTTTGGTAATATTTGAAACAAGAAAAATTTCGCAGGAATCGGGACGCGGTGAAAATGAGTTAACAAATTTGCATGCGCTGCGTTGAAATGTGATACGCGAGGAGATAGGAATTTTTTCTCTCTGACAAATGATTTTGTCATAGTAGTGTAAATGAAGTTTATTTGGGAAGCCAACGATATTTCTTTAACTACCTGGTTAATCCAATTTATTGCTACGACTTGCTAGTGAGAATGTTGTTTACATGAAAGTCACGTTTTTTGCGAATTTTGAGTGTCATGAAATTACATCATTTGCGTGACAATATATCCCTTTACTCTAACCCAAAAACACAAGATAGTAACAAACTTCATAATTATTTAACCATTTCTTCTGCTTTTGTGCTTGTCAGCATTGTGATTTGCCATAATTCGCAAGTCTGTTTTTTTGTATCTCATAGATGTTTAGATTTTCAATAGCCCATTTCACAGTTAGTTTTTCTCATTTGTATTACAATGTAATCTATTTTGGGTGCAACGCAATTTCGGGTTAAGACTACAAAATAGCCCGAAATTGCCTCTCATACATGCTAGATTACATTGTAATGCAAATGAGAAAAACTAACCGTGAAAAGGGCTATTAAATGGCCGCTCAACCTTGCGATTGCGTAAATAGTTCACCCTGAAGTCAAAATAGATACGTTTCTTGGGAACCCGATAGAGAAGGCTTCCTAACCCGACAGATGAAATGTAAATATTCAGTTAAGTATTACAACAAGATTAAAAAACCAAAGACGGACGTTTCTTGGCTAAAAAGTACGTTGTTTTACTCTGAAAACGACGAACGATTAACATTCTTTCCCGCACAGGCAGCCCAAGTTCGGTGTACGATTTATAGACTTTGTATGGGAAAATATACTTTGAGCTTATAAATAAAGCCATTTTGTTCCCAAGATGAAGGGTCGTAAGCAGTTTCCACGCATTTTTCGGCAATGAGCCTGGACATAAGAGCCTGTGTTATAACCTACAAATACCCTGGGGTCGAAATTTAAAAAAATATATCCGGTCGCAATTTTGACCAATTTTGCAAAATAAAAGTTTAGGTTCAAGTGATGATCGCACATTAAATTGCATTATTTGTAATCGATTGTAGGGATGACAATACTGCAATACATATGTGTAAAAAAGCCAGCTGAAAATGGTAAATGATCGAGGGAATGAATCGCGGTTCAACCATATTAACAAAATAATTTTTATCGCTTTATTTATCTTATCAAAAGTTGCCACAAAATGCTAATCCTTTTACTTCAACGGTGAAAGCTGGTCGCGAATTGGCGATTCCTAGCCTGGCTTTTACTTCGGGTAGAAGAGCACAGAACGCGTCATCAGAAAGGAATGCAAATGCAAGACATTTGCTCACAAATAATTATTACATCGAGTTGAAGTTTGGAAGTGTGGAAGTTCGGCTGTGTGGAAGTTTGGAAGTGTGGAAGTAAACCCTAAACCCCCACTTCCAAACTACCACACTGCCAAACTTTAACACTGCCAAACTTCCACATTTCAACTCGATGTAATAATTATTTATGAGTAAATTTCTTGCATTTGCATTCCTCTCTGATGACGCGTTCTGTGCTCTTCTACCCGAAATAAACGCCCGACTCCTCATATATTTTAATCACAAAGAGGAAAATTCAGTCACAAGTGTAACTGTATTGGTCGCAATTTCGAGTCCTGATTTACCATAAGCATGTAAATACATTGCACTGGTCTAATTATTAGTTTATAAACTGTTTAACTTTAAATTCCCGCATAATCCGGTGTAATTTCTGCATAATCACACTATCCACTGAAAAAAATTAAGAGACAGCAGGCTCATAACAAATCCAAACAGAAAAAAAAGTATGGAGCTGAAGAGGAATTTCTGTAGAAATGGATGTCAAAAAGAATCTTTAATGGAAGGGTCACTATTCTAAGAAATGCTACAAATTTACTGATAATATTAGATAGGTCTCACGAGCCTCAGTGATTGCTTAACTCCTTTTATAAGTTTTAGGAGAGAGAAATTTAAACAACAACTGATACCCGGCACTTTAAAAATCTCTGTTAAGACCTACAGTGAAAGAATAACAAGTAAGTTGTACATTGAATTTCGTAGAGTATGCTTGAATATATAAATTTTATGTGAAATTCCCTGGCCTGCGGGGCCTATATAATGAGACTCAGGAATTGTTACGCTTAAGTAACGACTTTTTAAAAGAAAGGTGAATGAATTTTTAGTCTTTAGGGTGAAGTAGAACAAACTGTTCGTCCAATCTCATGTCTGTATTGCCATAAAATGTTACAGGGGGTGTTGAAGAACCCAAACCGTTTGCCTCTGGGGTCTCATGTACAGTTTTTGTTACGGATGCGTAAAAAAAAAAAAAAAAAAAAAGACGTTTATTATGCTTCAAAAACCTTGTCCAATTCGTATGTACCGTAAATGCGTATGACCCGGCCATTCATACGTAGTCGAAGCGGGGTTTCCATCAAAAAGGCTTGCACTGATTTGTACGAGAAGGCATGCTTGCTTAACTGTTTTAGCATGGATATGGTGTTTTCATAGCTCAGTTGATTGAACATTGCATTGGCATCGCAGAGGTCATGGGTTCGAATCCCGATGAAGCCACCTGGGTTTTTCTGGTGTCTATAATTAGAGACAATTGCTTATATTGTCCAGGTAAGTGCAAAGATCACTTCACTTTTTAGTAGTGACAAACGAACTAAAGAATCCTTAATTAAAAAGGGAAATAACACGAACACCATTTTAATTGGATGGGATGAATCATTTGTCATTCGGCCAACAGTTGAGGTGGAGGAATTCTATCAATCATGCCCTAGGGCCGCTTATCCACACACTGCCTACGTTAATAACCTGTATGTTTATCCACTTTCACTCAACTACAGCCACCAAAAGGTTTTCTCCAAGGTTAATTTGGATTATAAATGTAAATGTAAAATGTTAATGTTTTGTTGATAGTGGAAGTGCGCGGCTTAGAAATCAAGCAAGTTCAGAAGCACCCCATTTGGCAATATTTCTCCCGAAATTCACGCGTATTGTCAAAGTCAAACAACCGTCTTTCCTCAAATATTCTAGGCTGCCGAATAGCTCGGTGTCTCAATGGTTCATCAAGTTCTCCTTACGCTTGTAAGTAACTTATGACTTGTAGTTTGCACTTGTAATAGTTATTAACTATTTGGACGTTTGTAAAGACACAAGTCGGACTCCTGTAAAACTTTTGTTGAACTGTATATGTACCAAATTCTACAGGTGTAACTCTACACCTGTAATTACAAGTTGGAGTCTTGTAACAATGACTTGTAATGATGTTCATTGAACGCATTTTGCTTGCACACGTAAAAATACAAGTGCAACTTTTTTATTGAATTGACCCCACGAAAAACCTATTTCGCATCTACTTTCAACACACTAATTAGAGTGTTGAAAGTAGATGCGAAATAGGTTTTTCCTGATTAAGGTGAAGTTAAGTAATACTTTCTTGGCGTCGAAAAGAAAAATTTCACGAAAGATTTGTATGGTGTATTTTTATCCCTCGGTGGGCCACAAACATTTCCGTTAAGATTGAATTCAGGGATTCTGATGACGAACCGTTCGTGACCTGTGAAGGTAAATAAAGTCTTTGACCATTTTACTTTTCACTTTCTGGGCATTATTGTATGGTCGAAGCAACTGTGCTGAGATATTGTCACACAGCAGGATTATTACCCGTAAGACACTTTGGACAGCCAGTATCGAACTCTTTACTACTAATGTACGCATGTATGGGCGCTTATGCAAAGAAAAAGACGATGACAGTGACACCACCATGATAGAAAAGAAAGGAGTTATTTTCTGACCTACTGTAGCTCTGCATAGCAACTTGGTATAAAATGACCAAATATAATAGTCTGTGGAAGAGTGCACGTGCAGAGAGCACTTGACTAGGAGTTTTCAAACTTCTCTAGCTGTGTGCACTTAGTGGAATTCGGACCATACCTTGGA
>OX421449.1:38218838-38221338 GCA_949126865.1 Montipora capitata | reverse complement strand
CGCGGGGACAAGTCGCCGCAACAATTCGCCTTGTGTGACACGGTTAATTTCATAAAAATCATTGTCGCTGCTGCAGACTTTTGTCGCTGCGATCAGTCGCACGAATTCAAACTGGTTTGAATTCGTGCGACTTATCGCAGCGACAAAATTAGCGAAAGCAGCGTTGTCGCATCGTGTGTACACTTCCGGCAACAAGTCGCTGCGACAAAATATAAATGAACCAATGAGAGAGCGTCATATGGTCAGCCATATTGAATTAGAAAACTAGTTCACATCCCCCCCTCATACGAGATAACTGCATATGCACCGAGCAGGCGTTGTGTCGCAGCGACTTGTTTTGCAAGTAGTACACATGGAGCAACTTGTCGCAGAGACATGTCGCTACGACTTGTCGCCTAGTGTGTCCCGGCCTTTATAGTCTCTGCTGTTGCGGTAACATTGCTTCCCGAAAATTCTCCTCCGCGCGCAAATGAGGAAACACTTGCTGAGGAAGCAAAATTTTTCCCAGCAAATTCAGAAACATTTTTGCTTCCCGGCAAGCAAATCTTGGTTCCGGAACAAATGTTTCCTGGGGCCGCAAACTAGAAAACATTTGCTTCTGCAACAATGTTTCCTCGTTTGCGAGCGCCTTAAGTCGTGGTCAACATAACGCATTGTTTCCTAGGAAACGATACAACGTAAATTGCGCCTTGAGAGGAGATGTGGTTACTAGTAAAATACGAAACCCAGAAAGATTGAAGAAAATAAAAGGGAATCGCGTAACAAAGGCATCGAGCATTTTGATCATTTCTTTGTTGACTTCATCTTCTTTTTTCGGCACGGCAATTTAAAGCTCGAATTGCTATGGATATTAGATCTACTTTGCATGTAATTTTTACAGAGCTCTATCGTCAAATGGCAATAAAGGAATTCGTGTTTTGCTATATCGGTTATTTAGGTGCTTATCCCCCTAGTTGCGCTGAATTTGCTCAAGTGTCTCTAAATGTAGTAGCGGACGAGAGTGTTATGAAGACCGATGAAGGAATGTCAATGGAACAGTAATATACGGTGGTTAGTGTCTTGACTTGTCTGAATTCTTAAATTTTGACTTCATATCTCTCTGAGATTCCCCGGCCAGTATTGACGAATGGAACAAATTGTGATGGTTCTTGTCGGCCAGTGGGTCATTGACATCACGCTTGAATTATCAATCCTTTCATTTCTTGGACCAATACGATTTAAGCAATGAATAAGACCTCTCTTATCATACAGCATTGAAGAAGAACAATTTTGATCATGATGTTTTCATTTGTTAATTAAAGGTAAGTGCCTAGAGTTTAGAGTGCTTTCCTTGAGATCCGGACAGCCCGGGTTCAATACCCGTTTTGACCACTGGTTTAATTTGATGCGTCTGGTAGTCCCTGGTTCTCTCGGCTGCACTTGTAAATAGCAACATGGTTTGCCTCTGGCTAAATGGGATTCTTAAAGTTGTCGTTGTTGATCCATTCTGTCATTGGTCCAGAAATTAGGCTGTGTGGAGCGGTCAATTGAAATGTTTGTTTACTTTATACTTCAGTGATTCGAGTAAGATTTGGTAGGTAATCTTTTGCTTTAGGGTGCTGTAAACGTGGTCACATGCATTTTGTTTCGTTTTAAGGAGAGGGGGAAGAATTACCTCTTTGTGGTGTTAGAATTCTCAGTTTTGCCTCGGCTGTCGCTGTGTTTTCAGCGTCATCTGGTGATTTGTTGGAGCGATGTGCCAAGTATGTCGAGCGAGCGGAGCGGTATAAAGTCATGGGTGAAGTGTTTAAACTAGCTATTCCTATCTATGAACAAGAGAGGGACTTTAGGGTAAGACGTGGTTCATTAGTGGTGTGCATGTTGTATATTTTGGCTATCGCTTAAATTGTTGCAAGGTCACTTGCAAATATCGGACATTCTGCGAATTCCGCTTACCCTAACATCCAAATTCCATCAAGGTACAAATTAATTTAATTGCACTGATTTTGTTCAGAGTTTTGGTATCCGTCGTGAATTCTTAGAACGCCTTGCATGCATGGCTTGCGTTTAGGCTTTTTTTACCCTCTACAATTTAAACACCCTACAATAGCCTGTCTGAACATGAAGAGGGTGAAAGAGAATAAAAGAAGAATTTTAAAACGTTTGACAGTAATTTCAATTCCTGAACGCGAGGCCTGATAACAACACTAATAGATTGGTATCGTTATCAGTTTTTTCAGGTGGATAACGATGACAGAAATGTTATGAGGTCGTATAGTGTTTTGCTTAACGTTCATCTGTGAGTTTGACCCAAGTAGATTGCCCTCGACACGTCTTCCTTTCTGATTGTTTAATATGAGCACTTTCGCTTTATTTAGGGAACATGAAATGATGCCAAAGAAAAACATGGCCTGTCCATGTTTCCCGTGCTTACTTTGTTTTGATCCAAATACATGCATGTAACTTGCTGATATCACGACAAAATGATCAGAGTAGAAAAATTACCAATCAAGCTAAACTA
>OX421449.1:38178838-38213838 GCA_949126865.1 Montipora capitata | reverse complement strand
GACACACTTATGGCTTATCACCATGGATTTCTGATGCAATGGGTTAAATTCAGACGTATTATATTATGCGTCTCAGTCGTTCATCTTCTTATTTGAAGCTAGTCACTAAAGCGACAACGAAGCAAACAGAATTTGTTCCTTAGAATCTTTGCAAAGACTTGTGAGAACTTACTAGCCTGCGAGGAAGCTCTCTTGCGGAGCGGGGAGGGCGCCAGCCCACCCACCTCGCAGAGCTTCAGAGCTTGCTCGCAGGCTAAGAACTTACTGAATAGAGTGTAATGTGAAGTGCTAGATTTCAATCCCATATGAACCATGTGAGCGTTAGCCCTACTGATGGAAATGGGCCCACACAAGGACAGAGAAAAACTCTGACCAGGGAGGGAATTGAACCCACGACCTTCGGGTTAGATCTCCGCCGCTCTACCGACTGAGCTACAAGGTCAGACGGGAGCAGGCCGTGGGAACTGAAGATGTTAAAGTCACGGCAATTAACATGTACAAGTACAAGGAAAGGTTACGTTTATACAAACGTTGGCCGTGTAGCACTTATATATTAAACAGAGTTAACTGAATAGAGTGTGTCGGAAGAAAAATAACAACGCTGAGTATAATGCCCTCACGAGCTTAACTTGCGTCATCAGACAAGTTTGGCATATATTCTTTTTTTATTTTGTAATTTTTTTTTCATTTTTGTTCGAGTCTAAAATTGATGGTGCATCATATGGCGTACATAACGGAGAGACATTAAAATGTCTGTAACTTAGAGGGATAAATTGGTAAAGAAGTGGCAAGTAACTGGTAATGTTTTTTTCTGCCCATCCAGCGATTTTGTTCCGTTTTCCATTTTATTATCGTTTCCGCCCATGTTCATGGGAAAACAACATACATACATACATAGATAAACTTTATTTTTCCTCGAATAATAAAAAGGATAGGTTACTTTCGCTGTTAAAAGTCAACCTATTTTTATTCGTTTTGAATACGAGTTCAAATAGTCAATATCAATTCAACAGTCTTACATAGAGTTAACATTACAGTGATTCTTTTTAAACACATTGAAGAAAAATTCACTACGAAAGAAACTTGAATAGTCATAAGATGTTACTTTGTTTCAATCAAGTATTTATATCGATTTAGTTAGGTCTATATATGTACCAAGTAGACAAGATAACCCTCGCCCTAGGCCTTGAGCCAGTAATTCCGATCATTTTTAGGCATGATTAATTTCTCACTAGTTGGAAAAATCTTTGACAAGTACAGCCTTAGTTTCCGTATGCTTTTTAAGTAAACAAGTGGTTTAAATGAAAAATTTTCAACTTCCTCGAAAAAGGAACGAACTCTTAGAATTAACGATATTTCGTGGAACTTCAGTTAATACTGATTTAGCGTTGCGTGCACGTGAAACGGCAAACGAAAAATGCCTGTGGAAGGCTGCTGCTTGATGACGCAAAACAATGAATATTCACTTATTTTAACTTGCATCTCCATTTTGAGAAGCAGAAATCAAGCAAATATCTGATTTTTGGCCATCCGCAAAGTGAAGTGCAGCGTGACGTTTGCTGTTTACGGTCAACGTGACGCAAAGTATTTCTGTCTCATCCAAGTGTTTTGTTATCCGAAAGCACAAGTAATGATTAAATTAAGAGATAAAATTAAAAGGATTAATTTTTACATGGCTTTCAGTCAGTTTCGCATCTTGTAATTTCCCCAGTTTTCGAGATAAATCATAGTTTTATCCATCTGGAATAGATGTAATGTTTACTGGGCAAAAGATTCTTTTGTTTCTGAAAGGCACCGCATCCCTACGGCAAGCACGGAGCTGATCATATAACCCCCAGGCGGTTTTTCGGCGTCTATGGGGCGCCGAAATAACTCTTGGCTAAAGGCAATTTCACTGTGTTGTGTCTCCGAGTTTTCTCACCCTTCTCCTATTCAGCAACGCTCACTCTTGGAGTGTGCAAAATCATTTCGCCTTCATCACCTCACATGAAGTACAGAGTGGCTTTTATGTGAGCATGATCCTACAGTATTAATTATTATTGCCAGTGAAGTTTACATTGCATGCTTCGTGTAATTTCCTTCAAGTCATTGCAAGACTCTTGACGAAAGCCAATTCTACTTTTATGTTGTGTTTTCAAGTTTTATCACCCTTCTTCTAATCACTATAAGGCTTATAAAATTACTTTTCGATTGTGGAAAATCCTTCATCTTTATCTGCCACGCATAAAGTATAGAGTGGTTTTCACGTAAGTATGAACTCGCAGTATTACTGTTGTCAGTGAAGGCTACGTTCCATGCTTTGTAACGTGCGTCAAATTCATTGAAATGTGCTCAGAATTCATATACTCGTGGTAAGTTCCGGTCTTTCTCCCTCAACAAATTGACTCCCAGCTTACTACAGGGACGCACCTCGCATGGGTCTCCCACCCTTGCTGACTTAAAATTAGGAAATATTATCCAAAACTCCATTCTGACTTTTAAAGGCCGTACGGAGGAGTACGTTAAGGTGTAAATAAACACCTCTTTTAGTAAAAAATTCTCCAAATTGATCAACCGAGTAGAAGACAAGATGTGATTGAACCTGTCCCTGAAACAGCATGTTAGTGCAAAGGCAAATGTGACAAACTGATGTCTTGCTAACACGATCTTGTAAAGACTTTCATTGTCTCTCATTAGACCGATCCTGTACAGCAAAAAATCTCCAAATTTGCAATTTATTTATTGCAAGATGTGGTTTCAGGGATTCGATTCATACCCATTTCGGACTCGCTGAGAAGCAATTTGCTTTTACTAGCTATTCGTTCATATATCGCATTTGCTATTACATTGATGTACTTCAAGAAATGAGCACATGGAGTTGAAATAAAGGCAAGCCTGATTTATTCCCAATATAGTAGAGTTGAATTAACAGCCACCGAAGACAAATTCAGTCTGTGGTCAACGCTAGACTTAAACCAGGGTGCGACCGCAAGCGCCGAACGCCATAGTCCGATTGAAGGGATAAAATAATGCCCGGCAGAAGCTACAAAGGGACTGACCTTTACTTCCTGCTTACCAAATGCTGTGTAACCTGGCGTTTAACTATGGGCAGGAATTGCCGCTTATATAATGAGTTTTGAGTGTTCCATTGCCTCCACAAGTTCAACACCTGGTTAATCCATGTTATTATTCGATCTTGGTTTTTACACCTTCATGAAGTCTTCTTGCAAATACAAGCCTTTTTGCCTCTCTTATTTACTATAAGTCACTTGTTGTTACCAAATTTCAGGATCGACTTGCTGCTCCACTGTCTCCCTCTAGAAATGAAAACACAGCTTTCGGTTCTCACCTCTTTCGTCCTCGTGATGTTTACATTCCCTTCAGTGTTTGAACTTCCTTTGCCATGCTGCCTTCAAGAGAAGTTCCGGGATCTAGCTGTCATATCTCTTCAATACGGTTTAGTATCATGAAAACTTCTAAATCCACGCCCTCTTCCTTTTTGCGCTCGACGTTGGGAGAACGCAATTGCTAATCTTAGGGATCCCGTGCATAGGGTGAGCTTGATCAAGTTTTCGTTTTCCGCTCGTCTGCTTTTTCAACGCCATCTTGAATTACATCATGCGTGCATGCCCATCTCAGTTTCGATACGTCATACGCGCAAACGACGATCGCGCATTTCTTGTAAGACGAGACATTTTTTTAATAATTATCTCCTAGACATTTTCAAAAACTTTCAGATTTTCAACAATTTTAGTTTTTGTGAAGTCATCACCTCTTTACTCCAAACTTTCCATTTCTGGCCGCATTCCACAAACTTCACATATTGATATTTTTGATGGAGGATCTTTTAAACATAAATGCATATTTTTCATGGCATCTTGGCTCGTCTAGTGATCCCAACCGCTAAAGTTCTCTCAACCAACGCACTTTATAATCTTACTCCTAGTCTTAGTAACAGAATGGATCAAACTGCTCCAAAGAACGACGGCATTCATTGCCACGTCAGAAACATTCCCGAGTCTTGCGAATCAAATTTTACTCCTCATCGACTTAACAATACGACAAACACTCCGCAGTTGCGATACTGTCATGCAATTTTAAATTTCAGGCACTCTCTGAATTTAATGTCCGTTGAGGTAATCATCAACGAAGAAAGTCGGCCCGCAATGTTAATTCTGTTCGATAGCTTCTGTTGTTACTGATTGGCCCTTTTTAGGTCGATGGCGCGATGTATACTTTTTCCAATGACTTTTCACTATCTTTTTTGCTTTAATTTTTGCCGGTCTCGCTAAGATATTCTTTTGGGGTAGCTTTCCTTATCCGCTATTGATTCTCTTTTATCTTCTTCTTCGTCTTTGCTTCTTGCTGCGTATTTTTGGTTTCTCATCGCCAGAGCAATATTTACTGAGTGGCCCCTTTTAGGAACAAACCATTTCTTAAACTCGAACGCTTTCCAAAATATTTTGCGTTTTTCCAAAATAGCATTTTCCGCCAAAAATGGGCTTTTCAAGGGTAATTGAGAGCTAGTTTCCGCAAAAGAAAAAAAGCCTTTTTTTAATCGACCAAGTAAAATTAAGGCACAAGAGTGGTAGCATTTTTTGTGAAAACACACGGAATCCATGATTTTTTAAGGGGGGACTTTTATTGCAAAACTTACGGATAATGAAACAGTGGCTTGGAAAAAAAAAAAGGGAAAGTTTGGGTTTCTTTGCGTACTGTTAAGTTTACACGAATTATACTGACAAAATTTATCCTTTTTTTACTAACATGAAAAATAAATCCCTCAATTGTATACATAGAAGTCGGATGGACAATCAGAAGAGCTGCTATACCCTTTCAGAGGCATACCTGCCACTGTTACAACAAAGACATTAGAAAATGAGATTACACAACTTACTTAACAGGATAACTAGCCATTGCATTCAAAAAAATAATCACAAATAATGTATTTCTCAAACTGCTTCTTTAGCTAAAATTCTGCAACCAAAGATGTCGCATGCTGCAAATATTCTGCATCCCAGGATGCTGCAGAAATTCTGCAGCCCAAGATGTTCCATGCTGCAGAAATTCTGCAGCCCAAGATGTCCCATGCTGCAGAAATTCAGAAGCTCAAGATTTCTCATGCTGCAGAAATTCTGCAGTCCCAGATGCCCCATGCCGGAGAAATTCTGCGCGCCGCAAAATTGTCTATTGATTTAAGTCTTCAGACTTTATCAGCAGTTACAGTACATTGACTAAAATGGCCAACTGCTTTTACATAAAACTTGGTTTTTTGTCAAATCGTTTCTTGCATATTCTTACTACCTGTCCATTAACAGTAACGATACGCAAATAGCACCGCTTATTTTTCCACTTGTATATGGCAAATATCCCTATAATGACACAATTTTTGTATTCAGAAGTGCATATGTACCTCAAAAATGGGTAAATATCCTTCAAAAGGACGAAAACATTGTTTCGACTAGAAATTGTGGAAAATTCGCGAGGATCCTTTACAAAAGGGGTAATAAAGGTAAGGTTCCCCATGACATTGAGACTAACTCAAAACGTCTATACCGAAAGGGGTTCATGGAAATTTCCATGTACCCTGTAACACTGAGACTAATTTAAAAATTATCGTCCAAAAGGGTACATGGAAATTTCCATGTATTATATTCATGTATCCATGTATTTAAACTTTTCAGATTTACACTGGCTGGTATAGAAATCCCAGAGAAAGGGAAGCACCAGTGGAGATGGTGGATGATGATTTTCTTACCTCTCTGGAAGTTGGCTGCTTTGTGGCCTTGTATTTTAGCAACTTTGAAAGGGAGCCAGTGATAGGAAAAGTCACTTCCATTGAGGATAACTATTTTGAAGTGCGCTATTGGAAAGGGACATTTCTAGGGAAGTGGTCTCCTCAGCATGTACCCCGCAGAAGAGCACAACCATGGGTGGAAAGGCTGCCTAAAACATGTATTGTTTGCAGTTCTTTCCAGCTCACTGAGGACAGCAAACTTATGCCATCGACAAGACATTTTCTGAAAGATCGGTATAAAGTACTTAAAAATTCAAGGTCATGAATAATGCATAATGTACAAATATGTTTAGCTGTTTCAAACAATTTTGTGTAAACCAGGGAGACCTAAAAGCACTACCTTGTCCATGCCTCTGGACTGCAAGACAGTACATACAGTAGAAGTATTTTTGTGTAAATACCATTAATTAGTTTGTAAATAGTTTTAAACATTTGTTAGAGAATTCTTAGATTGGTTTAATCTCACATAATTATTGAAGTCATCCAAGAATTTGTGCTTTGGCGGGTGCAATTGAATATATTCAGTCAATCTGCAATGTGTGACCATTCTGTGAGGGCCTCGGAATTTCTGCGACATACCATCCTTTCTAGGTGGCTTAAGATTTCTTCAGTTTCATTATTTGAGGGGGTTTCAGAATTTCTGCGGCACGCTGTCGCAATTTCTGTGGCATGTGGTCACAAAGGGGGCTGCAGAGTTTCTGCAGCAACCAGTCACAAATAGGGCTGCAGAATTTCTGCGGTATGCAGTCACAAATGGGGCTGAAGAATTTCTGTGGCATGTGGTCACAATGGGGGCTGCAGAATTTCTGCAGCATGCAGTCACAAATGGGGCTGTGGAATTTCTGCACCACCCATTTATGTGGACAGTAAAAATGCATACGTTTTATGAACAAACATTATTCAACCCAAATTACTAACACAACTACTTTTTTATCGGACATGCTCCACATTGCCGAAATAAATAAGTATCTTAATTGATTTTATAATTTTGTCCTTCAAAACTTGTTATTTTATACGATTTCTAAAAACGTGCTGACAAAAACTACAGATTTTTGCTTAAAAAAGCTATTTTGGAAAAACGCAAAATATTTTGGAAAGCGTTCTCGGTTTTTAAAGCGCGGTTCATATACCCGTAAATAAACGGACTGATGCAACTGGTCATAAAAATAAAGAAACCTGACAGAAGAAAAAGCGGTAACGCGGGAAATGTGAATATTCTTCAAAATTTGAGATGATAAATATGATACGAGAAGAAGCAAAGAAACTGAAAAATGCGATGACATTTGCGAAAAAGGTTCTGCTGATTTTGACGTCGGCAACGTTGGAAGATCGCCATGAAACATTTGCATTGTGCATTTTCACTTGTTTGTAAATCTTCCAGTAACAAAATCCAATAACGAAATAAGGCGCGTACATAAAGGCAATTATGACCGAAAAAAATATAGATACGGGAGAGAAATGATGCACATTGTAAAACCCGCATTTGGCTTGGTTTCTTGATCAAGAACATATACTAAGAGAAAGAGAAATGTGAAAGGTATCGCCCAGGCCAGCAATGCGCTGATAACAATACACCTTGGCTTGAAAATTGATTCGAGACACAATCAACTGATTCAAGACAGATTTTGATTGGTCGAATTATCAAGTCCTTTCAGATAATTTTTCTGGTGCACCTGATGAGGTCAGAGATCTGCACGGGTCCGCAAAGGATCCCCAAACAGTACCGCAAATGATTCCCATATTGGACCGGACATAATGATTCCGAAAAAAGGGAAGGAATGGTATTGAGGGTGGAATGATCTGGACAGATAATTAATGTGAAGAGCACTTATTTTTATTAAAAATCACTTTAAATGGCCCACACAGGTTTCTGTCTCATTTTGGTTTTCCAGAAAGACTGAATTTTGTTTCTTACTACGCTTTTATAAATTTACCACATTTAATTATCGGATACAATCATCAAAAACTAACTTTGGCGCAATTCTAAATTGATTGTGACCAGGGGCCCGTTTTTCGAACCCTGCGTGTGTTTGCCAGAGTTGTTCGAATATCCCGACTGTTTGTTTTCGTTTCGTGATTCTGCAGTCACCGGTCATGCACGACTGACACCCAAATACATTTATATGCTCAATACGAAATGTCCCTGAATCGAGGCCGCTGACAGACCAGATTTTTCTAGGAAGATGGAAAGAGACAGCTCGCAGGGTTCGAGAAACGGGCCCATGGTTACAATCAGTTTAAAACTGCTTCCAACTTAGTTTTTGATGATTGTGTCCGATAATTAAATGAGCAAATTTACATAACAGCGTGGTAAGAAACAAAGGTAGTCTTTCTGGAAAACTACAGTGACGTGAGGCAGAAAGAAAGCGCTCTTTACATTAATTCTCTGTCCAGACCATTCCACCCTCCATGCCATTCCTCACCCTTTTTTTTTTCGGGACCCATACAGATCAGTAGCAATCTTTTCAGAATATAATTATCAGTCCTGTTAAGACTGCAAAAGGCTCAACGCAAGCAATCAAAATCTTTGCAAAAAGGGGTTTATTATCTAAACATACTGTGATGCTGCGTCAGTGGGGAAGCGAAACAAAGAAATGGGTTTAAAAACTGTGTTCATATGGTTAATTGACCACTGGAGACGAATTTGAAAGCTGATGTTTCTAGCGTTAGCCCTTCGACAGAGTGAATGTCTTCTCTATGTCGAAGGGCGAAAGCATTTTTAAAAATTATTTTCTCTGTGAATTTATTTACAAAGAATTGAATAGACCTGCAACCCTTTTTGAAGCCCCTGATGATGATAATAGTCCTGAGATTTCCTGTCCTAGGCCGTCGGTTGTGAGTGGGTTTTGGGCTTCGGACCGGTTTCGCGTGCTTTCTCAGTTGCTCAATACGTTTTTTTATGTGAAATGATGAGCAGTAGCCTACAGACGTAAAAAGATCTGGCAGGCCAATCAGTGGCTCACTGCGGCTCAAAATTTGAGTTGATGAATTTAATACAAAAATAAGAAAAGTAAGTTGAAAATGCATTAGCATATAAAAGACATTTAGACAGCCGTGTGGCTCTGAATGTCGAGAGGTGCGTATGAACGCGATGCCTGAAAGCGCGCATTCCAGAATCTTGGAAAACATCCACGACATTATCAGGTATGTTATTCCACATCCTGACAGTGATGTCGAGAAAGCTTCGTTCGAAAGAGGTAGCAATGGTATGGACAAGGTGGTTCCGCGGTGTTGCTTTCATCGCAAAAATGCCAGAAAGAGTAGATGTTATAGAAAATGTGGCAAAAATACGCTTTGTAAATATACAAGTCCTGAAAGCGCGTCATAACGTTAAGCTGATTATTAATCATTTTGCATTCACTTGATATATGACCAGAAAAATCCAGATTATTGTCTATTTCCATTGTAAAATCACTAATGCATCCTTAGCAGGGAATGAGAAGTTACAGTCAGATGAGTATTACCAAGGAATAGACCTGGTTTTTGCTCCGATTAAAAAAATCTATGAAATGGGAGTCGAAGGTCTTTCCTGGCTGTGAAATGACACAATTAATTACCCAGAATTCTTTTTAGGCATGAACGAGGCAACTTGAGAAGCAAGAGACTGGCCCTCATCAGTCGGGACTTCAGACTGTGATAGCTGTCATGCTAATCAGTCGGTACTATGAACAGACTTAATTGATTAGAGTGTAATGTGAAGTATCTACCCCATATGAACCATGTGAGCGTTAGCCCTACTGATGGAAAGAGGACAGATAAAAACTCTGACC
This sequence comes from Montipora capitata, assembly GCA_949126865.1. NCBI lineage: Eukaryota > Metazoa > Cnidaria > Anthozoa > Scleractinia > Acroporidae > Montipora > Montipora capitata. The sequence continues at coordinate 38,204,292 of OX421449.1, read as the reverse complement.
AGGGTAGGAATTGAGCCCACGACCTTCGGGTTAGATCGCCGCTGCCCTACCGACTGAGCTACAAGGTCAGATGAGAGCAGGCCGTGGGAACTACCCGCAGGCCTACCCTGGTCAGAGTTTTTCTCTGTCCTTGTGTGAGCCCATTTCCATCAGTAGGGCTAACGCTCACATTTCATATGGGGTAAAAACTTAGCACTTCACATTACACTCAGTCAATCAGTTAAGTCTTTTCAAATATAAGTTCTATACGGCCAACGTTAAAAAAAAAAACGTAATCCCTCCTTGTATTGGTACTATGAACACACTATCATATCGTTTCGAACAAAGTTTTACTAGAAGCAAGAACTAAAAGTATAGAAAAGTATCAGAAACCGATAAGATGACACCAAAGTCTAAGATGTGCTGAGAGGCTAAGATGCTAAGACAGAGCTTGAGGGAGGAAGGTATAAGTATCCTTTTTATTAGTGGAGGGGGGGGGGGGGGTTAAACTAAGTTCAACCTAGGTAAAATGCGGATCATGAATATAACCTACGTAACAACGGATTCAACCTGAAAGCGGATTTTACCTGCAACATATACCGGTATACGGATACGTGTAGTCTACCCGTTCAAGTAAAATTGCCATGCAGCCATACCCGTAGAGTTAACGGGCGGGGATTGGTAACGATTGTTTACAAAGATGGCCGGCTCGGCAGCAAGGTTGCTCTTCTTCTTCAGAAATAAGTTCACTGAATTGTTTAGAAAGGCGATCAAATGTATCCAACATTTGTCCTTACGAATGTTCTCTGTTTAGAAAGTACTCCGATGAGGAAAACTTACTCGTTTCTCCAATCATGTCTCCTCTGTCGCTACTCGTAATTCTTCTATGGGTAAACTGGTTTCTTGACCCCGGAAAAACGACTGGGTCTACCAGGTGAGATCAATTTCGTCATCGCAAAAATGAAAAAGATATGGCGCTACCCGTTACCGGTAAACCGATTTCGGGGTCTCTTAATGTCTTTATTATCCTTAATTTTTATCTTTGCCTTTTTAATCAAGCCTGGATGCATGCTACCGAGGATCCCCTAACCCACCCTATCCCATTTTTTGGACCTTGGTGCCGAGGTTTCAACTTCCCCGTCTCACATAGTATTATTATTGAGAACTCCAGGAGATGGAAAATCTTGCTCAAGGCCTTTGAAGTTTGAGATGATTTGTTTTAAGTTAAAGGAAATTATCTTTCTTTCTTTAATGAATCCGGGATTCTTCATTGTTATCCTCGTAGCAAAAAACTGGCCTTTCGTGCTTTCTGTCAGGAACGGTATAACGCGGTGGAGGTCGGAACTGATCGTCGGGACTTCAGACTGTGATAGCTGTCATGCCATCAGTCGGTACTATGAACACACTATTATAACGTTTCGAACAAAAGTTTTACTAGAAGCAAGAACTAAAAGTGTAGTATCACTCGTAAAGGCGCTGTTACACTGTGCAATTCTCGGGTAACTGTCTGAGGATACCTTTATATTTCATAACCACGAAAAATAAGTTTTGAACAAGATCTGTGCAGTTTAAAGTGCAATGTGTTTCAGTCGCCTGAAATTGCAGAACCTGCTTAATTTTTTTTAGGCTAACCTAGGGCCCGTTTCTCGAAACTCCCGAAAACTTTTCGGGCCCGAAAAGCCATTTGTGAAACTGCTAACCGCTTATTTTGGAGAGCCGATCATTTAAACTGTTTTCAAGGTAACAAAAAGAAAAATAACTGTAAAGTTTGGCAACTTAAATCCTCTTCGTTCTGGAGATACAAAGGAAATTGTGACACCAGAAAATGGCACGTACAGTTTCGGGACTTTTCGAGAAACGGGATCCAGGCTTTTATGTAAGAGGGCTCTAAAATGAAATTTTAGTATTTACAGCCTAACAGGTTCTTAAATTCTAGGTTCTAACATGCGGGTGTTTACTATATATGATCCCGTAGACCCGCAAGAAGACGGCACTCGAGAACTTTAGAGATAAAGACCCCTTTTTCCTTTCTTAAAGATGGGTACAATGCTAGTGAGTTTCCAGTCCCGCGGGAGAATGCCAATCAGCAAGGATTTTATGAATAACATGTTCAAGGATGGTGTGGTCTACCAAATATGGTTGAGTTGAATTCACGACCACCGAAGCCAAATTCAGTCTGTGGTCAAGAAGCCGCTTTCGAACCCGGTGCGACCGTAAGTTCTTTGTCCCATAGCCCGATCGAGGGATGAAATTATACTCGGGAGAACTTGCCGTAGGAAATGACAGTTACTCTCTGCTTACCAAAAGCTGTGTTATTTGCATAGCGTTTAACTATAGACAGGAGTTGAGTTTTGAATGTCCGATCACGGCCTCCACAAATTGAAGACCTGGTTAAACCATGCTCTTTTTCGGTCTTGGCTGTCACACTTTTTTGAAGTGTAGTCTTAAGCCGCAAACCAAGTCTTTTCGACTCCATTGCATTGGCGTGCGATAATGGCTAAAAAGGAGAAGAGTACGATAAGAACTTGAGATAAACTTTTCCTTATAAACGGAGGACAAAAAAGCTTGTTTGCAGCGGAAGACTGCACTTGAAAAAATGTGAAAGCCAATTAAGACCGAAATACGAATATGCTATTTGAGAGTTAAAATTCTCCTATTTTTCCTATTCTACAATTCATCCAATATTGCTTACTTCAGTTCCGAGATTCCCGGCCTGTTTTTCCGCTTCTTCTGGTTTAAGTGCCCCTTGCTCTACACTGACTTTAAGCACTGCTTTTAGCCGCCCGTGCCTACCGTATCAGTATGTCCCGTTGTAGAAACGTGTACAAGAAGGATAAATTCCGTATTGCATAACACCCTCCATAACAGATCCGGCGACACCTGTTCTCAAAAACCGTAAAAAAATGGTTACAGTAAATGGTGTAACATCTGATCTTGTCACAGTCCCTTGTGGTGTTCCTCAAGGATCAGTTCTCGGGCCAATTTTGTTTCTAATATATATTGATGATTTTTATCATTGCTCAAAAATTCTTGAATTTCACCTATCTGCTGATGATACCAATCTGTTCTATTGCATTGAGATATTGATACTTTAAAACATAACAAACGCTGAATTAAATAAGGTACATTAATTTTTTTTTCCCGAACCATCTCAGCGGGCCGGAATCCTAAGTCCTTGAATCTGATTGGCTAATAACGAGCTTTTAGCCGGTGCAGCTTTTTTTTTTTTTTCAATTTTGCTTTTATTATATAGTAATGATTTTTATCATTGCTCAAAAATTCTTGAATTTCACGTATTTGCTGATGGTATCAGTCTGTTCTATACACATAGAGATATTGATACGTTAAAACATAACATAAACATAAATATTAATTGGCCAATCATAGAAAAGTAAACAATGAGAAGAAATGTGCTGGGTTGAGCATGTTCGTCGTTGTAGTGTAGTGGTAAAGACACAGTACTAGAGCAGATCTAGAGGGTGCAAGTTCGAGTACCGGTAAGGAAATAGTACAGTTCTTTGTTCCCTTACCATGTTGTAATGTTCAGACTGAATTGTTGGTTCACACTCACGTGATCAACAGCCATGTTTTTCAAATCCCGGAGGATTTGGTCGGGGCTTCAACATGGTCGCCGTTTCTTTCTTTAGGGGCTCTAACATGGCGACCGTGACGTAAAAACCGATTCAACCTGAAAGCGGATTTTACCTGCAACATATACCGGTTTACGGGTACGGGTAGTGTTCCAGTTCAAGTAAAATTTACATGCAACCATACCCGTAGAGTTAACGGGTGGGGATTGGTAACGATTGTTTACAAAGATGGCCGGCTCGGCAGCAAGGTTGCTCTTCTTCTTCAGAAATAAGTTCACTGAATTGTTTAAGAAAGGCTATCAAATATATCCAAAATTCGTCCTTACGAATGTTCTCTGTTTAGAAAGTACTCTGATGATGAAAACTAACTCGTTTCTCCATCATGTCTCCTCTGTCGCTAGTTGTAATTTTTATGGGTAAACTGGTCTCTAGACCCCGGAAAAACGACTGGGTCTACCGGGTAAGATCGATTTTGTCATCGCAAAATGAAAAAGATATGGTGCTACCCGTTACCTGTAAACCGATTTCGGGGTATCTTAATGTCTCTATTATCATTCATGTTTTTCCTTACATGTAATTTTTATCTTTGCCTTTTTAATCAAGCCTGGATGCAAGCTACCGCGAGGATCCCCTAACCCGCTCTATCCCATTTTTTGGACCTTGGTGCCTAAGTTTCAACTTCCCCATCTCACATGGTATTATTATTGAGAACTCCAGGAGATGGCAAAAATCTTGCTCAAGGCCTTTGTTTTAAGTTACAGAAAATTATCTTTCTTACTTTAATGAATCCGGCATTCTTTTATTGAGGCTAAGCAGCTACCTGGCAACATCAAAAGATACAAACAGAACTACTAAAGTATATAGCAATTTTAGAAACAAAAGTACGCGGTATAAACTATCATGCATTCAATCACTACCAGGTCAAGTATTATAAGTATATAAGTACATATATTAAGCTACATTTTGGCAGCTCACCAGCTTAAAAAGCTTGTGTAAGTTCCAAAGGCCTTCAACGATAAGGTTAAGCAAAGTTAAGAAGGCATAACCATGCATGGCAATAAATTGTACAATTCATTATGTTTGATATTTTCACAAGTTAACAGGCCATAATCAGGAGAGTCCATCTTAACCACCCAGTCTCTTCGTCAGCACAGGTGTACACGATTCCATTTTTGGAAGGCTTGATATTGTTCATACAATGAAATTACTTTTTAAGATGACATGGTGCTGCACACGCAGTACTTTCCCTTTCAGTTACTTCACTAAACTCGCGGATGACGTTGTCTTCTCCTAAGCTTGTTCATTGATCAGAACATAACAACTGAATGCTCCAGATAATTAGATTCCTGTAAAGTACGATATTATCCAGATTATTACACATCATGGTTGTGACAATGCAAGGCAAAGCGAACTCGCTTTCAAGCCCCGAGGGTTCACACTGATGGAGCTTATCCCGGTTTCTGTAGTATGAAGCGACTGAGACTATTGCTACTCACCCCTAGACGGGACACTAAACCGAAGCATGCTCGTTCTCTGCAGTATGTTGCCGACGACCATCTGTACACCTGAGTGAGAACAGACAGTTCGGAGCAACGCTTTCTGTCTTGGAAAACAGCAAAGCGACAACGCTGAGCCTTCAACCAGTCTGCCACACTGGGCCTCCAGGCACAACTGGTCGGACAGGAGATCAAACACTTTTAATTCTTTCAAAAAATTCCTTTGGTTATAAAATCTGAAACTATTTACGTCGTGTATATGAACTCAATAAAAGACTCTTGAACCTCGTTCATTACTTGTCTCAAGGCTATGCTCACAGTTATACTGTTGGTTCATGCTGTGTATCAGTATAGGTTGGACACGGCAGGTTGGTGATCGGTTCATGTCAATATCCTCGCTTTGGTTGTTGTTTTTGGAAGAATTCGATCCGGTGGGGAATAAATTAAAGGAATGTGCCGTGAGGAATTTCAAACCTTGAGACTTACGTGGAGGTGATCTTTTATGTTCTATTCCTGATAACGATTTTACGATCAAATAAGATAATTATATGTTGCCAGGTTACATTATTGAAGGACTTAAGGTTCTATCTTTCTACTAAAGAATGCCGTTGTCCGCGATAATCTTCAGTCAGTCCAGTTAATACTTCAAACCAGTCAGTCAGAAATGAGTATCGAATGTCGCTCTCGGGTTTGCGTGATGATCCAGCTTCTTTCTTGTACCAAATGCCCCTTTGTCAGCATCTCCTTCTTCAAGCCCACCGTTGTTGCTTTCTTCAAAGCCAAAGTTGACTGATCGAGGTTCAGCTGGCTCTTTCGGCTGCTCATGAATAGTAGCAAGTTCAAAGCTTACTGCTCCGCTCTCCTTTCTTGCATCAAATGCCCCTTTGTCAGCATCTCCGTCTTTGTCGCTTTCTTCAAAGCCAAAGTTGGCTGATCGAGGTTCAACTGGCTCTTTCGGCTGCTCATGAATAGTAGAAAGCTCAAAGCTTACTGCTCCGCTCTCCTTTCTTGCATCAAATGCCCCTTTGTCAGCATCTTCTTCTTTAAGGCCACCGCTGTCGCTTTCTCCAAAGCCAAAGTTGACTGATCGAGGTTCAACTGGCTCTTGAATAGTAGTAAGTTCAAAGCTTACTGCTCCACTCTCCTTTCGTGGTTTAAATGCTACTTTGTCAGCATCTTCTTCTTCTTCAAGGTCACCGTTGTCGCTTTCTTCAGAGACAAAGTTGACGGATCGAGGTTTAACTGACTCTTTCGGCTGCTCATGAATAGTAACAAGTTCAAAGCTTACTGCTCCACTTTCCTTTAACGTACTAGATACTGTTGGCATGTTAAACTTACCAGTTTGCACTTGTTCATTCAGCAAATTTTTCCCTGTCATTCCTCGTATTTCGTTGTGGAGGTCATTAAGAGGCAAAAGCAACGCTAGGCAGCACGAAAAAGACCATTGTGGATTTTTACGCCACTCTTTGATATAGCGGCAAAAATACCTGACGTACTGGACTAAAAAAAAGAAGAAAGAAAAGAAGTGAATACGTTTGTATGGTATCGCTAGTGAACGAGAAGCCCAACAACGGAGCTTGGTACTCTGCAAAATGCGTATTCGACCGACTCTTTCTTTTTTGTTCCCAGTGGTTGTAAATGCTCGGATGTTTGTTCGTGTCACTGTATTCCAATCATATTGCAAGATGCTGAAGTCTTTCGATCGAAATTAAGTGAAAATTTCTAAAAAGAACTTACTTTGTTTTAGTAAACACAACTCGTATGGTGGGTTAAAAAAGAACACTCAGCACAGTTGAGCTTTGCCACTTAGCCTCTTTGTTTGAGTTGGCTAAATTTAAGAAGGGTGTCTACTAATTCAAATGTATTTTTGCGCGGTTTACTGAATGTGCGGGAAAAGCAGATCTTGACAAGTGTTATTGAAATACAAAAAGAAAATTGGGGGTAACCACGCATTTTTCGAAGATAACTAATCAACGATATTTGCAAAAAACTTAAAAGACAAAGCAATGTATAGCATTTTTTTCCAAATTGAAGTATAATTATCTCTGAAAAATACGTGGTTACTCCCAATTTTCTTTTTGGATACCAAGAGCACTTGCTAAGTTCTGCTTTCTCCCCCATAGTTTTAAACCATGCAGAAATAGCCCTGTATTAGTAAGCGCCACCCATAGGAAAGCCGAGTATCTCGAGATGCGCAGAACGTATGCGCAATAACAATAGTAGGCAACGTCACTTTGACATTGCAACTCAATCAATCTTTGTTATACCACAAGATGGAAAGTAATGAGCAAACAGATTTTCCTGATGCCAAAGAAGAGTGAATTAGATCCTTGCATACGGAACCCGAGCCCGCAATGCAGGCGGCAGTCAAAGCTGGGCTATCCTGTCAATCCTTTGCCCTTTCACCGGAAATGGTGCACTTCTGTGCGTAAACGCCGTTGTTGTCAATCTACCCTGTGGAAAGGACGCCATTAAAGTCCTTTTGTGCGGCGTGAACACAAAGAAATACATTATCAATACAGTTTTGACGACTTCTTACACTTTATTCAAAAATAACAGACTGAATTCGTCTCAAATTAGTTAGAAAAAAGCACCACAGCTCACGTTTAAATCACCCCTCGCTGGCAACCCAATTTTGGCGCCAAAGTTTGTTGACAAAAAAGTTGCCACACAATCGTTTTAATGGTTTTCTGGTCCTTTAATTTCGAGCAATTGACGTGACGTCGGATAGCACAGTTTTCCCGCTCGTTGAATTCTGATTGGTCAATTAAAATTTCAGTAGCTCTCGCCGTATGCACGGATAAGAGTGTTGTTATAATATGGGTGGGCTCCCCAGCACAGTCAAAATGAGTCTATTTTGAAAAAAACCCTTCACCGGGAAAATCAGTTCTCATGTCCCTGAGAAAAACATGGCAGAATCAGTCACGCACGACATGGCTTCTTGTGATTGGTTAAAATTGGTGGCCCTTTGTTTCTTTCGCTCGCAAAGTGAATCTAAAAATAAATCCATTTGTGACTGCGCTGGGGCAAGATCACAAACTGATAGATCAACATTCTTTTCTAAATCACTCCCCGTGCCAGAAACTCGGACCTCCACGGTTGCCTTTGGCTTTTCTGGAATGAACAACCATCCTCTTAACTAGGTCACCATATGATAACAATCATTTATTACTTTTTTTGGATTCGTCAAATTCAATTATGGTGTGCACATCATTGGGTAGTAAAAAGTACCACTCCCCACCCTCTCGGAGATCAAGTATGGAAACGACTTCGTACCTCCGGATCGATCTATAGCTAAAGAGGATTAAGGGGGAACTTTAAATATAAGTCTGTACGTTTGCTCTCTGAAGAAAATTAAAAAAAAGAAAAAAAGGAATTGGGACCAGCAAAGTACAAACCGACTCTGTGTCTTAATCGTAGCGCGGTATCTTCCAGGTAAAGTGAAAGGCTGTATGTTAGGGTTAGGGTTCGTCCCCAACTCTTTATGATTTCATTTTAAAGTGGTACTATGATCAAAAGATCATTTCCCTTATTCTTCAGATATTGAAAGCGTGTTCGTTTAACACCTAACTGGCAAAATTTTGGGCTTTGAATTTTATCCAAAGGCTGTTTATTTTGAGTGTAAGTTTTGTATTTCACGGTCCGCCATTACTCACGTTTAAAACTGACCGATTGACCTCAGAGGGTTGGATCTAGAGAAAATGACGTCATTTACTCACCAGCTTAAAATTTCAGCGTGTAAACGCAACTTATTATATATGTAAAACACGGGTTTAAAAGTCTGAAAGCCCGAGACTCCCACGCTGCATATTAATTCAGCCGCGTACACACGCATTGCATTCTTAAACTAGTGAGTCTTTGACGTCGTTTTCTCCTCGACCCAGCTCTCTTAAGATTGGCGGACCAATAAATAAGAAAATTCCAGTTAAAATAAACAGGTGTCTTTTTAAAATCAGAACGTAAAACTTGGGTCAGTTAGTGCTTAGTTAACATTGTTTTGAAAAGAATCTTTTTTTGGTCGTAGTACCACTTTCAATATGAACAAAAATATTTACCCACAAGAATTGCAATAACCAGAATATTTGCTCCAAATACCAATGCATTGAACATGATATGGTCCATGTATGAGTCCACCGAGGATTGTGTGCTCTGTGCTGGTATTCTACTGGCAACACCTATTGCGAGGTTGACGACTGTGACGGCAAGGGAAGAAACCATCAGGCTGTTCGCAAATGGGTCCGCTATTGGCCGCTTGTACGCAAAGAGCATACCATAGAGACCTGATATAATCAATGCTAACCCAACGTAGGCTCTGCTCTCACCTCCTATCAGGATAATGCCTGAAGTTAATGTCACCTTTCGAGCTGTTTCAACAAGTTCCCAATACCATGAGTGAGTGTTGTAATTTGCGAATAAAAAGTGTAATCCTGCGACAATTTCTGAAATTGAATGCTGAGAATGTGTGGATTCGTCGTCACCTCCGTCGCCATGTTTCTTTAATGACTTTTGGTGCCTCCACAGAACCACCAAGACAGCAATAGGTAGAAACATGATGTACAAAATAGTGCAATATGCAACAATCACGAATCGTCGGAATTCTTGGCTGGAACACTTGACATTATAGTCAACGTTTAGAAACGTATCACACTTTTCATGTCTGTCGTTAATGCACAGTGTTCGACAGCCAAGGGGAAGAACACTTGCTGTCTTGGAGAAAGTGCTTAGATAGGTTAGGTAAAGGAAAAAAAAGACTGTTCTGTAGACCAACTGCTTTGTTTCGGAAATTTTCTTCACTTTTTCCACTTGAGTCGGGAAGGTCTTTCTGCTTAATAAGAACCTCCTTATCCCATAAATAATGAATGCTGAAATGACGACTGCAGCATTGATACCGAGCACAATAAACAATCTTACAAAAGCATTGGCTTTTAGATCTGGAAAGAGGCAGTGGATAGGAGCAATCTGGAAAATATTTAGCTGTAACATCTCGGAATATTTTCCAATAAGCTCGAGAGAGTCTGGCCATTTGATGTATGCAAATGCGTCGAGAACTCCAGATGTTACCTGGTAGAAACCGATAACAATTTTTAATCTTCCAAGAATTATATCAACTAAGGAGCGATCTTGTTTGCTCTTGGCTTGTTTCCTGCTTCTCCAAACCACAACCGCAGCAATTATAATACCTACTGTTGCCATGACGGAAAGCTGTGCTATCATCCATGCTGTTGAGGGGCACTCTTTGCATCTCCTCGACTGTTTGTAATATCCAGAACTACACACTTCACACAATGGTCCTTTATATCCAGCAAAACATGTGGAGTTTATACCTCCCAGACATGATTCCGGTCTTGGACATCTATTTGCTCGAGGAAAAGGGTATCGGAATTCGATGGGGGATTGCATTCCAGCAGAAGAATTCCCCTGTAAGAAGTCGCTGAAGTTTTTGTAAAGTTCTTTTTGTGCATAGTTCTCCCATTTCCACCAGTAACCCGGTTGAAGACTAACGGTATCATTTTCGCATTTTAATCCGTGTAGTAGTTCACATGACTCGCAGCCTCCAAACAGGTGCCTTCGAAAAAATCCATTTTCACAGTAACATGCCCGATACCCAGCAAACAACGTTCTATTCGTCCCTGAGAAAAATCAGACGGCGCAATTTACTTATCTATTCATGTATTAGTAAAAAATAACGAAAGATAGTTTAATTTTGTTATCTTATCTTTTCCTTGGTGTCTATAAAAGTTTATTATAATTCATTCATATTAACAAATCTATATTCTGCACCAGGCCTTTAATGCTGTTCACATCTTTTACCAAAAAATGAACTCAAAGCAATTCAAGATCTAAGAATCTGTTTTGGAACATTGCATGATACTACCAGTGAATGGAATATACCAATGTATGAAAGACTTATGGGAACACCCACGCTATTGACATTCTAAAAGACAAATGCCTTAATTTCTGCTTTACAAATTAAAAGAAACAATGCGCAATCTCAATATCATTTTACTATAGTTTTTGACTGCTTTTAAAGAGCTATCCCAACACTTTCATCGTTTGTAACTTTTGAGAGCTTTAAGTATCATATAAATTAGGGTAAAGCAAGGTTCTTTTAAAATAGGGGAAAAGTACCTGCGAGTCGATTTTGGCAAGAGAGGGAGGAAAACCGGACCTCCCAGAGCAAAGCCGTCGAGTCAGGTTGGGACCGACTGGAAATCAGTCCACATACGATTGCAGTGGTGGGAAGCGCTGTCTATGACCCCCATGTCATCCTGACTCCTAGAGTTCCATTTGGTCTCTAGTAGAACTTCATAATTTCTCTGACACTATGAATCACGACTGCGGTCGAGATATGAGAGTCTTCAGATGACAAGTTAGAAAAGTTAGAAAAGTCAGGAAGGAAAGATACAAAAAAAGACACGTAACTCTTGACTTTTCATCAAATTGCTTTAGTTGAGACAATAAAAGCTCCATGAAGTTAATCGAAAAATCTAGTTTTCACTTGGCCTTTGGGCCTTAGCATTGCTTTCTTTTCTTATTGGTTTCTATTGGAAACCATAAAACTTAATAAGCTGCTTAAAACTTGCCTCATTCCGACATTCCTCGTCTAGACCCAGTTGTTCAAAAGCCGATTAACGGTAATCCCAGATTAAAAATTAACCAAGGACTTTATTTCTCCACTATTAGAAGAAGTCAATCTTGAAAAACAAAAATAAACAAAAGAAACTTTCACAAAAAAGTTGACAACATGAAACAAAAGTTTACGCTAATCCTGGATTAATTTTTAAGTTAATCGGCTTTCCAACAACCGGGCCCTGAATATTTTGTATAATCGTGTGGGGTATGCATTTTTTTAAATATCTGGCAAAAGATCTTTTTTTCAATGCCGGGAAACCGTTCTTCTATTTATCCGGCAAGAATTGTAAAGTAGCTCCTAATTAATTAGATTAGGCCATCATGTCTGAGGGGCGTTTTAGCAGAACTAAAAAATGTGTTTATTTGAAGAAAAAAAAGCGAAAGGTCGCATCTTATTGGCCTCTTGATCATGGTTATAGAAATGATTTATGGTGAACCGTTTCGAGAAGCATACAAGAGAATCTCTAAATCCACGACGACTTTTGTTAGAGCGTCTGACTAGCGACCAACGGCGATAAATGTATCTAACGGCCAACAAATCGGGAAACAAATTACTGATTACTGACAGGAAAACCGACAACTGACATGGTCCGGCATTGTGGGGATGTCTGTATTCGGAAATAATGCGTAATGACAATTATTATTATTTTTTAACATGTCAATAGTATTTTGTATGATTTGTTCCTAGTTTATGAAATGTTATCCTTTGGTGGGCTCTATTTCACCAAAGATAACCTGGGACGCTTACCATTTGTCTGAAAAAAAAAAAAAAAAAAAACCGGTTGTTCCGGTGGGAAAACCAAAGGAACGGTTGATACCAACGGAAATTTGCCGGAAAAAAGGGCAACCTTCGAAGGTTGTCTTCTTTTCCCACTTTTATCGAAACGACCAGAATTAACTGTACCATTTGTTTGTACCACCAGAACCAGGCTCCGATGCAAGGATTCGAGCATTGGCCGCCACATTTATTTGTACCTAGACTATTACGGCATTCGGAAATAGACTCACAAATTGAACAGATCATTCAGTTTCCCATTTCTTCGGTAGCAAATTTTCAGTGCCATCTGTCGAAAATTCCGTTTAAATGGTAAGCGCCCCTGTTTCTCCTCCTTTTCGGGGAGGAGCGCAGGCTCATTTTCCGAACAGCGGCTTGTAATCGAGGGCTACAGTTGTGCTACAGTATTTTCATTGCCTGGTCTGACTGTTGTGCCTGTACAGTCGCCTGTGCGTTGTTTTTCCATGCGGCCGAGTCATGAGCGGAATTACAAAAGTGACCGACGTTTCTTTCGAAAAGGTGAAGAAGTGGCCGCAATCGTTCCAGTAGACATATCAAAACATAAGGGAGTCTTTGAGTTTAAAAAAGAAAAACACCTAACGGAAATTTTTAGGAGTGAAGGAACAAGCCTTTCAGCACTGTATTGGCGGGTTCTCATTGAAGCTATATTGCCTGGCATAATCCTCTGCTGGTAAATGCAAGAAATTTGCCATGTAAATAGTCACAGATAGACAGTGGCAACTTTCCAAATTTGATATTCCATGAAGGTAGCAGTGAGCTCAACGGTTAGTGTGGAACGTTGTATTTGTTTTTGGTCGTTTTTATGTGCTGCGGAGTTTGATGTATTCAAAGTAAAGTTCAGGGCCCGGTTTCTCAAAAGCGGGTTAAACTAACTCCAGCTTAGGCTTTGCCAAGAGGTCAAATTTCGTAACCGTGTATTTGTTAATCGGAAGTTAAAATATAGTGTTGTTCAAATCACAAGATACATGTTCATTCAAACAAATCAAGGGGATATACTCCCTAGACAAGGCTTTCTTTGTTACAGATGTTTCCGCTAGAAAGCTGAAGATAGTGACGAGCCTCTCAACTTGAACGATATCCTTATTTTCTGGAGATTCTCGGTTCCCTATAAGTTACCTTTGGAATTCATTTTAAGGGTATGAAATCTGAAGGAGAGACTTTGAAACAAGCAACCGAGGACGTTACAAAGATTGATAATTATGTAAAGAATACTGTGAGTAAGGTCAAGCAACACTACCAGTAGAGACCGGAGAGTCTGCAACCAGTGGTCCACAGGAGACTGTACCCTGGAAGACGCAAGTACCTGTGTCTTTGCTTAAAAAAAGGGATGGACAGGCTATACAACAATTAACCCCCGAATATGTCAGATGATATCCTATCGTTGCTTACAACACAAGTGCAAGTGGAAAACGTGAACGCCGTGTCGCATTTCAAGCATGAGACAATCACTGTTCTTCAGTATACGATGGATTTTGGGACAATCGTCAAGGAATCTCTAAAGCGCAGTGCACATCCAGATGGGGTGCAAAGTACTACACGCAAGACAAGACAAGTGGTACTCTCCTACTATAAGTATACTCTATATACCTATAGATGACACCTTTACCAAATGAGGACATAAACCCATGTATGGACAAACAGATGAAAGAGTGACTAGAGAGTTATAGGCCAGTACACCAACAGACTGTTAAGAGTGAGACCACAAAAGATAAAGCCACCACCTGTCTACGCAGTTCAACTCAGAAACAACGAGTCTGAAGAGGGACTCCATGAAGAAAACGATTCCATGAAGAAAAATAAAAGGGAATCATTAGCGAATGCGCGTTGTTGTTTAGCAAACAATTTGTGGACGACGAGGATGTTACTGAGGTTTTTGAGGATCACAGACAAGAACAAATTTTTCAGTATGAGACAGATTCGGATGATGACGAATCAGATTAGGAAGAAGATTCAGAGTTCATCAACAGAGCCTGTGTTACACGTTTCGACTTGTGACGGTAAGTAGTCTAAGTAGTATATTGACAATTGTCTTTATGACGCTCGAGACCATTTATTGGATGATTACTTCAAAAAATATAATGGTCGAATTGTCTTCTTTTGATTACCTCGATGCCTTGTAATCGGCAGGAAAACAATTCCACATGTAGAATAAATGCAATAAGGCACTTTCGAAAATATCATAAGGCTCTTTGTTTGCCCCTCCAAATTTTGCGTAAGCATTGTTTCCAGTTTTTCTTGGGACCATTGTAAAGCTTAAGAGAAACAAAAACAATGCTTATGCAAAATTTAGAGGGACAAACAAAGAATATTATGGTATTTTCGAAAGTGGCTTATTTATCGGTATTTGTCAACAAAGGTGAAATAACCGATCACATTGCGCAAACAAACCAGACTTACCATGAGGTCCAAGTGCAATCCAATAAATGAATTATTTCAACTTGTACACTTTGTATACAGTTTAAACTGTGCGAATTACATGACGAACATGAATAATTACGTTGCATGTTTACTCATAAACTGAGATTTATCGACAATCAACAGAGATCGTAACTTTTAACTGACAACCGACAAAGGGATTAAATTTTAACGGATGACCGACACGCGGCCCCCATTCAGACCCTCTTGTTAGGTTCATAGTGATAGTACTAATTCCATCTATCAACGTCGCACTGATGCTTTGCTTAATCAGTCAACTATCTGTTCTAAGATATTGTTCTTGTAATTTAAATTGCTTTGGACTTTTCCTAATTCATATAGCGATATTTCTTGTAAACAAACATTGAAGTCACATTCATAACATTCAAATTTGCCAACCACAGAACAAAAGAAGTCATTGTTTCAACAACCAATTAGGTTCTGGTTGGCATATTAATAACAATGGGTAACGTCTCGGGAAACATCGCTATAGCTAATCTGTTCTTTCTAGCGACGTTTGGTCCGGCAAGATGTTCTGAAATATTCTTCTACGTTTCGGCTGCCAGACTTTGAAATGGCCAGCCAGATTAGTTGCAATTTGTAGTGGTAGTCGTTCGAAAGCGTTTTCAAGAATTATTCGTAATGCCAAGATCAGTCATTCTAATTTTGCCTGTATTAAAGTCTTACTCAAACCAGTATGCATATTTTTTTGATAAATAGGCTTATTGAAGCATAGTTCTTCGATTTTTTTCTTTACGTCTAATTGACTTATTTTATCATAAAGACAGCGTATTATCTTTCACAGTCGTCGACTCTTGAGCAATGAACTAGTAAGCACCTTCTTTCTTGAGAGATTAAATGTGGATGCTTAACGAAGAAAACTGTTTTAATTTGATAGTCTTGTTGGTTTGATAATTGACAAAAGATTCTTGACAATGCCTGTTCTTTCATGTTAAAAGGTCTTGGATTGTGCGTTGTTGACTTTGTGGACTTTTGCCTAAATTTCTGGATTTCTTTAATTGTATCTATATTCTTGTATCTTACCTTGAGGACAATTTTTGCATTCAAAGTAACTTATTCCAGGTGCCTTATTTTTGTGAACAAACGTGCCATTTGGACACCTCTTGCAACTGCCAGTGACAAAGGCCTGAGTGTCTGAGTAGTAACCACCTGTGGAGCATATAGATAATATCATGGTAACCCTTCTTGAAGAATAAAAAGCGCAACGAGGCAGTAAGGCATCATAAGAACATACTGCTACTTACTACTACTAACATTGATAATAATAAGATAATTTATAACGATAACGATAACGATGACAGAACAAAGAGTAACAGACAAATGCGAACCTGAGAACAGAGACCAACTCAAAAAGAGAAAACAGAAAGAAAGGGAATGAAAGACATGACAAGTGGTCACAAATGGTGATAGGCGGCCAGTTTGTTAGACAGACACAAAATCAAAAGGGTTACTTGAAAATAGAAAATAGAAAAAGTTTAATTACTGTAGCGCAGGATCATGCTTTAAGAGAAAATTTGATTAAATCAAAAATTGTCAAATCACAAAACAGAACAGAACGTACAAGACGGAGGATGAAAGTGCCATCCACATCATTTCTGGATACCGGAAACTAGCGCAGGGAGAGTACAGAATGAGACAGGTTAACATGGGGAAGGCTATTCTCTGGGACCTCTGCAGCTAGAACAAAAGGATTTTAACACTCAAAAAGGTGGTATGAACACAACCCAGAAAGTTATTTAGAAAATGACAATTGGAAGATCTTGTAGGATTTTACGATACAGACGGATAAAGTGATAACAGCGAGAAGACCAGACCTGCTGGTACTTGACAAGGGAAAAATGATGTGAAAGATTGCTGATAATAATAATAATAATAATAATAATAATAATAATAATAATAATAATAATAATAATAATAATATATACATTAATAATAATGGCGGCAAGTATGGCGGACGTATTTTTTTAGTCTTAGCTAAAAGATTCGTCAGTTGAAAGTGAGCCAACTCTAGAGCATCAAAGCGCTTA
The DNA here is from genome assembly GCA_949126865.1 of Montipora capitata. Taxonomy (NCBI): domain Eukaryota; kingdom Metazoa; phylum Cnidaria; class Anthozoa; order Scleractinia; family Acroporidae; genus Montipora; species Montipora capitata. The sequence goes on along the minus strand of OX421449.1, from coordinate 38,187,335 downwards.
CAGAAAGTATATAGTATGCTTAGCTGCTTGTTTGACAAGTTGTTCAAACGAGTTGGTGTCTCTGGGCGGGAAATAACTTTGAACAAATTCTTCAACAAAAACAGTTTCATAATTTAAGTCGAATCAATGGCGAACGGTTCACAGACTGGAAGAAAAAACGGGAGAATGAAATGGACTGAGGAGATGACAAGTGTTCTGTTGGAGTGCAAGAGGAAAGCTGTTGAGCTCACTAGTTCTGATAACCCTCCGCTTCAAGATAACGGAAGGAAAAAGGGTTACATGTGTTTGATGAAGCAGTTGTGGGAGGAGCGAGGATTTGAAGACCTTCGACTTACAGCCCAAAATTTACGGGATCAAGCGGCCAGAACAGAAAAAACTCTCGGCAATGTAACACGGACGATGGCCGGTAAGGTTGGAACAAGGAGCAGTGGAAAAAGGGAACAAGTTGTGGTTGAAAGTTATTTTTTGGAGGCAGATTGCAGTAACAACACGGAACTTGAGTCGAATTTACATATTGCAGAAAGAACTGAAAGCGGAGGTATGCAAATAACAGAAGCGGATAGTGTGATTGTGGAAACAACAACAATCGATGACAAAGAGCTTGAGTTATTGGAGTCAGCTAGTAGCATTTTTTTGTCTATTAGTAATACGCAAGGTGATTTCACTGAGCCTCATGTTGACACCCGCACAAAAGAAAGGCCAACAATGAGCGATTTAAAAAGCATAAACAAGGTCATAACTACGCTAATTAGCCAAAGTGAGTTATCCCCAGGGGTGAACCCATTCCAATATTTGTGGATCGCGAATTGTGTTCTGTATTCTGTGATCGTCGCCTTTCTTTTGTTAAAAGGATGGAAGAAAAACACTCCAGGCCATTCTAACAACTCGCGGAAACCAATACCGAAATGGAAGGTAGTTTATGGGGAAAAAGTTATGGAAACAAGGAAAAAAATCTCAAATGCAAAGGCAGAAATGGAGAGAATAAAAGAAAATCGAAAGCTCACAAAAAGAGGTCGTAAGAACAGGGCCTTTTTAGAAAAGGAATGTAGAAAAATCTCGGTGCCTGAGCTCGTAAGTTACATGGAAAAAAACAAGATGCTATTGCATAAGTTGAAGAGAGGTTCTTGTAACAAAAAGGTTATGGAGGAATCGAGGGTGATGAACCGGCAATTCCAAGAGGATTCCGGAAGAGTGTATGATGTTTTTAATTGCATGTCAAAGAACACTGGTAATCAAACAAGTGAACGACCAAAATACAAGACTCGCACCGACACAAGTGAGGAAAACAAACAAATGTTTGAAAACATTGACAAGGCAAGTGGATACTTGAAAGAGTTGTGGGAGACAGAGGGGACTGATAACAAATCAGCGATATGGCTACAGGAAGTCAAGAGAGCAATACATGGGTGTGTCCCTCCCCCAGATGAGGGGGAATGGGGCCTAACGGATGATGAAACAGTTAAGATCATTGGAAAGAAGAGAAACTGGAGCGCTCCTGGTCCAGACAAACTAGCAAACTACTGGTGGAGGAAAGCTGAGGTGTTGCGTAATGGTGTCACAGCAAGCTTTAAGGCAATTTCTATGGCCCAGACTGATTTTCCTATTTGCTTTGTGGGGGGCAAAACATCACTGATCCCCAAACCGGGAGAATTTTCAAGTAACAACCAAAGGCCGATAACATGCCTCAACACAGTTTAGAAATGGTTTATTGCATGTTTTTTGGTTCCAGTGGATGAGCACCTGGAGGAACAAGGTTTAATGGAGGCTGAGCAGAGGGGAGCTAAGAAGGGGTGCAGTGGCACAATGGATAATTTGTTGATCGACAAAATGGTCACACAAGACTGTCATCGTGGTAAAAGGAACCTGAGTATGGCGTGGGTAGACGTCACAAAGGCATATGACTCCGTGGATCATGATTGGCTTTGCGAAAGGATGGAAGTACACCGATTCCCGAGATGGTTGGAAAGGGTGGTTACCAAGCTCTGCAGCACGTGGAACACCAAGATTGTCACCACAACAAAGTTAGGCAAGGAAATATCAGAGACTATCTAATTTAAACGAGGTCTTCCCCAAGGAGACTCGCTATGCCCGAGGCTTTTTACCATCTGCCTAAACCCCATCGCATGGTCACTTAAAGACTTTCGCGCCAAAATCTTCCTACGGTGAGATTTTCTTCATTTCTCGCCTAGAGTTAGGTCATAAAGTACTTACTCCAAAAATGAAAAAAAAAAAATTGGGGGTTACCGACTTTGTTTCGGAGAAAATGGCAGTGGAAAAATGCCTTAATTTCGATAAATCGGTCATAATAGCGAGATGTAGCCTCATCTGCTCATCCATCGAAAATCATAAAAATAAACTGTTAGAGTGAAGGTTTCCGTGCATAGGTTTTTAGGGGTGGGATTTTTAGATAATTGCATGCTGCTAGGGACGTCGTAAACAGTAGAGTTCATCCTCGACCAACGTTTTTGTAAGCTCTATCCGTTGCAACCACTACTGGAATTCGATGGCACGAGGAAAGGAAATGTTAAAAAAAAGGTAACTTCTTACGGTGGGAATTTTTTCATTTCATCATATTTTGTAGATAGTAAATAAAGTAAGTGACCTTTCTCGAGCATAGCAACGAAGTTTTAAGCAGGCGTCATCTTCATTTGGTTGGTGTTTTGTATAATATCTCTCCATAGCCGTCATGCTCATCTTCTGGAGTGTGTTTTTATGGAATTTAATCGCTGGTTGTTTCCACGCAACGGTTCGTCCTCGAGTTTTCCAAACTTTCAGCCACTACTCGATAAGCCTTTCCAGACCTTTTCCATCCTCCCGCTCACTTCTCTTTAAAGTTTCATGAGGATTCGGAAATAAATGTGCCATTCTTTTGCCGGCCTGGAATTTTTTCCTCGGTGTTTTTGTCGCCATGTTATTTTAACTAATGCTTGAAAAATATGTATGAAAGTCAAGTAGACTAGTGCACGACTGATAAAACAACGCGAATATCGGTCGTGCAGTAGTCTACATGACTTTCATAAATATTTTAAAATTAATTTTGACTGATCACTATCTTCTCTGATTCAACGTTGTGCAAGACTTATCGTCTACGGTTTTTGCAAAGGTTTTAAAACCTCAACTTCACTAATGCTTGAAGTAATGCGTGACATATTACAGTCGCGTTACCTGCGCAGTAACGTTGCGCACAAACAATTAGCGCGAACGTCCTTAAGGCGACAGAGGGGTATAGATTGTCCAAGCCACTGAGCACTAAGGTGACGGACCTTCTCTACATTGACGATCATAAGATCTATGCAGGGTCGGAGAAGAAGTTGAATACCGTCCTCAGATCAACCAGAGGTAAGATGCAAGACATAGGGCTTCAGTGGAACCCTAAGAAGTGCTCAGTCGTGCATGTTAACAGGGGTGTAAAAGTGGAATATGTGGAAGGAGTTAAGTTTGAAGAGTCATCAGTCATACAGTGTTTGAAAGAAGGCAAGCAGTACAAATTTCTTGGAATACTGGAAACATCGAAACAAGAAGAGCAACTGGCTTTTAAGGTTGCCTCAGACGAGTATTTGAAGAGACTCTGTTATATGGTTCAGCCCTCTTTCAGATTACCATCCAGTGGTTGCTTCAAACCAGTATGCCCTGCCTGTTCTGAGTTATTTGATGTGGACCCAGCACCTGCCAGTCACTGACCTTCAACAAATCGACCGAGAAGCACGCAAGATCGTGGTCAGCAATGGTGGTAAACATCCTCTGCCCTCAACCGCATTGTGCTACCTATCGCGGGATCAGGGCGGGCGAGGCCTGAGATCGGTGGAGGACGAGTATAAGGCCATCAAGATCAAAGGCGCACTTAAACTGTTCAAGAACATTGACCCGACAATGGAGCTTGTTCGGAAGTTCGAAGAACGTTCAGGTGTGCTAGGCCATAGCTCACTCATCTAGGAGGAGACAAAGTTTAGCAGAGAGCTTGGATTAGAGATATCTCTTACATACCCTACCCCAATGCGCTGCACAGAGGAAGGTGAAGTAGTGAAAGAGTCAAAGATCAAGCAAAAGCTAAGAAGGCCACAGCAGAAAAAATTCAAAGATCAGGTATCGGGCCAGGCTTGGCAGGGAAAGGTGATAGCTTTTCGATGAGAGGAAGAACAAGAAGGCTCTGGTACAGGGGATGTCCGACAATCCCATAGCTTTAGTTGGTTGTGGCAATGGAGGACATGCACGACATATGTTATCGCTAGCGTGTTTGAGCTGTACGAACAGTTACTTCCCACCCGAGTGTACCAAAGTAAGAAGACAAGAACGGGGTCAGACCAGATTATGTGCCATTTATGTGGCAAGGCAGCTGAGACGGTGGCACACGTATTAGCTGGTTGCTCTGTGCTTGCGCAGTCCAAATATCTGCAACGACATAATGCGGTGTTGAAAGTAATTTTTTTGAGATGCTGCACAGCCTAGACTTAATGGATAGTGTTCCGCCATGGTATTCACTGAGCGAGCCTAAACCTGTCTATCAAAATGACCGAGTGCAAGCCTTCTGGGATGTCCCTGTTTATGCAGATCATGTGACGGTGAGAGCTAACAGAATTGACGCCCGAATAGTGGATAGCACAGCAAAATCTGTCATCTTGCTGGAGATGAGCTGTCCTTGGATGAACAACGGGGAGATCAAGAGCTGCGAGAAGACAGAAAAGTATGCCCCATTGCGACTGGAATTGAAGAGGCAGTTTCCTGGATATCACGTGAAACAGTTTAACATCGTAATGGACGTGTTAGGAGGACATAGTGAGGAACTGGAGAGCACCATCCGAAGTCTTGTAGGAGTTAAAAGGGGTAAAGAAGTATTGTTGAAAATGCAGAAGGTCGTTTTGTCTGAAAGTCTGAACATTGCGAGATTTTTCAAAGTGTTAACATAAGTAGATACTAACCCCCGTCAGAGGCAACAGAACAATTATTTAGGATCATTATTATTATTATTTATTTTATTTTTTTTTGCAAGTAGAATCGTTTTAGAAGCTTTAATATTATTGTTTTAATAGGTCTGAAGATATTCATTTTACATTTCTACCTTTTCAAGAATCGAAGCTAGCCTTTGTAATTCGTTTATATATAGATAGATGTATGTAGATACGAACTTTTTTAGACATATTCAGGTTATTTTTACAGCCTTTAGGTTACGCAATAGCGCCCTATTGAGCTATGTGCTAAGCTAGCATACGAACGTTTATACTGCTAAATAATAATAATAATAATAATAATAATAATAATAATAATAATAATAATAATAATAATAGACACTTATAAAGCGCAGTATCCACTAATTGCTCAAAGCGCTGTACAATAATATGTTAAAAACTATTATAACAAATAATAAAGTTGACTAAAAACTACTAAAATCAAACATCGTAGGCCAATTTAAATAAGTATGACTTCAAGTGTGTCTTGAACTGGTCGACAGATGTAACACCCCTGAGTTCAGGAGGCAATAGATTCCATAACTTAGGGGCAACTACGGAAAAAGCCCTATCACCATAGGTCTTTAACCTTGATCTAGGCACGGCTAAAAAATCCTGAGAACTAGAACGAAGTAATCGTGGACTATTTCTATAAGGTAAAAGTTCAGATAGGTAAATTGGTGCTAAGCCATTAAGACATTTGTAAACTAAAAGTAAAATTGCTCTAGAGTAGAGAAATGTCAAGAGGAGAAATTGGATGAGTATCAAGACCTCGCAAGGGTAAATTGGGCATTTTGCCGCTAGTGATCGCATGTTACAAAGGCCGCCACAGTGGCGAGCAAATCACACACTGGGACATGCAATGCTCTACTAAATGAGGTACGCACGTACATGTCTTTATCATATGACCCGTACGGCCCCGCGCGCGCTTTCTTTGCAAAACTATTGAGAAAATCCCCGTATGAGGGCCGGAAAAAGCCGTCCGGCCCTGCTAGGATCGCGTACGGCCCTCATACGGGGATCTTCTCAATAGTTTTGCAATGAAAGCGCGCGCGATATGCGAACTAAAACAACTTTGTTGCAATTGCTATATAAATCCCGACTTTTCGGTCAAAATGAGCGACGTCAGTGAACATTCCGAATTTTGTTACCCGGAAAGGAAAAGCGCGGTGGTCATATGATAAAATGCTTATTGACTGAGTTAGGTCGGGCCGGACGGGAAAATATTTGGCCCTCGGTCATGGCCATGACCTCGGGCCAAATATTTTCCCGTCCGGCCCGACCTAACTCAGTCAATAAGTACATAATATGAGACAATTCCTTAAATTGTCGTTATAAGTGGGAGCAACAATCTTTCGAAAAACTATTTTAATTACAATGCATTGAAATACGAGCTGAATCAGGTATCAAAATGAAAGAAATGCACAATAGCTGCTATTGTAGGTTACCAGCACTTTAAATAAACGTTTCTTTCCTTCATCAGTCCTTTCACGGGAACACAGGAGTCCAACAAATTGACCTACTCCCAACTGTGTGGCTTCGTAGCTCAGCTGCAGGTAGAGCATTGCACCAGCATCGAAAAGTCATGGGGTTCGAATCCCGTTGAAGCCGCCTGATTTTCTTCTGGTGTCTATATGAAAAATTTGTTTAAATTGTCCTGATAAGTGCGAGCATCACTTCGATCTTTCGAAAAACTATCCAATTAAAATGCATTGAAAGACGAGCTGATTCAGCTATGGAAATGAAACAAATGTACAATGACCGTTACTACAGTTGACCCCAGGTTTCAGCGGTGTTAGTATTTAGAGCGCGTGGAACCGAGGCTTTCGGGTCAACATTCGATCAGACATAAAGAAGATTATCATATTTCCTGTACGGCTCCGCGCCCGATTTCATTGTAAAACTATGAGGAAAATCCCCGTATGAGGGCCGTACGCATGAGTTCGAGTTGGGCAGGAAAAAGCCGTACGGCCCTGCTAGGAACACGTACTGCTCCGTGCGATGCGATTTTAGAGGATTTTGTCGCTTTTAAACATCTAAGTTATTTACAGGCAGAAAAGGAAATGCAAACAACATTTCAGATAAACTGTCTGTCTAAGTTTTTGTTACTCATTTTGTCCAAACCTCAAATTCTGAGTTCTCATGAATAGTGTAAAGAGCCCATATGATAAAATGCTCATTGTCTGAGTTTAGGTCGGACCAGACAGGAAAATATTTTTGGCCCTCGGTCTTGGCGCACGGACCTTACTGCGCTCGGTCCATTACGCCATGTCCTCGGGCCAAATATTTTCCAGTCCTGCCCTCCCACTCAGTCAATAAATACATAGAAAGAGATTTAGCGCGCGAAATGCGGAAAAAAAATAATTAAGTTCATTCCAGAATTTACGTTTTACTTAGAAGGGAAACTACAGTCGTTGAATGGAAGCTGCCCTTGTGTGGCACATTTGGGCTTCTTACTTCAGTTAACACATTCATGGTTTACAGTGCCTTCCCATATTAAAATTAGGCCAGGCAAACCTCAAATTTCTTTAAAAAAACGCCAAGGAAACAGTCAACAATCAAAGAAACACAGTGCTTCAATAAGAAATTCTTGTTTTGACCCAACAGCCTCGCTGTCGTGCCTTGTGAATCTAACTGTGCTCGACTGTAATAACAGCTATTGTGCCTGTTATGATTGGATCACCAGGAACAGTAACAAACACATTTGAATTGTGTCCAAGAAATAGGAATAGAGTGTTGCCGAGTTGAATTAACACAGAGAGCGTGCATCATGGAAACTGTTAGTATCACACGGAAATGCTTAAAGTGGTACTATGATCAAAAAATCATTTCCTTTTTTTCTTCAGATTTTGAAAGCGTGTTCGCTTAACACCTAACTGGCAAAATTTTGAGCTTTGAGTTTTATCCAAAGGCTGTTTATTTTGAGTGTAAGTTTTGGATTTCATGGTCCGCCATTACTCACGTTCAAAACTGGCCGATTGGACCTCAGAGGGTTGGATCTAGAAAAAATGACGTCATTTACTCACTAGCTTAAAATTTCAGCGTGTAAACGCAATTTATTATATATGCAAAACACGGGTTGAAAAGTCTGAAAGCCCGAAACTCCCGTGCTGCATATTAATTAGGCCGCGTACACACGTATTGCATTCTTAAACTAGTGAGTGTTTGACGTCATTTTCTCCTCGACCCAGCTCTCTCAAGATTTTAAAGTTAGTAATGGCGGACCAATAAATAAGAAAATTCCAGCTAAAATAAACAGGTGTCTTTTTAAAATCAGAACTTAAAACTTGGGTGAGTTAGTGTTTAGTTAACATAGTTTTGAAATCCAAAGGAAAAACAAAATTTTTTTTTGGTCGTAGTACCACTTTAAAGGAAAGGAAAGGAAAGGAATGAAGGGAAGTTTATCTAAGGCTGGAGTTCTAATAGGAGACACTGTAAACTGAAATGAACAAATTAACTCAAAATCAAATCAAATGTTGGGTTTTGAGGAGAGGGTAAACTGGAGCACCCAGAGAAAAACCTTTCGCTGCAAAGTAGAGAACCAACAAACTCAC
>OX421449.1:38166338-38168838 GCA_949126865.1 Montipora capitata | reverse complement strand
ACAACAATGTTGCAATATGAGCTACAGGAAATATCCACTGGACATTTGACTTGTAATGAGTTCCGTGATATAAGAACCTGTTCAAAATTGCCATCAATCTCTGCATCAACATAAAGAAATTCCACAGACATTACTGGGAAGCAAGGGGGTATCCAAGCAAAGGAGTCTTTTGAAATTCTGGTAAATCGAGCTTTGATGGGCAGTAGTTGGTTGATTTGTGTGCCTGCGAGAAAAAATTTATTGACAGTTGCTATTTAATTTAACTCAATTTCTATGGATATGCTTACATGATATCATATAGGTTTCAATATTGTTTAAAAGGTGATGCGACTTGGCAATAAGCATTTCATGTATAAATGAGCATGTACAAATTACCAAATAGTGCCACCCAAGCATGCCCTTATGAATGAATGAGTTATGTGTATAAAAACATTCCTCTTCCCCTCCCCCAGTTGTTACAACAATAGTGTAATATTTCAAAAAGTTAAGAAGTTAAGTAGTACATATCACTGATAAGTACTTACCACTATTTTCATTTCCCAGGATCTGTGTTGAACCACAATTGAGGATTTAAAAAAATAATAGAACAATATACTGTAATTAGATAGTTATGCACTGAGGAGATCACTTTCTTTAACAAGGGAAAAACAGAAGAAGGAATGAAGTGAGCTGAAATGACTCGAGAAACAACTGACATTCTGTATGGAGGGTACAAATACATAAGATCTTCACAAAAGTGTTTATACCTTGACCAACTTTGGACTTTGGAATGAATTTTTTTTTATCCTGGAATCCCTGTCAATATTTCCAGCCACAAAAGCAATGGCAAAATCATCATCCATTGGAATGTTCTAAGTTAAGGAATATATATCACAACACTCATTGTCACAACACTTTAAACTTCTCATTTCTCATTAGAAACCCATCGTGCAATTAACTGTTTGTACACCATTGAAAGGATAATGTCCACACAGAGGACTCCCTTTATTGTCTTCACTGTCTTCCCACTCTTGAAGAGGTTTTACTTTCTTTGTTCCAGGATGGAAGACCAGTTGGTGTTTAAAGACATTGCTTGCCTTAAGAAATGCTTACCGTAATTTTGTGGGGCATTTTTTTTGTTTCTGGAGCTCACTGATTAAATTATCTTTTTTGACAAGTTGTTTGGCTTTATGAATACCAATGCCCTTAATATTTTTTAGGTAGTCACATCCAGCAACCACACACATTGAAAGGAACTGGTCTTTTGTAAGCTGTAGATGATGAAGTGCTTGCTCCATTTGAATCACGTCAGCTTTTCCGTTCATTTGCAGTTTAAACAGAACCTATGTAAAAATATGGAATAAAATTCGAACTGAAACCATAGATACATTTGAGTGGACTAAGGATTAAGAGAGTAGAAAAATATCACCTTATACCGGTATTGAATTATTTTATCGTTGCAAGATAGAAGTTAATTCTTAACGATTCTTAATAAACTGCGTCAAAACTCGGAATTTACCTCTCTAAAAAAATAGGCGAGAAGGTCTGAATCTTCAGTGATTGCTATGTCTGCATACCCCTCAGACATCAGGAGAGCAATTTGGGCATCAGCCTCGTATGGGGCGACGATGTACGGAATTCCTCTCTCAACACAGACCTTCCACAAGTAAATATATGGGCATATGAACGACCGACCAACAGCTAAACTATGAAGATTTAGAGAACAACACACGAAAGGAAACGAATCATTTTTGTGATTTTCACGTACTCTCTCACCTTTACAAAAGCAACAACATGGTCGTATGTTACTTCTATTGCCTGCCCTTTCAGTTTGCAGGCTTGCTCCTGTTTCCCTTCTCTTTCACACTCTTTGCTTTTTTGCAATAACTCTTCTCGTTTTCTAAAGGTAAATGCATTGGATAGGTTACTTGTATCGAACATGTGATAAAACAAACAACATGCTTAACAATCAAGGACATCGCGACACTTTAATACATCAAAAATATCTCGGCACTTTTCGTTCAGGAAACAGATTTCATTGCCTTTCATTAAAGGCAAACCAATTACATAAATCAATCAATAAATAAATAGATAGCGGGCGATAGTAAAACTTACCTTTTACGCTCAGCGCGTTCATCATCCTTCGCTGGAAGGGGAAACCCATCAAAGATAACAATCGGTTTCACACCATGGCGAAGGAGCAGATCCAAATAGCCATTACAGATGCCGACATAACTGTAGAGCAAAGGCGAAATAAAACAGAAATCGCGGCTCGATATCAAGAAATTATGAGATGTAAAATGCAAGCTTCAAAAATTATTCTGTATGTGCAAGCTAAGTCGATTTTTCTTGTTGGTACTCACCTTTCGTATCTCCCGGTTCGTTGTACGCTTATTGGAAGTAGACAATTGATTCCCATTGAAACCAAACTAGCAACAACACCGATCAGAGAAATCACTATAATGATCAGTCAACCGGAGATCTTCACGCTTTGGCGGTCAGATGTAAATGAATCGAAATT
>OX421449.1:38151338-38158838 GCA_949126865.1 Montipora capitata | reverse complement strand
ACCAAATCATGGGTAACATAAACTGAAAATAACTACTTTAAACGTTGAAGAAATTAATGTTTGAATAACTTGAACTGCAAAAACAAAAGGGGTCAGGGATGGGCAAAAATTAAAGTAGTTTAAAATGGATTTCAACTCAGGTTCTGAAAACTGTTCAACCTGGCAGTTTTTCAAAGTTTATCTCTATTGTTTGTAACAGAAACCATGTGTGCACAACATACATTTTTTTGTCAAGAAGCTTTAATTTGTGTCCTTTAAAAGTAATTTTTTGTTAACGTTAAGTTGCGTAGCGAGTAGGAGTGAGGAGGATTTGTTAAAAGTACACAAAATGAACTGCACTGCCGTGACATAGCCCCTTCAAGGTGCAATAGTATGTCCCGCCGACCAGCGAGACAAATTGTCCATTCAGGACCTAGATAAACTACCTAGAACCAAAGGAGATCTAGTAGCTGAATGGGTAGGGGCATCTGGCCAGTGTTAGGGCGGTCGTATGTTCGAATTCTGCAGAGGAGAAGCCTAGGCCTAGTTTCCCATCCTTCCCAGAGGTACATTGCACCTTTAACATCAATAGTTGCATAGAAGTAATAGAGTGTATTTACAGTTAAATGATTGTGTGGTCTATTCTCCAAAAAATAAAAATAGCTTCGATCACAATTTATCTATAAAAACCTCAAAGTAATCTTTTCATGCTCTGCTATTCAAGATGCCACAGGAACTGCACATATAAAGTTTTAGGACTCAGCAGTGTAAGGAAGTGCCTATGGCAGACGGAGCCGCTTGATTTTCACCATTCTATGCATTGCGCAGAATGGCCGGGCATAATGAATTCAAGGCACTTGCGCGGGATATTTAAATCACGGATACATTACCGGGGCCTCCAATTACAAAGGAAGAACGCTATTTTGCCGAAATCGTCGAAGAGATTTGCTTTTTACTCGCTTTCCCGAGCGCAAGATATAAAGACACAGTGAGCTTTCGAAGAATAAAGATAGCTTTACTTACTCCTTGTTCCCTTTTCGTCAGAGCGAATCGATTCGCTCTGACGAAGGGCTAACGCTCGAAACGTCAGCTTTCAGAATCTCTGTACGGTGGCCAATTTACATTATCAACTCCGTTGATAAAACCAATTTTTTGTATACTACTTCCCCACCGACGCAGCACCACAGTTTCTTTAGAAACTACCCTCTTCTTACGACATTTTTAGTCTAGGAAGAGCTACATTAGTATTGAGAGACATTTCATTACTTCTGGAAAATTTTGTTTAAAAGATTAAACTACCAAAAAAAAAAATTGTCATTGTCGTTTAATCGTTGACTTAGGTTCCGTGAAAAACAATCAACATAAAGCCCATAGAAACGGTCGATAAATTAGGCATGAATTTAAATTCTAACAGTTCAAGCTTGTTACCAGGAAATTACTCAAACGTCTTTGCATTAATACTTACATAACAGGTGTGATAGGTTTGCTATTTTCAAATGATGCCAGGGCAAATGTCCTTAGCTTTGTCCGAATCATGTATCTACAGAAGATATGATTACTTTGCTAGAGAAATTCTGTTGGAGTTTCTGATTTTGAATTAGCAAAATAAAACCTTTATCGTGATATCCATCGTATTGTCCCACAACTGATCGAGTTTTAAGGTCACGTATTTGATTCTATTTAAGCGGTTACAGCCTATCTTTGAAGTTGTGAAAAGTCGCTCAATTCTCAGTTAAAGGTAAAGAAGAATTATTTATTCATTTATAACGGTGAAAGGTAAAAAACAACAGGACTCCACCTCCCCAAGTGGTATTCTCAGCTTAATTGGGCAAACAACCCCAACCCGAGAATTCAGTGTCCTATTTTTTTCGTTTATGTGTCGGTTCTTTAACTTCCCAGAACAGGGGTTGTGAGGCATGGCCTACCGTGTACAGTCTCTAAAATGCCCATAACGTGAAAATTGTTATTTTCCTATGTAAAGTCCATGTTAAAATAAACTTTTGCGATAGAATTCAGTTTCGGTTCATTATCATCATCATCGTCATCATCATTTTATTGCAATGTTTAAATTTAACAAATTGAAAAAATACAAAACCCGCATATAGCAAAGCTAATCAAGGCGGGCTGTGTAACTTACAATCAAATTTAGCACATAACATTAATAGTAAATCAGGTAAAGAAATAAAATAAATATAAATAAAAATAATATAAATAATAAGGTATACACATACATTCACAGATAGCTAGCATTTACATAGATAGACCAAGAGCCTATAAGAAGACATAAAACATAAGGAAGTAATGATATCTTGGGTGTGATTAATGATAACTAGTAATTTTTATGATTAACGTTGAGACATCAACATCATCATCCTCATCACCAAGCACCGCAAGTACAAATTGGTGAATGTTGTTTTTAAAAGGTCTTTTCGCAAGTTTGCACAAGTCAGACCTCAAGGAATTCCATAGCTTAGCTCCAAAAATGGAAAGCGGATTTTAATTCGCTTTCCATTTTCGAATACTCAGTCTTGATTTCTCAACATATAAGTTACCAACATCAGAAAATCTAGTGTTACACGAATGAACGACGGATAAACAGGTGAAAAGATCACAGATATTCTGAGGCGCAGAATTGACAGATATGTCGTGCATAAGAGAACATACTGTTTGAAAACGAGACACGAATTTTGTACAATTTTTAAAATCCTACTTTTATTTGATACTCCCGTTCAGCAGGTCAGGATTTCACGGGATCGCTGTGACGTAGATTAAGGAAGGGTTGTTGGCGTAAGCCCTATGTTTTCTAGGTGATCAACGGCAAGGTATCGCTCTGTGATCGTTTTCAGTAGTTTTCAGTTTTAAAAGAATTCATCATGTCTATGTCTATCATCGAGGGATGTGCCTCTGAATCTGAAAGTGAATACAGCAGCAAAACTGAGGATTTTCAAGTGGGGCATAAGTTCAGAAAAGCCTTGAGCGAGTTGTGTGCCCAATTTTTACAATGGCGGACAATTTGAACGCTTTTTTTTTAAAAAAATTGTAGAAAATACGCCTCTCGATCGTCGGAATGCAAAAATTCTTTTGGAAAAGCTCATTTTTTTAATATGGACTTTGAAATAGGAAATAAAAATTTTCACGTTTGGCAAATTTACCGTGAATGTTAAAGATAGTTCTTTCCACTCGTAGAAGTAACTATAATGGTAGCGCTTTCTTATCAGTGTTGGTCCTACTGGGCGTCGAACTCGGGAGTGGCCTACAGCCTGAGTAACTTCAGGTGCGTTGACATATAAATCAGTACGTCATCATCTTGTATGACTCACATTGATAGCATCTGGTTTGGGATAGTGAACACTCGCTCTCCAATTGTGTTGATGGGGTTGTCGGAAAGCATTCTGTTGGGGAATAAAACAATTATCAAGTAAGTCGGTAATTTTTCCCACAGATTTAAAATTACGTGAGTGATTAGGAATCTGAGATTAAGCATAGGTAGAACATAACTTAACGTGTCTCTATTTGACGCACGAGAGGCCGGGTATGGTCGCTTTTGGTCTAATAACTGACTGACATACATTAGTCGAAGATCATTTGAATTCCTGAAGGCCCCGTCTGGGATTTCTTGAAGTTTGTTTCCACTCAATAATCTAAAACAGAAAAAGTTGCTGATTGAAACACATTACGTTTCTAAAGAATATTGTTTCCGGTGAGAGAGACAATAAAGGGAAAGGAAATATATTATTTACGAGAGAACAGAGATATTGAAATTACTTTTAAGCAAATAGTTCACCTAAGGCTTTTAACTCGGATAGCTAAAATGGTGTGGTATGGTCAAACCATGGTAGCTGTGATTTTAAAAATGTTTCACTGGTCTTAATTACAAACATTTAAGATGTGCAAGCTTGGAAAAACTTCCATTGGTGAAAAAAGTAATCTTGTTATTCTGCGGGAACCTGGGGCAAAACGAAGTAAGATTACGTCAATAGTTCTTTTTTTTTTTTAATGAGTAAAGCAGTTAACCTCATGGTAAATAGTTTGTTACTCTTTCCACCTCTTGTGTAAATAAGAGAGAGCGTATTGAGTTCATAGCAGTGCAGTTTTAAAATATTTCCGGATTGAACCATTAATGGATACATATAGAGATATATTTAAAAATAAATAAATTGACACAATTATTTCTTAAGAATGCAACCACACTTCCGAAGAACCGATACATGCCCTGCAACGAAAAAAACTTGTATGACAAACTTGTACCCTTTAAGAAAATAATGAACATCTGGTCATGAAGAGACGTTCATTTACATAAAAATTAACATAGTCAAAAACACTTGGGCTTTCGAAGCTAACATTTTGTTTGCAGTGCTCTCGATACTCCTGCTTCCTTTACAGAAGATGTTAATGGAATAATTTTCATTTTTATCTGGAAATACAAAAAACATCTAACATCGTAAAACGTAAAGGGGAGGAAAGTCTAAACATGACTGACTTTGAGTTTTTGCTAATTTAGCTTTAAAATTATGTTGGGTTAAGCGCTTGTGTTCTACCGATGATGCACCTCCATGGAAGCCGTTCCGAAATATCTGCTTGTAAGTGTAGGTGGTACACTAATCTTTCATTGCAATTATGTGTCAATTGCTTAAATTTAGACAAATCACTACCAAAATTTTATAAAGATGTCATAGTGTGCTAGCAAGAGTTAATCCACACCGTACCCGAGACGAAAAGTGAAGTAGCTAATCAAATTATTTGGAACAACCGGCACATAAAAATAAACAAACGGTCGGTTTTGCACAGAAATTGGAATCAAAGCGGGGTTCAAAATGTATCCAGTCTATTTAACGAACAAAAAAATACCTTCTTTCATTTCATTCCTTCCAAAAAAATTCAAAGTAAATTGCAACTTTCTAGAATATTACGGGTAATTTCTGCAATACCTCGTACCTGGAAAAAAAACTGTTACGCTTGCAAACCGAGGGAATGTCTTCCTTTGCAGTGAACGTCGAGAGTATAACATTCAAAAAAATATATGTAAATTGATTATAAAAAAGGCTAAACGTTACTTAGTATTATTATTTTTTTGAAGCACCGAGACGTTTTAGACCGTACGGTCACCACCAGTGGCGTACATGGTGGAAATTTACATACAACTAAAACTTGGTTTTGTTCGATTGGTATTCCAAAGGGAACAGTTTCGCAATAAACCAACGTACTTGTTTGTTTAGGGTTGGTTTCTCGCAAGCAATTAGAAGGCCCTCCATTATATTTTCCTCCAATGGGTGGGTTTCTCGGTGCATGCAATGTTCCATGTGTATACGTGGGTTGGATGTTTTGCGAGGTGACAGGCTGGCTCGGAGTTATGAGACTTGTTCTCGTGTTCTGCTTTTCGCGCTGCGAAGCTTCTTTTCGTTTCCCTAATGTAGGTTTCGCCACATGTGCATTCGTCACGATAAATGACATTTGATGTCTCCTCTCTTCTTACAGAGGTCCCTTTGGGTGAGGCAATCAACCACATAGTTGAAGAAATCTACACAAGAAACAAGCTGCGAAAACTTGGTCCTAAACATGCACATTTATAAATATTCCCACGCCGTTACTGAAGTTCTTTTGGGTGTTTATTTACATTAGGGACTTTAAGATAGTACACGACGGTAGACTGGGACGGTTAGATGAGTGTCATGTCACGCAAAATCCCCGTGACATTTGACCGTCGTGCTTGTAGGACGGTATGTTTTCGCCGGGTTTCTCGTCGTGGAATCTACGGTGAAAACGGTAGGAATTCATCCATACTTATTCGCACTATTTTAGTCTTTTCCTTTATTATGCATTGAAAACTGATCACCCAATTGGTTAAATGTGCATTTGGTTGTGTTTGTCTTGATTTATCCATCGCTGAAATGAAAAAATCTAGGGAAAATTCTGAGTTCATTCAAAGACATCACTCGGCCACATCGTGGCTCAAACCAAAATTTGCTTGTTCTCAATGTAGCGTTATCCATAATCCACCATGACACAGGAGGAAAGAAAACAGAAAGGTAAAAGAGATAATTGTAGCCGCATTTTTTGTTTATGAACCAATTCCCCTTAGCGGATTTACACTCACTAGAATCCAAGGAATCTAAACAAAATGGTTCAAATTCCCAGTAAGGATAAAGAGAATTCACTGATTCGTATTCATGGTATAAAATAAGAAAGTCCTCCTCGCTAATTGAACCTTCTGCAGAAGAAATTACAAGAGAATTTCTCGCCTCTTCAAAAGACATGTGTATTCCACCGTCCTACGGTCGTGTTGGCCGAATCTTAAGTTAAAAAATTTCGAGCCTTTTTACCGTACTCGTCCAAAGTCTCCGGTATACGCATCCAACCGTCCCAGCCTACCGTTGTCCACAATCTTAAAGTCCCTAAAAGCAATAAAAAGGGAGGAACCATCTGTCATATCACTTTCACTAATTATTTTAACAGATTTGGTCATTGTGAACGCGTCGGTTACTGCAACGGTGAAGTTCCTTATTACACTTCTCTTCTCAAGCCTCTCTCAGTCATTTTATTTGTTTGCGTCAGGGGCTCCTGTTTTCGTGACAAAAAAGACTGCCTCAGCAAAGCGGGCCGCTCGACTGATTTATGAAGGGACTGCTCCCAGTCTATTAACAACCGCCTATACAAACAAATCGATGGGTGCGGAATGGGAAACCCCCTGTCGCCAGTGCTTGCAAAGATCTTAATGGCTAAATTTGTGGAAGACGTAGTCCGCCCATACAATCTTCCCTTCCATGAGTCGTATGCAAATATACAGACTACTGCTTCTCTAAGAAAGTAGAAAAAGAACCCGTCCGACTGCTTGACATCAAGTTCACAGTCCAGGAAAAGCCCAATCATTTCCTGGACACTGCTTTTAATTATCAAGACCAAACTTTCCACCGCCGTGTATATCGCAAACCAGGCAATGTCCCAACCCACTGGCTGTCCCAAGTACCAACTAATTGGAAAAGAAACAGCATCATGGGCGCGCTACACAGAGCGAACCGGATATCAACCAATCTTGAGTCCGACATAAAATAAATCACTGAAATCTATCTCAAAGCAGGTTATCCTAAGCGCTTCATTGAAGCCACAATCAACCGTTTCCGCGACCAAACAGACAAGGAAGAGAGTTTAATCCCAGAATATATGTTTGATAAGATAAGGAAAATATATATCAAGTTACCCTACTCGTTCGACAACGAGAGACTCGGCAAGTGTTTTAACAAACTGAATACTACTTTTACGGATGGGCGATTTATGTTTATCATCTTGTGGCAAACACGGAAAATCAAAAGTTTATTCAATCTAAAAGATACAAACTAGCACAAATCAAATGTCATCTATCGTGCCGATTGCACATGTGGCGAAACCTACATTGGAGAAAAAAAAAAAAAAAAAGAAGAAACTTCGCAGTGCGAAAGGCAGAACACGAGAACAAGTCTCATAACTCCGAGCCAGTCCGTCACCTTGCAAAACATCCAAGCCACGCATACACATGGAACATAGCGT
>OX421449.1:38136338-38146338 GCA_949126865.1 Montipora capitata | reverse complement strand
AAACATTTTGCGAATAGCGAATTATGGGCGCGTTGCGTCAAATTCAAAAATGCACAATACTTCTCTTGCTGGTTCCGATTGGTTAGTTCCATTGTTATAATATCGGCTTTTGTTGAATAAGACAAACAAACGCGTTCTTTTAAGTGCATTCATTTCCTCTCACTGCGAAAAAATGAGTAAAGCAAACAAAATTGAGTGGTCTAATATAGATTGTGCATTGCCTAAACCAAACGTCTTCACCTAGAAAAAGACGGTGTCGACAGTTTGTACCATTGCCCGATCCATCTGTGCGAACATGAAGAATTTCAAAGCCAACGCGGGTATAGGAAACACGTCAACAACAAGCATAGTTGGTTCTTTTATTTCGACGAAAAACCCCGCGTAGACTTAAAGCTTGCCGCAACCTCTTCAAAAGTGCCAACAAAATCGTGCGCCTCGAGTACAGTTGTTGATGATGTATCGTCTACGCGTTCAAAACCCGGCGCTAGATCAATGCCGCCCTTCTCATCTTCCAGTCAAATTGGCGAGCAATTTACGACTTGGCTTGCTATAGTGGCGGCGGTTACAAGAAGGATCGTCCCGCTCAGCAGATTGTCAATAGATGCTTGAAATTTCTCAAGTTTTGCTGCGAAGAGGAGGAGGAATTAAATTTCGAAGTAATTTATTTTAGCCTGTGCTCTCCAAGCCTGTTGTTTAAGTTTATTGACTATTTACAAGAGGAGTGCAAGCTCGGACATAGCGGGAGATTGGGTTACATAGACGCCATTTCGGAGTTGATCGACTTCAGAAAGGTCAACGGGGCATCGGATGGAGTTCTTAGAAAATTATCCGTCACGGAATTGTACAACAAAGGAGCGCGCAAGACAGTGGCAAAGATGATGAGATTGCAATGGACGCAAGATTTCCATGTCGAAACATTAGAGGCCAGGGGTCACTGGGCCACCATGGAAAACCTCTCGTTTCACTTGCCTCGCTACGAACAAACCGTGAAAACGTGCCAAAATGACCCCGGGCAAGTGAATCCCTCGGACATGACATTTGCAACCAAATATTTGGCCACCTACTTGTTCATAAAAGTGAAAGGATCGCGTCCCATGACTTATCAGTATCGCACAGTTGAAATGGTAAAGGCGTCACCCACGTGGCTGGCATCTGACTGGCTATCTGTAGCTTCCGGGTCGCTTTGCTCGTCTTGGTCCTCTACAGGAACTGGCGCAGTGTTCTCGGTCATTACCTCCTCCCCCATTACCTCCTCCAATTTGGTTTGGCTCGTACGGGCAAAACGCTCTGGGCGATACCTAGCCTATTTGGTGTTCTGCGATGGCGTCCTCGACGAAATTCCTTCCTTTAATGACCAGCAAGCGCCGTTGTTCACTTCGATGAGATCGTAATCCACGGTTAGTGGTCGAAACAGCTCACATTAAGGATCCGACAACAGCTCAATGATTATCTTCATCTGCGGAAGCATCCACGACTTAAACTGCTCATTGGTGGCCAAGATGTTTACGAAAGCCCTTGTCTCGCCCTTGTATGAAAAAGTGAACGTGGATCTTGGATCTTTCTTGTAGATTTTTCCTCTGTAGGTAGCATATCCAAGTTTTCCCATGGCGATTGCTATATCGTTAACCAGGATCGCGAGTTTATTTGACAGCATCTTTTCGTCGTCGCACGGTGGCTGGCTGGTGGACGGTTGCGATGTTGCCGTGTTAGACTCGAATCCAAATTTGTCCAGTTGTAGCTTTGCCGCGGTCAGACGTTCGATTGCTTTCAGGAAGGACGCGTGAAACTTCTGATTAACCAGGGTCACTCGCACGACGTTTTCACTGCCACAATCGTCTAACTCCTGGGTGCATAAGCAATCCTAACCGATCAGCTTCCTGGCCTCGTCTCTGTAGGAGTGTTTGTAAGATGATCTCACAAGGTCTCGCATGAAAGGATTTTTATGATCTTTGAATACTTTGTAAAGTTCTGTAGTGGCTGGAGATTCCTTTCCATCCTGGAACTGCACCTGACGAATACAAATTAAATGGAACAATGTCTCAGAACATTTTCACGGTTTGTTTTGCTACCTGCAGCACTGTGATTATACTTGTTCCTTTTCTTTTTATCTCTCTTTACCTTTGATTGCTAGACACATCTCAAGGAGAGCTCTCAAAGAAAGATACGACATTCATTACCTGGGTTGCTGTGACATCCAGTCCGCAATTTAGCAGGGCCTTGTGAACCGAAATTGGCTGTCAGGGGCGCCATTTATTGTAGTCAACGCGACCCAGTATGAGATTGCAAGGCACAGTGATTTGTTTATACTTGTCAAGTTCCCTTCGAGCCACTACTCTCATCGTCTGTTTCTTCGCTGATGCAACCGTGTTTCTTCTCTTGGCTCGAAATGGCGCTAAAGAAAAACGCTGCATTGTGGATACCTGAAACAACACAGTTAATTACGTTCAATTTCATCTTTGATACTTCAAATGTTCTCCAAATTTCCTCAGAAACATAGGTATTCCGATAAATACTTCACGTCGTGTGCGGGGTGGAAAAACTTTTTATGCCCTGAGCGGGATTTGAACCCACGTCCCCCTGATTACCGGTTGGGTGTGATCACCACTACACTATCAGAGCAACCATGCTGGCTACATGGCCAATCTGGATAGCGAATGGGAATTACGTGGTCATCCCGGGCCCATGTTTTTCCCAACTAGATGACGCTGGATCGACCAGAACGATGATTCACAGGCGGACGAGAGAGAAGAGGACAATTTGCATACAAGTTACGAGGGTCTCTCGAGCCAACAGCGCATCCCTACCCCCCAGGAGGATCACAAATGGATTCACAGTCCAAGCCTTGGCGAAATGTAGTTAATTAATGAAGTTTGAAAGGACCAAGGACGGACAACCCCTGGATGACATTTTTCATTGGGAGAAAAACTGTTTACGCCGAGAGACCCTCGTAACTTGTATACAAATTGTCCTCTTCTCTCTCGTCCGACTTCGACTTGAGTTTTATCAGCAGTGAATCCTTAATGAAATTGATTTCAGTCTAATAACTTTTCGGCACATAACACGTGCCTATCGGCAACGAAAACACAAAAGGAACCGGGACGTTTGGGAAACGATCTTCTTCTTCTTCTTCTTCTTCTTCTTCTTCTTCTTCTTCTTCTTCTTCTTCTTCTGCTTCTGCTTCTGCTTCTGCTTCTGCTTCTGCTTCTGCTTCTGCTTCTGCTTCTTCTTCTTCTTCTTCTTCTTCTTCTTCTTCTTCTTCTTCTTCTTCTTCTTCTTCTTCTTCTTCTAGTGACTCCATTTTATCATTGTCTTTACCGTCCCTTTCTGTTTCTAAAGACCTGAAACATGCAATAAACTGTTTTCAAAAGACATTCTGATGCCGTTGTTTCTTCCCTTTTTTTAAGATTTGTTTCATATCACAAGATAAAATAGTTACAATCAAAACAATTTCCTTTGTTTCTTCCAATAGGCAATGATAATATCAAATACACTGAATTCTTCCGTGCATCTGTCTATTTGAGCGCGCATGCGCGTCAATTACGGACATTGTATCAAACGCTAAAAACAACGAAAATGCAAATAAACATGCTTATAATATCGTGGTAGAATAGTTTTACCTGGTTTCTTCATTGGACCTGGAGTTGCCAATACTCTGCTCTTCAGACAACGTTAGGCCCGACGTGGCTCTCTTTAGGTCACTGTCACAAGCCTCGCAGTATGCAAGGCTTTTTCCGGCTGTCCATCCTTCAACGTTCTCGTTTTCTTCAAACACTGAGCATTTATTGCAAATAGGCAATTCGTATCTCAAACGTTTATATTTAGTGTCCACGAAACAGGAATAACATATTTCCATCACGCTGTGCGATGTCAGCAATGACTTTCTATAGTTCGCCATTCCCGGTCGCGAAATTGTCTTTGTACAACGCATGCTCGTCAGGGGGGAAAGTAGAGTTTGACAGATGGGGGAGTATGTATTTTTGTGACATTTGCCCAGTCCATCACATTTGAAGCAATTATTTTGTAATTTGCATGATTTATGAATTGAGTTCAGCACGTGTTTAGAGCGGCGTTTGCTGAAACGCGGACCCACTGTCGCATTATCCGACTTTGTAAGTCGAACCAATTAGTTTGAGTCGAATTTAATTGCAGCAAACGTCGCACCATTCATGGGCCTATTTTAAAATAAATAGGTTTGACGAATTAAATTCGACTTAGGTTAGACGTTTTGCTTTAAGCCTAAGATTTTTCTCTTGAATCACTTGTCGATTAAAGGTCTTGAAGGCGAACTGATACAGCGTTTTTCAGCAAATGGCTAATAAGTAAGAACTACTCATAGGGCCACAGGCATGATTTAGTTCTGACGTCTCTTGTGCATTAGAAAGCATGGTAATGGTGGCATAGCTGTCATTGGCCGCCGACGTACTAACGCCAGCTTCCAACATTTCCAACATGGTGGACAAATTTGCGAGGAAAGGTGGTTCAAGTTGCGTTTTGGCTGGTTATAATGCCAAAACACTGAAATTGTTTTGTTTCTGGCTGCACTGGCATTCTTACTAGCAGGGTAGATGGTTTAATTACCATAGGGTACCAAAGCACTTGCCGGATCCCGGACATTAGCTTCCGAATATATAGAGTAATGAAGACGTGACAAAGAAGGAAAGACGTTTAACCCTAAACAGCCGAAACGCTCTCCGAGCGAAACGCATGTGATCATTAAAAAATACAATTTGAAGGACTGAGGAGTTCAGAAGTCACTCAATCAATGACAGAAGCTCAGGAACAAATGTTTAAAAGAAGGCAATGATAATCTTCAACACGAAAAAAAAAAAAAAGTTGAAGTGGATAATTTAAAAAAGAGAGAGAAACAGCCGAAATAACCGAAATAAACAAAAAGGAATAAATCAGAAGAGTTTTGAATGGATAAATGTGGTAATGGTTTTTCGATTCTTGGATTTCGACTCAGAGGGTACGCATGTTTTACTAGATGCTTTTATTAAATATGATTTTTGGATAGGATTGGGACTTGATGGGGTCTTGGATTTTCAAATTGGTTTATCACGGTTTTTAACCCGTGGAGGACTCATCTAGCAAGTACGGTTTTTGGACACGATTGGAATTTAAACTTGAATAGGCCAGGGTTGGTTATTGCCTTTTATGAATTTGCTTTAGTTGTAAGGCGGGGTAAACTCCCCAGCGTGCTTTGCGGGCTAACCCTGAGGAGTTTTATTGCTTTGGTCGTTGCACTTCGCCCTCAAGTATAAATATAGAACACTCACTTGTGGTACAAAGTCACATTCCTTTTGTTCGATATTTTGCCATCCCGAATACCTTTTGACCAAGAAACAGGATTGACTTGTTAAACAGAACAACCCTTACATTTTTTTTTTTAACCAAATATGCCCATACAAAGATCACAAGACAATCACCACGAAAATAAATGAGAAAATTAATACATTTTCCCCCTTTTATTACACTTTGAAAATAACAAAATAAGTAATTGAAGAAAAACAATAACACGAAGAGAGCTCTGTATTCAGCAAGTCGGTGTCCAATAGAGTCTAAAAGCTTAGGCAACTTAATAATCCTAGCGTAGGTTTTCTTCACGGGTGGAAGACCAGGAGACGGCTCTGGTACGGGTTCTAACACAGGGTCGGATGCAGGATTAGGAACACTTGAACTGGTACTTTCTTGGATTTGCACTGTAGGA
Organism: Montipora capitata; assembly: GCA_949126865.1. Taxonomy (NCBI): domain Eukaryota; kingdom Metazoa; phylum Cnidaria; class Anthozoa; order Scleractinia; family Acroporidae; genus Montipora; species Montipora capitata. Next base: position 38,140,631 of record OX421449.1, on the reverse strand, counting down.
ACACTTTCACTAGTAGCACCTACTACTTAGGCACTGCTGTCTGGGACTACTTTCGTTGCTGACTGTTCGTGTGCTTGAGAAACTGCCCGTTCCGAAGCATGGTTTCTGTCCCAGTCTTAACCAGACAACTGATCGACAAGAAACCCAGGTTGCCAACTCTTTTCTTTCTGCACTTGAGAGACCATGATATCTTGCCAAATTTCTAATTACGGCAAAGGCTTTGCAGACTGGTCATGATAAAGCTTTCATTTCTTTCTCTCCTGCTGTATTTTACTTTCAACGTCTTCCTCTACAGGAAAATAGGGAATGGCTGCAGCTGTTGGCAAGCGGGTCTTAGTTCGACGAGTCATCATTCGCTGTGCTGGACTTGATCTAATGCTTTCGCGTTTCTTTACCCCAATAAGACAAGCCAGGGTGTTTTGTGGTTGCGGAGTTCTTCTTGAACACGTTCTTGGTAATTTTCAAGGCAAAGTTGGGTCACTGAGTTCTAATGAAAGTCTGAAGAGTGGTCTACTAGAAAAAGTGTACTTTTTCCTCTGAACGGTGTACGACCAGAGGACACCAGGACGATATGCAATTTTCTCCGTCTGCAACGGCTTTTTTCGGCTCCTTGCTTGAAACTCTGAGCATACAGAACAATAGGTGATTGCTTGCTTTTTGTCGCTGTTCATTCCAGGCCTGAAGGTGACATCTCTAGCGTTTCGCAAACATTCCGCAATTCCGAGATGAATAGCATGGCCTCTTACAATGATTTCCGTTCTCAATGGTAATGATGTGCTGACTCTTGAACAGGAGACCGTTATGGAGATAAATTTCTTCTCTGTAGGTCCAATATTCTAGGACTGCGATGGGTACATCACGCCTCAACTCTGGCCACCCTACTACGACTGTTCGCCCAAGAGACTGGGGGGCCAGGCCTATTGCGTCTTGTAACTGTGTGCAACAGAATGGACACATTGAAAAGCTTTGATAAGCTTACGAGGCATCTATTTCCAAGGCAAAGTCTGAAAACTCTTCATCTTGTTCTCCTGGGTCGGGCAAATAAAGGCTCTAGACAGACAGTCAGCTATGTACATTAGACGTGGACCGTGTTTGTACTTAACGTTCAAGTTGAAACCGTGTAGCCTGTGCAGCGTCCATCCCAGTCTACTTGGAGCGGATAAGACTGACTTCTGAAAGACTGATTGAAGTGGCTTATGATCGGCCTCAACTGTGACCTTCTGTCTGCGTGAAATGTACTGGTTGAATGTCTGCCAAGCAAACGCTGTTACGAGATATCTTTCCTCGATTTGAGCGTACCCGCGTTCAGTGGAAGTAAACGATTTCGACAGGCGACGGGCTGTTCATTTTGAAGATTGTGTCCCCTAGTCTGTTTTTACTTGCGTCACACTGTATCAAGACTTTTTTGTTGCCATCATACTTCTAAGTTGCCAGAAGAGGATGCTTTACTGTAGACGTCCTCACTTGATTGTCGATTAAGTTCAAACTTTTTAGGTGCCAGATTTATTTGGAAAGACATTCTTAAATAGCAATAACGCCCAAAACGTGTCAAGGCTGATCTGATAAAACCCATTCTTGACATCTAATCAGATAAAGACATTTGTCAACAACAAGCTGGGCGAAAGAATATCTGTCAGGACAAATCATCGGCCAAATAGATACGGAATGCCATTATTGAAAAATAAGAGTTCCTGAAGCCTTAAAATTACGCATATGGAGCAAAAAAAAAAAAAAAAAACGGGCAGATGGGGGGACAAGCATAGTTGTTTTGTCTGGTCCAATTAATAACGAAAGCATCAATGCCTTCGGATCCTTAATTCCTCGAATTGAAACGAGGGAGTTTAGCATTCGCGTGATTTGCGCAGCGATCTTTGTACATAGGGTCCCAAAATGAGTCAATAAACTGATACGAAAGAGGCTAAAGGCCCTAATCGTCCATGTCACAAATACTACTGAAAAATTCCGCTGAGTCATCGGAATCAATTCTATCTCCAACGAAATGCATGTTTGCAGCAGATGTTGAATAGAGAAAAAGCTTTGGAATGCAAATGACCTTTGCAACTTCCAACAAAATTATCTGAGAAACATTTTTGTTGTCGGTTCACAAATTGACAGACAAACCTGATAACTGTTAAACAAAGAAAGTACGTCAAATTTAAAAGCCAAAATTTCTCTCAAAATGAGAACTCTCCAAAAGATTCGCCTAGACGGAACTCGTGCTGATTACGTTTAGGTTGTAATGAAACTGCTCTTCATTCCCTTTTCTTCTTAAAGACGTATGTTTCTGTTTGCACCTCTGAAGCTACTTGCAACGCTAACGTCCTCTGTGCCTTAAGCAAGTTGCTCTGTAGACCCTTCATTTGCGTAATTACAACGGTTTAGATGGCGTTCTTCTGAGCCTCTAGAATAGCATTCATTTCGGGAGGGATGGTAGAAGATGAAGATGAAGAGTTCTTTTCATTCATGAGTCATGAACGCCAGAAAGTAAATTAAACAAGTAAGAGTGAGTGCCTTCAGAGAGAACACGAAGGGGGTTAATTTACCTACCATTTCTTTATATACCCTAGCCAAATCCCTTGATAGTTCATAACGACGAGAGTATATTTTCAAAATGAGTAAAATTCATTTTTGTAATTCTACACCTTAAAGTTATTATTAAGTATTTACAAATTACCGTCGTGAATACGCGTGTCTAGTCTAGACTGCGCACGTTCAATGCCATATTCGATGGCCGCTTCGAAAGAAAGGTAAGATTGAGTATCGTCTGCATACAAATGAAATGAAACTTCGTCACGTCGCATGATGTCGCGAATTGGTGTTGGGTAAAGGCATAAAGAGCTAAATCCGGGAATTGAGCCTTGGGGAACACCGTAATTAAGAGCGCGAATTGAGGAAAGCACATTGTGGATGGTCAAGTACTGCTTCAGCCTGAGAGGTAAGATGAGAACCAGTTGATCGTAGTACCAGTAATACCATATCTGCAGGTAATAGAGTGGTAACGAATTCTTTCTTAAGTGAGGCCGGCAGTGCATCCAAGTCACACTTCTTGGTGCTAGTACCTTTGATGATATCCAAGAGCACACTGGAGATAATTGGCCCAAAATCGATAACTTAAACGCCAATAAAACTAGCTCATCTGGTGGCATGGGGATGTCGGTATTTCTTAGATGCAATGTCTTCGACGAGTGCTGAAAGATAATCAGCTGCTTGTAGTTTCCGGTAAAGTTTTAAATGGAGAAACGTATCAGTGGTTGAGGTTTGACTGATGGAGAGATGGTTTTATTGTTTTTCGTTAATTTGATGTGAAGCCCTAGGCTTTCTGCCGCGTTGGAGACTAGGACGTGTCAAGTTATCATGGGATAAAATATACTTGTGCCAAAACGAAATGGCAGTGTGTGTTTATGATTTCTTGTGTGCTACGTATTGGAAGTTTTTCCGCCCGAAAGACTGTCCTAAGGGTTAATTCTTCCAGGCGGATAAAGGGAAATAGTATCGGCCGTTGATTAAAGAAGCGTGAAATCGAATCATGGCGGAAAAGTCGACAAAATCGCACGAGGAAACATCAGCGGCAGAGGAGGAAAACTCTCATGCAACGCCTCTCGCTGTGAGTGAACGGTACCTTCCAAGCTATTTGAGCTATCACACCGATGTTCCTGGTCAAAACAAGCTTCAGATGATGAAGAACAGAAGGAAATCAGTGAGATCCAATTTGACAAAGAGAAACACTGTATACGAGTATCTGGAGTCACGAAAGAACAGTAAGTCAATTGAACTTGTACGTACTCACAACAAGGAAAGTTTTGTCAACATCTCTGAGAATCAAAGGGCAAACTCAATACGTAAAGAAAAATGTCAACGGCCTCCTGGAAAATGTAAAATGTCATCAGCCGGAAGGTTCAAAATTTTTTTATCGCCCTTGCTTATTGATGACAAATAGCGATGAAATGTTTTCATGTCGCTGACTGTTTTCTTTGTTGTGTTTTCACTTTTTTGCTCCTTTACAAAAGTTTCAATCTCTTCTTGGCTGTTTCTTTCGTTTTCTCTGTCGCCAACTCGTTCATTATTTGTTTCTGTCAAATCACCGTTGTCCAGAATTTCGTACTCGTCCGGGTAATAAAATTCACTCTCAGAGTATTCCTCCTCGTTACTCATTCTCAGCCGCTACAATTTTCAAACAAAAATTAGATGGTTTTTTAATTACCTTTTGCTTTGTTTTTGCAAGCCCGTAATCGGCCCGTGGGCATTACGGGAAAATAATGCCCTACAATTCAGTCAAAATTAGCCAATCAGAGC
>OX421449.1:38123838-38131338 GCA_949126865.1 Montipora capitata | reverse complement strand
AGTAAAAGTAGTAAAACTAGTAAAATTATTGTTGTAAATGTCATATTATAATGTAAAAGCTTTCTTAAACGTCGTCTCAAAATTATTTATATCATTTGAGTTTTTAATGTTGTAAGGCAGATCATTTCAACGACATGGAGCAGCAGTCTTAAATGCACGCCGTCCGTAACTCGTAAGATGGAAACGAGGCTGGTGTAAGAGTAGCTTGTTCTGCGAGCGTAAAGTACGAGTCGGGACATACGGAGTTATTAGATCACATAGATATGACGGTGCTTCACCACGTAAAACCTTAAAGGTTATGAAGAGGATCTTGAACTGAATTCTACATTGAATTGGTAACCAGTGAAGATTAACCAGCAAGGGTGTGATATGGTCATGCTTACGTGCACAAAAAATTAGACGAGCTACAGAGTTTTCAATAAGTTGAAGTCGATTGATGACATAATCAGGATGGCCAAATAGGAAGGAGTTACAGTAATCAAGTCTTGAAATAACAAACACATGAAGGAGCAGGATAGTGGAGTCTTTGTCCAGGAATTGACGTATTTTAAGTATGGCACGAAGATGGAAACAAGCAGTCTTACAAATATTGGTGACATGCAGAACAAGCGACATGGCCTCATCAAAAACTAGGCCAACATTTTTTGCTGATGGTGCTGCTGATACGTTATTATCGTCAATACAAATATAATTTAGAGTAGGTCTTGGGCACCGTGAAGATAAAATAACCAATAACTCAGATTTAAAGCCATTCATTTTCAGATTCATCCATATATTTATGTCATTAACACAGGTTTGAAATATAGATCTTCTAGACTCTGTTTCAACAGGATCAGCTGAATTAAAGGCAATATAAAGCTGCGTATCGTCTGCATAACAATGAAAAGGAAGACCGTGACTTCTCGCAATATCACCTAAAGATGAAATATAAAGAGAACAGAGAATCGGACCCAACACCGAGCCTTGTGGCACACCTTGCTCGGAAGCAGACTGCAAAGACTGATTTACAATCTGTGTAAGTATAGGACCAAGCTCAGACAGGCATGCACGTAGAAGAGAACCCGGAAGAGGATCTAAATCACATGACTTTCCAGACGATGGTCTTATCAAGGCTAGTAGTGTATCCATAGAGACAGATTTAAAAGCTTCAAAATGACAGATAATGTTACTGTCATCAGAGAGATAATAAAGGTGTTATCATCATACTTCATCATCAACTCTTGATGGATAGCATTAACCTTAGCATCAAAGAAAGGCATAAACTTCTCAGCTAGGTCTATCATTGGGCTATGTGATGGAATTTGAATGCCATTTGTCACGGGTTTAGCATCCAACAATTTTCCAACGGTCTTGAACATCTTTCTTGAATCATCCCTATGGCTGTTGATAAGATCCGTGTAGTAGTCTGATCATGAAGATTGAAGAAGGTCAGTCGCAACATGGCATTGTTTTACAATTGGTCAACAGGGTCACGTGATCGACGCCATCGTCTCTCAAGCCGTCGCCTTAATCTCTTTGCATCTTTGATTTCTTCATTGTACCATGGCGCTGCAGGTCTGATGACGACATGATGTTTCCTTAATGGAGTATGGATATCAATAAGCCTTGTTAACTCTGAGCAATAAAAATAGATGGAGACTGATCCCGAATCTGATGAAGATATTCTGGAGGCGGTGGAGAGAATAGTTTCTGGCGACGCTAAACACGCGGAAAAAATGGAGGGAGGAAAAAGCTAACTTGAAGGTCGGGGATGTAGTCTCCGTGGACAGTGGTACCGGGGACGAGTGGAAGGAGTATTCCCCGGAGAAGATGGACAGGTGCGCGGGTTCCAAGTGAGCACGAGAGGTCACGAGTATACTCAACCAATTACCCGACTGTGTCCACCGTAAAGAGAAAAGATGAAGACCCGGAGTCCCTCTTCGGGGAGAGTAAATGGAGACACGATTTTACTGTTTTTTTTTTCTTTGTAAAATTGCTGTGAAACCCAGACGCTCTGTTGCGTAGGAGACTAGGAAGTGTTAACCTATTATGGGATAAATGATTTCTCGTGTGCTAGTCATTGAAAGCTTTACCGCCCGAGCGATTATACAACTGATGCTCATCATCCGTTTAGTCGACCGTTATAAATAGCATCGACCGTTTCAAATGGCAACGACCGTTCTGAGAAATGGCAACGAACCTTTAAAATGGCAACGACCGTTTACGAAAGGGAAATTTGCGTCGTCAGTATTTCTCTCCGCTATGCTTACTGAAAGTGCCAAGACAAGTATGATTGCTTAATGTTTGAAATGCTTTACATCACGAAATTGAAACTTAATTTGAACGTCCAAACAGCCTCCATACGTGCGAAACTTTTTGTTTAAGTTGTAAATTATTCTTATCTGTTATTGTTCGTCTTAGCATTTATAGAACTTATTTTTTATACACTTTTGACTTGATAATGACGTTACGGTAACGTAAAAACGTCATTATTATTCAGCTTTTTAGCTTTTTAGATCTTAGCATGCTTTTAAAGAAATGTTCTGTCGCAATCTTTTACTGTCAAATGTTTTTCTAAGTCATTTCTTTTCCGTAACATCGTGAAACAAAAAATAATACCTCAATCTTCCAACGCTCTTTCAAACGTCAATCAGACATGCTAACGATTTGTATAAATGTTTATCTTCCCGCCCTGCTCCCCTGCCTGGGTGTACAGAAATGATCATGAAGTGCGTTGCGATTTTCCTGTCCGCGGAGGCCTCTGAGTCAGCTTTAGCCCTGTGCTCATCCAAGCAACAACTTTAAAACGCAAATACAAAGTTTTCCCTAAATTCTAGACCCAAATTGAATAGAAGTCAACGTACTAGTTGGTTGGTTGCATTGGTGATCCAGTACAGGGGTACTTTTATTAACAGGATATTTATAGAGCAAACAAAGAGTGGACTCTGACCGAACGTTTTTCCCAATTGATAAAGGGATTGATAAAGTAATTGAAAAGAAGACCACTGGTTACCTGGAAGGACTATCCTGATAAAGCTAGGGGAATACGACTTTAATAGAAAAAGGGCATTTATCTATTTATCTATTTGTTTATTTATTTATTGTATAAGGGCAGAACTGTGGAGATTTCCATCATGATTTTGAGTCTGAACCACCAAATTCTAGAAAACGCGTTCTTCTGAGGTTCTTTTAAGTTCTTCGCATTCGTTCTAGTTACCCCAACACCATAGACTTAATCCGAATCATTTGTGTAATTTCTTTCATCCCAAATTGCTAATTTTCTCTCATTTTGTGTGAACTGTGAAAGCCGCATTCTTTTCTTTTTCTATTGCTCAAAATTTAACCAAAAAAGGGTTCCTAAATGAATAAAAGGTGGGTCAACAGTGATCTTGTAAATACTCTAAGAGTCTCTACTGCCTGGCAATTCTTTATGGAGTGACCGGGTGAATGGCTATGTCATATTTTGATAGTTTATTTGGGGCAATACAGCTATAGCTTTTGTAGAATCGTGAGTCCTGACAAAACATTTTCTGGGAGTTGACTTATTTCACTGTTATAAAGCCGTTTAGAAATGAAAACATCAAACGCAATGCATATAAAAACTACGCCAAAACTAAGTAACGTGGTACTGATTCATCTTAATACTACCTTTTTAAGGATACTCACTATATTTTCCAAGTTAAGAGTTCATAATTACTGCAAAAAAATGCCGTCTCCCCTTATTGACCCTGTAGAGAGTACCGTCAACTTGTGAGATTATAACTAAAAACAGCGTTAGGCGCGTCGCTGAACGCCCCGATCTAGTATTGACAGACACACCAGTCCTCATCCGAAACTTCTTCAATGTCGACTAGTTCCTCGTCAGAGTTAATGTCACCATCAGCGCCACCTTTCAGCAATCGTTCAATTTTATTCGCTCCATCTTGTAGTATTTAAACCGGGCTGCATCAGTGATGATCTCGTCAATATAATTTACACGGTGTACAATGGTATACAGTTAGTTTCTGTTATCCCGGTAGGCCTCCGAGAAAACGAACTTGTCGGCAGTGTCACTATTGTCAAGCCACAAAATTTGCATAGCATTTTCAGTAAAGACCAATTCGTTTCTATTTTTGTCCTTGACGAGGAGATCCTTCAAAAGCAGGGCAAGGAGGTTACCCCATAGTGGTTGTACCTTACTGCGATCACTTCCTCTGCAATAAGGGTCGACGAAGGGTCAGCTGCCGATTTCCACATCACAAGCGTCTTATCTTAAAGACTCTACAGATTTCATCAATCTCATTGAAGAGACGAAAATGGGAAAACGAACTTTCCTTGTATCGATGAACGTCACAAGTCTATATACAAAAATACCACAAGAAGAGGGAACCACTACAGTATGCAAAGCATACGCAAACTTTTACAAAAATAACCCTCCAATCCCCATAAGCTATATCAAAGAAATGTTAAGACTTATAATCACAGAGAATTCTTTCCACTTCAACGGAAAAAAACTATATACAAATTCCCGGTACCGCCATGTGTACTAAAATGGCCGTTGCCTTTGCAAATATCTTTATGGCCGATATTGAGACACAGATTTTTAGCAAAAGCGTCATAAAGCCAATGAATTGGCGACATTTTATCGTTGAGGGATGTCAGCAAACCGGATATAAACAAGTTAATCGGCTAAGTAAACTCACACCACCCAACCATCAAATTTACGGCTGAGATCTCAAACACTGACACCACATTTCTAGACACTTTGTATACAAAGGGCAAACGCAAACGCAAATGAATCCATTCTGGATATAAGAACACACTTCAAGCCGACTGAAACCTTTCAATAAACTCATTTTTCCTCCTGCTACCCACCAGGCGTCAAAAAAGAATTTGTGAAGGGCGAAGCCCTATGACTTCTGCGCACTAACTCTTCAAGAACAACTTTTGAAGAGAACATTTACAAATTCAAATCACGTGTCCGTTCTATATCTAGAGGCTATCCGAAACGTCTGATTGAGACAATCCTATCAGACATCAAATTCACTGAAAGGGAATCAGCGCTGAAGCAAAGCAATGATAGCCCTAAAGATATCTTGCCCTTTGTGACACAGTATCACCCAGCAGTGCCAAACCTAAAACATGTTTTACTAAAAAATTGTCACTTAATACAAAACCAGCCAACTCTACGGCAAATTTTCAAAGATCCACCAGTCATATATTTTAAAAGAGGAAAATCCCTAAAAGACATGCTCGTAAGAGTGAAGCTTTAAAAGGTCAAAGACCGAAAATACGGTACAAAACTCTCAACCGTTAAGGAGTTGTGTAGGCCTGTAAATCCTTGCTGCTTCCCTCACTTGCCGGTCACGTTGTCTTGCAAATGTTGCATATCCCTTCTGGTTCAGCCAGGTAGGAGTTCTGGCATTCAAATATGCCTGAGTGCTCCTCGGATATACAACATAAACAATGTTTTGAGAGTCATAGATGTAAACAATGTTGTATATCCTTTGTGGTTCAGTCAGGTAGGGGTCCTGGCATTGAAATGTGTCTGAGCACTCCTGGGATATACAACACAGCCAATATTTTGAGTTGCAGATTTAAGCAATGTTGAAGATCCTTTCTGGTTCAGCTCGGTCGGAGTTCTGGCATTAAAAATGTGCCTGAGTGCTCCTGGGATATGCAACATAAACAATATTTTGAATTGCAGATTTAAGCAATGTTGAAGATCGTTTCTGGTTCAGCTCGGTCGGAGTCCTGGCATTGAACGCTGCCTCTCTCCACCCAGGTGTATAAATGGTTACTGGCGAATTTAATGCTGGGGGTAACCCTGCGATGGACTGGCATCCCATCCAATACTCCTAGTCGCTTCATGCTACAGAAACCGGGATAAGCTCCGGCCAAATTGACCATTTGGCTCGTAAGCAAACTTTACCTTACCTTTTACATCTATTATGTAGACCTTACGAAGGGCCCTTAAAAAATCTTATTTCCATCAAAACGGTGATCACTGAAAGCCAGAGTTCTTTCGAAACAGGCAAGCGATGTACAGAAATATCTCCATCTGTGCCTCGCGGTTAAGAAGACATATTTTTTGTTATCGCATCACAACACCACTTGTTGTACACGACAAGGTGTGATTTTGTCTACGGAAACTCATAGCCGCACGTCTGAAAAACGTCATCTTCTGATGTGATAACACAGGTTTCTTCGTAAGTCTAGATCTGAACTTTAAATAAAATAAAAAAAAAACAGAAATTCAGAAGCTTCTAAGCCGACAAAACATGGAATGCAAGGGATTTTCCGTGTCATGTTAGTGAGTACAGCGACCAAATCTTTCTTTAAATTATAATAAAACGTTTCTTGGCCCATTAGTTGTTTTACCTTCAAATTAATGTTTTCATACCCAACCAAAAGTAACGCAGTTTGGACGAAGCTCGAAATTCAAGCTCCATTTTCAACAGTGAGATTTCAAAACAACCGTTCCCGGTCTAATAACTACCCCCTGTGCGGTTAAAAGAAATACTTTATTGCGTACTTTTTATTTCTTTGTTTGTCGCGACTTTTGTCAACAAACTAAAAAAAAAAAAGAGCATTACGGGGTTCCGACATGAAAATTGTCTATAAAATTCGCAAGCAATTAACAATTATTGGACGAGGTTGAGCAAAATATCGTGATTTTTCAGTGGCAAGCATTCGCTCACCGAGTTTGTTTTTCTGTTTTTGTTTCCGCGAAGCCGTAAGCGCGCGCTGCCTTGCAGAGTCGAGTAATGTCACCAATCAATTGGCTTCCTTCTCAGCATAATTATATTTGTAGATTTCAAATTGTACTTACAGTCAAACGTTCAATAACACTAGGATATCAACAAAGCTGAAGAATTTCAAAGTTTTCAAAGCGTATCCCGACAAGTGAAGCTTTGGTGTAAAGATCGCCATTCTTTTTTCTGGCTTCAGCATAAAATCTCTTTATGATCACTACATATGCATTCGCCAACTTGTCCTTCGCATCGACGACACGAGTGCCTCTTCGTCTACCTTTCTTTCCTCGAGATACTCTCGAAATACGCTGAGTGCAACTTTTGTTCCTTTCTTAGTATTCTCATTGTTCTTTCGATCAACTAAAGATGTCGAATTAATCTCTAACAGCTCGGGGAACCGATCTGCCATTTTCTCACAAAAGCGTGATTTCAATTGCGCATGAGCAGAATATTATTTGCAGCAAAACACCTATTTGTAGGCAGTTATTTGCAGGTCACGTGGTGGGCTCTTTGGCCAATGAAAAGGAAGGACAAAATACACCGAATGATAATATCATTTACTCCACCGTCGACATTCTACCCTCCACCCGCGACCAAAACCCAGACTCGATAATCCTCAGGAAGAGCCCATTTCTGAGTTGCTGCATGCCTCGGTTTCAAAGCGAGTCCTGGTGCACAACCATTCAAATGGAAATAAGTTGCGTATTCTTATGCAAATCAAACTCATTTCCATTTCAATAGGTGAGCACCAAGACTCACTTCGAAACCAAGACAAACATCAACTCGG
>OX421449.1:38113838-38116338 GCA_949126865.1 Montipora capitata | reverse complement strand
TGATAGTCATCGTCATCGTGATAGTCATCGTCTAAAATTGAGGCAGTCTGTGAACCGTCAACCAATTTTATGTAGCTAGTATATATAATTACAATTTCGTTCAAGATATTGTTATTTCGTTGAGTTGAAAATAAATGTGTGTCGGTTGCAAACAATATGATTGTTTTATGTGCTCCTTTATTAAAAAAAAAAAAAATCAAATAAAAGGTTTTACAGAACGAATTAAAATGAAAGACTGGAATGAGATGTAGTATCAATCTCAGAAGGCTTAAGTCCAATTCCACTTTCATGTTTGACCCAAAGGGCTAACTGCTGTAAAGACTTTTTTAAACTCAGCTGTGTAAGTCACTTTGCAACTAAGTCACACAATTGTTTGTGATGTAGAGAGCCGCATACTTGTGTCATATTTTAAAATCGTAATTGTGGCAATATACTAACAGGAAATATAGATCCGTGAGCCGCCAGAAAACGCTTTCCGGGAGTTGACGTATGTTATTGTTATCAAGAGATCTAGAAATGAAAACACAAAAAAGCAATGTATATGAAAACTAATCCAAAACTAAGTAATGTAGTACTAATTTATCTTAACACTTCTTTTAAAAGTACGCTCAGGAACAGCACAAAATTTGAATTAAACAAGTACAATGCAATCAATAGAATTTTAGCTGTTAATGCAGATTTGTCCTAAGCATTAGCTGATCACGGCTTTTTTCGATTCTTTTTAAATATGAGCAGAAGAATAGTAATACCAATTGTCCTATAGGAGTCCGTGAACGACTCAGAGTGATCAATTTAACACACAAATGGATGACTGTGATAGTCATCATCATCGTGATAGTCATCCTCTAAAATTGAGGCAATCTGTGAACCGTCAACCAATTTTATGTAGCTAGTATATATAATTACAATTTCGTTCAAAATATTGTCATTTCGATGAGTTAAAAATAAATGTGTGTCGGTTGCAATCAATATGATTGTTTTATGTGCTCCTTCATTAAAAAAAGAAGGACCTGGCTCAGATCAAATAAAAGGTTTTACTGAAAGAACCAAAATTAAAGACTGGAATAAGATGTAGTATTAATCTTAGAAGGTTAAGGTCCAAACACACCTTCATTTTTGACCTGAAAGAGTTAATTCCTGTATCGACTTTTTAAACTCAACTGTGTGTGTCACTTTGCAACTAAGTCACACAAATATTTGCGGAGTAGAAATGCGCACAGTTCTGTCATATTTTGAAAGTGTATTTGTCGTAATATACTTACAGAAAAGATAGTCTGGTGAGTCCTGAGAAAATGTTTTCCGGGAGTTGGCGTATGTTATTGTTATCAAGAGATCTAGAAATGAAAACATAAAACGCAATGTATATGAAAACTAATTTAAAACTAAGTAACGTAGTACTAATTTATCTTAACATTACTTTTAAAAAAACACTCAGGAACAGCACAAAATTTGAATTAAACAAGTACAATGCAATCAATAGATCTTTAGCTGTTACTGCAGATTTGTTCTTAGCATTGGCTGATAAAGGCTTTTTTTCGATTCTATTTACATATGAGCAAATAAATAGTAATACTAATTGTGCTATAGGAGTCCGCGAACGACTCAGAGCGAACAATTTCAAACACAAATGGACGACTCTGGACTTGCTGGTTTGATAGAAAACAATGCGAAAAATCTAAAGCAAAAAAACAGAAAAAGCGAGAAAATTAATTTCAGATCAAAGTTATTTAGACTAAGGTAAACGATTCTCACCGAATAATGAAGGCTGTTAATGACCAAATACAGTTCTGAAACACGCACTTTTGATCAATCTTTGATAAAGAAAATTCACCATTGTACCGAGATCGTAATAAAAATTTAAAAAAAGTGTTCTCACATGGAAATAGCAATTAGTAGAGTTTATAATGTCATGATAGTTCTAAAATTGAGGTAGTCTGTGAACCGTCAAACAATTTTATGTAGCTAGTATATATAATTACAATTTCGTTCAAGATATTGTCATTTCGATGAGTTGAAAATAAATGTGTGTCGGTTGCAATCAATATGACTGTTTTATGTGCTCCTTTATTAAAAAAAAGAGGACTTGGCTCAGATCAAATAAAAGGTTTTACTGAAAGAACCAAAATTAAAGACTGGAATGAGATGTAGTATTAATCTTAGAAGGCTAAGGTCCAAATGCACTTTCATTTTTTTACCTGAAAGGGTTAATTGCTGTATCGACTTTTTAAACTCAGTTGTCTGAGTCACTTTGCAACAAAGTCACACAAATATTTGCAGAGTAGTGATGTGCATAGTTGTTTCATATTTTGAAAGTGTATTTGTGGCAATATACTTACAGCTGAAATAGACTGGTGAGTCAGGAGAAAACGTTTTCTGGGAGTTGACTTATGTTATTGTTAGAAAGGTATCTATAAATGACAACATAAAACGCAATGTATATGAAAACTAATCCAAAATTAAGTAATGTAGTGCTAATTTATCTTAACACTACTTTTAAAAG
>OX421449.1:38083838-38106338 GCA_949126865.1 Montipora capitata | reverse complement strand
TCGCTGTAAGCGAGTGCTTCTCGTATTTCTCGATTATTCGTAAAAATTTCCAAATGCTAATATTACTCAAAATCAAACAATCTTTTAGAGAAATTATTTGAATGTGAAGCGGTAACATAAAATGAAAATAATATAAAGTAAAAGAATTAAGATTAATGCACCTATCAATGTAAACCCCGTGGGGGGGGGGGGGGAGTGCGGGCAAGGGGTGGGGACATTTAATTTTTTTTGGCAGAGAGACTGGGACCAAGACGTTGTCTGAAAAGGGACGTAGGTTAAATTTCATAAAGTTCATGAGATTCCTATTAAGTCTGGGACACTTTTATATCAAGAATAGTGATCTATCATCAGTTATCTATCATTTATCATCACTTTAAATTCGTTTGTATTGTTACTTTTATGGGAGTGGTGTATACATGTATGTAGATCACACAATCTTTCCTGATAATGAAAAGTCTAGTTGTCTCTTGAAATAAAGTTCGAGAAATTCATAGTTAAAGTCTCTAGTCTAGAGCTCCTTTTATAAGGATAGTGCTCTATAATCACATGCTTTTAAAAGTTCCAGTTTAAAATCGTTTTCATTGTTACTGTTACAGGCATGAGGTTGTGGATCACAGATCACACATCTTGTTTTAAATCAAGTCTTAGTTTCATACTAAGTTGAAGTCTTGATTGTAGAGCAACGTTTATAAGGATAGTTTATCTATCATCACACTGTTTAAAGTTCCAGTTTAAATTCGTTTTCATTGTCTACTAAATACTCTTACAGGCATGATGATGTACATGACACATCATGTTGTCTCATAAAGGAGATAGGTTGATAAATCAAGTTTGCGAGATTCATACCAAGTTTAAGTCATTAAAGTTACTAAAGGTATGTGCATAGCTTGTCTTTTAATTGGCATTTTGCCCCTGGGTAGGGATTTCTAACTACATTTTGGTGAACGTATGCTGGCCCACCTTTGGGAAATTGACCAGAATTTTTGCTCCTTGGTCAAATCCCGACCCCTTGCCCGCACTCCCCCCCCCCCCCCCCCCCCACGGGGTTTACATTGATATGTGCATAAAAAGGGACAGACAGAAATAAACAAATAAACAGTCAAACAGTCATTTTTTACAAAAAATGATAGACCACCTTTTACAAATCCGTGTTTTACAAATCCGTGTTTTACAAATCTGCGTTTTACAAATCCGTGTTTTACAAATCCGTGTTTTACAAATCCGTGTTTTACAAATCCGCGTTTTACAAATCCGTGTTTTACAAATCCGTGTTTTACAAATCCAGTCCGTGTTTTACAAATCCAATCCAGTCGATGTTTTACAATATGCCCGTTGCGTGAGCTTCCTGACAACTTTGACCTAATTTGCATAATTTGACCTAATTTACA
Organism: Montipora capitata; assembly: GCA_949126865.1. Lineage (NCBI taxonomy): Eukaryota > Metazoa > Cnidaria > Anthozoa > Scleractinia > Acroporidae > Montipora > Montipora capitata. The sequence continues at coordinate 38,104,950 of OX421449.1, read as the reverse complement.
TGATGCTGTTTTTCTCAGATACTTTTCACGCTTGAGTTGTTACAGGTCGCAAGTTTTTATTGTCTTCTTTAGCATGCCTGAAAACAATACATTACTTTCCCATAATATTGGGTATATTTTATTTGAGAATTTTGTTATTTAACAGTCGAAAATTCCCACCAGTAAGCTCCTTTAACATTTGACCAAATTTGCCTGATGTCCATTTTCCCCGGAAAAACGCCTGTGTCGTAATGAGATACCACACGCCAGGAAACAAAATTTGCACGAGTTCTTGACTTTTTAACTTTAGTTGCTGTGATTTTTCAGACGTTAGAAGTCCGCAAATTCGGGACAGAATTCCATCATTTGAGTAAACAACGGTATGCAAATTAGTGACATATTTAATTTAGGTAATTACACGGCATTAAATAGTTTCATGACAGAGAGAGTGGCAGAACAGAGCGATGATGGTACTAAAGTTGATTTAAAATCCATGTTCACTGTTGCTGAAATGTTCGTGTTCTTTTTTTAAGTACTGTTGTTTTTATAGGAAAAAAAAAGCAGGTCAGTTTCATCCAGATCAACATTGAGACATTCCGACGTGACACGTGGCGTTGTTTTGCAGCAAGGAAAAATCTTTGCAGTTTTTGTTTCATTCTGTTTGCCAAAACGTTCACTCAGTTTTTAGTCCTAACAGATAAGTGTTGGCGTACGTTCTCCCACAGATGTTCATTATATCTTCAGAGACCACATCCCCACCATTGGCGGGAAAAATCAAACTTTTCAAATCAGTTTGATACCTAAAATTACAAAACAATCAAAAGCAATCAACACTGCCTAGCCTTTCTACTTAGCAGTTTTGTCAGCACGTGATGCCGAATAAGTTTCTATGTACAAAGCCTATTATCTTAGAGTCTCCATATGAGACACAGGTGCTCTGAGACAATTAAACGGAGGTCCGAAATTTCTTCAACGCTTCATAGTTTTGGTGGGAAGGCACCAAAACTATTTTACTTTTTGTTACGTTACTTTTGAAAGCATGCACAACTCTTAGAAAATGCTTCAATGGCGTCAATGAAAGTCTTTTTCCTTGACAGCGGTCCAGTTGTCGTCAGGTGTAGCTTCTCACAGATTTCTTTCAGGAATGCCACTTTGAGTGAGCCAAGCTTGCTGGTTTTTACAAGTTCGCAGATATTGCTGGCGCCCACTATGATTGGATGGCTTGTTTTGCTCAAGTCATCCATCGCCAAACTTCTAAGGGTGCTTAAGGCCACTTCTGACTCTGCAGCCTCGATGTCTTCCTCAAGGATCTCCTCAGCATCAACACCTTTATGACGCTGCACCACTGTCTGACGTGAAAACAGGCTGCTGATCTGCTGTGCAGTCCTCCACTCTTCAGGCTTAAAGGTAGACTGTCCGTCCTCGTCTCTGAGAGTCTTCATCTCCCTCGCTACTTGCACAGGATCGGCCTTGTTTCTAGTTCTTAAACCATCTTCAAATTTCCTCGTCAAGAATGTCTTGACTTTATCAGTCATCCTAGTGGGTCGTTTTGCTACCTTCAGAGCCCATCCCAACGGTCTAAGAGCAGGTGCTCTGGCGGCGCGGCTACTATCTTCACTATGCAATGAGGTAGACGGCACATTCGGAGCGAACATCACCCCTGTCACCATTGCCGCCCATTTCCTTCTAACGCGGTCATACATGGACTCACGTTCCGCCTCAAAACGGTGCTTGCCCGTGTCCATATGGCTCTCTGCATCTGCCCGAGTCTTGAACGTCAGGACGCATCCAGTCTCCTGGCAAGAGTAGATCTCGGACTTGTGCCTGATGCTCTCACCCACGCTTCCCTTCTGTGTAGCTGGAGCAAAAGGCTGAATCACGCTTAGCCCAGTGTCTTCTTGTGATGCAACTGTGAGATCGCTGTAGGGGATAAAGCGCCCAGGGCCGATGTTGTACGCTTTTCATACTCGTATGCCAGACTCCTCGAACTGGAAGTTGTTCAACACACTAATGCCTGGTATCTTGCTATCTTTGTTTCTCTCCTTTGTCGTGTCCACCTCAACTACTGCAGCCCTGCATCCTTTAATACCGCCATGCGATTCTAGTGCTGCCTTCATGTCCTCAGCTGTGACGACGTCATGCCTCTCGTTGACCCAGCGCCTTATGTGTGCCTTCATCGGAGCAGTCTTCCTATCACAGATGTCCTTCCCGGCCTGGGGGTCTGAGAAATCATATCGTACTGGCCTGACACCAGTTCTCTCGCCCACATCTCTAAGACTTAGCAACAGAGGCCCATTGTGGTAGCATCCAGCATTATCTGATCGGAGGTAAACTGCTGTCACAACTGGATGCTCTTCTTTAACCTTGTGTAATACGTTCTCTATGATTGACAGAACGGCAAAGCTATTTTGGGTGCAGTTGTTAAAAATGTGTACAAAGCACTCTACCTCGTGCTTGCTCTCTACATTTGCTCTACTGATTACAGCGCTGATGTGCCAGCTTCTTCCCCTCTTCCCAAAAAAGTCACTCATCTGCTCTCTGTATTGTACAGGCAGAAACTTCATTGCCCAGTCCATTATAACAAGACACGAGTTTTCGTCTAGTTTCTGAAGGGCATGTTGCTTGGCCTCGTCTTGGTTACAAGATCTTAGCAAGTGCGCTTTCCACGCCTTTATGTTGCGCACACTCTCAGTGTACTCGAACCTCAGCCTAACCCTCTCCTCTTCCGCCATGTTTACGTTATTTAGCATCTCCACCATCTCTTCCAGTACTCCCTCTAGACTCTCGCAGCGCTCACATTCGTAGCTTGGTGTTGGTGATCACAGTCGCCTCGGAACTCCCCGGCATTTGTATCACTTAATGCATAAACTGTGCAATGATCACTGCACTGTTCACCTCGTCCGATGTGTGTCTTGAAATCATTCTTCAAGTACCTTTTCCCATCTTTTAGTAGCTTCTGAGTGGCAGTTACGTTGATATGCTGATCTTATAAGCCCTCTAACATGAAAAAGGCTTGATCAAACGCCTCCACACCCTCCGCTGTGGTGTTGTCAAGACCCTAAAGGGATTTCTGCATAGAAGCCGAACACACTTCAATCATCCGGTAGAGAGAACGCTCGCTCGCTGGCTCGAACTCTTGTTCTTTACAATAGTCTAAATATTGCTTGATTATACGTGAGGGGATGACAGTCCTAATTATCGCTGGTATGATGATCTTCTCTCCCGAGTCAAGCTTCAATTTTTTCGTCCCGAACGCCACATCCTGTAAAAATTCTGGTCTGGAGATATATTCAATAAAATGATCCACTTTTTCGGGGTCAATTTTTCTACGGAAACTAGGAATTTCAGGGAGTGGTTGACCTTTCCCTGCTTCTGTTGCGTGCTGGCGAGCTTGGTCAATACGCCACTTGGAGAGACCAGGGATCATTTCTTGAAGCTCAGCTCGGGAAAAGTCGTCCGCAAAGAGGGATAAGATCTGTCGCTTTGTTTGCCAGTGATCTGCTTGTTCATACACTTTGATCAAAACGTCGACAAGACCAGAGCAAGGATCAAAGTGCTTGCGCTTTCCTTGGTTGTCTTTGTTTGCATCCAAAAGTGCATCCGTTTGTAGCGCTTTCCAAACGAGTTCCTCTTGGCCAGGAGTAATGACAGACAATGAGGTCGCTATGGTCTCTTTGGCTTTGCGGATGTAATATCGCTGCTGCGTGTCAGAGACGTCGTCCCAGGTCGTATTTAGGGTGGACATCACAGGGCTGTAGCGGCCCCCTGAGATGCTGTGGACAGCTTCGTTCAATTTCTGCCTTTTGATATTTTGATCTTCCATCTCGTCAACCCATATGCTAACCTCTTCTTCTGGTATCGAGGTTTGGGATGAATGGGATTGCAAAGAGACTGTTTCCGACTTCTCATAAGTGCTGCCGACCTCTGCGCAAACTGTGACTGGCGTTGCGCTCTCCTCACAAACAGTAACAACAGGGACAATGGTCGAATCAGACTCCTGAACGTCGTCTCCAATCACGAAGGTGTCTGAGTAAGGATGCTAAAGTGTAATAGGATTGATTAGCAAATTATGGACAAGATCATCAAGTACTCAAAGATCTTCAGTACATGTAACTGCATGTCGAGACTACATGCCCTTCCTACCCGCTGTCACAGGGAGCCCTTACATCTGTTACGCATACTAACATGAATAAAAACTCGATTACCGTTGTTGTTGTTCGTGTCTTGTTCGTGCCTTCAAGCGGCGGCCAGAATTTAGACGTAGTCGACTTTCAGTAGGACTATTCTACTAGAGTTGGTCCCAGTCCACATGAAAGTTGCATAAATTATTTTAAAAGATACGAAAAACAACAAGGGTAATAATGTTTTTACTCATGTTTTGTTCGTAGTAGATGTGAGGGAGCCCTATGCGCTGCATAAAAAAAACTCTGCCGATTATATGGGCAGTCGAGACTCAACTGAATGCGAGGAATATCTGATGAGCCAAGTTGTAGAAAACGACAACGCTATTCATGAAGGGACAGCTAAACAGGCCAATAAAGCTATGACCGGTCAATATGTATTAGCTTACCTGCTCTCCTGACAAGAGGCAGCCAGCGTTACGGGTCTTACGGGATTGGTAGTGTGCTCCACGGCAGGTCGAACACACAGCTGTTATAAAAATAACGATAACAATAAATAGATTAACAATACCAACAATCACTATCATCATCATCATTATCATCGTCGTCGTCACTAACATCACCACTAGCACCTCCATCACCGTTATCACGATTCATCATCACCATCACTGTTACCGTCATCGTCAACATCATCATCATCTTCATCATACCCAGCCTCAGTCTAACTGGTGTACGCAGGTAACGCCAATGTGGTGTAATTTGGTTTACATAATAGCTAACGAAAGGAAGGGGGATTTCTGTCATTGTCTATGATTTTTACCGTGTATAAATAAAGTTATTGTTGTCGTTGGGAATGGAGAGAGGGAGGCCGTTGTTTGCAAGCTCCTCCCACTTTCCCATTCCCTTTCTAATCTCTTTCCTGCTCCCCTCTTCCCCTCTTCCCCTCCCATTACGGGTCATTACGCTGGAAGGCTGCTTGAGTAGCAAATCACCTCTTAATTTCAATTAAAAGCACAACCCTCCCCTTCCCCTGCCCCGAAAAAGTGAAGACAAGTAGACCTGCAGCAGGAGCTTAAAGCTCATTCAAACACGAAAAACAAGGATATGGGATTTCGTTTGGCTCTGCCCCCTTGGGGATAATCGAAGAAAAGCTTAAAATTGATGTGAAATGACTAGCAACAAAACTAATAAGAACCGCTGAAATAGAGATTAAAGTGATTTACATTAACCAGTCAACTCTGAGGATTATTGGCGGCTGTATTTGTACTAACCTGAGCCGATAGGAACTGTGGCATGGTGAATTTGATAAATTTCCTCTGACAGGGTAGCGTTCACGCGGCGCGGTTTCTTCATGCTTTTGTGCGCCCCTCGATGTGTTGGATATGAGCATGTGTTGCTCTTTCTGCCAGCCCAGTCCGAAGTCAGCTTTTTTCTATGTCTCGGGCATATTGTCATCGAAATTTTCTCTTCATCGGTAGCAACAAATTGTCCAGCTCGATTAAGGATCAGATCAACCTCACTTATTTTCTTGTCTTCGGATCGCTGCTGCCCTGAGCTCACCCCCAGGCTTAGTAGATGTGAACTCATGTCCAAGTTACAAGCCAACAGGGGTACAATCTGTGACCCTGTATCCCCCAGACTACATGTAGAATCAGAAGAACTGAACGAACAAGTAAACGTAACATTCATGTTGTACAGAGGGAAATCAGCACAAGTGTGCAAGTAAGAAATTAAATCCTGTTGAAATGAACAACGTAATTGACAACTACTGTCGGCATACTTATTTGAACCGAAATTCTGCAAAACAAAAGCGCCACTCGAATAGCTCAGAGAAAAGTTTGTCATCTTGTTCCTAATTGCCATTCCCTCTTTGCTGTCAGTTCTGGACTACACAAAAAATGTTTCGAAATGTTACTCGGGATTATTACGTTTTGGGTCACAGAGAGCGCCATAGTAGTAATAGTAGACTAGAGAGAGCGACCGAAAGCCTAGATATATTCCATATTAAAACAAAAACGAAAAACACATTTTATAACAGAATTATCAAGTGAACTATGCGCACTAATCTGAAAAGGTATTGTGATGCTCTCACTCATGAATTAACACTTGCAATTTGTAACAAATCAAGGGTGAAAACATTCTGGTTAAAACAGCATCATGCAAATTATGTGAAATTATGCTAATTAGCTCCAAATCGTGGGAAAGCTCGAACTGACACGTTCGCCCCGAATTTGCGGACTGTAACGTCTGAAAAATCACAGCAATTTAACTTTAAAAGTCAAGAACTCGTACAAATTTTTGTTTCATGACGCGTGTTATCTCATTACGACACATGCGTTAAGTTTTTCGGGGAAAATTGACATCATGCAAATTTGGACAAATTTAAAAGGGAGCTTACTGGTGGGAATTTTCAACTGTTAAATAACAAAGTTCTCAAATAAAATATACCCAATAATATGGGAAAGTAATGTATTGTTCCCAGGCATGCTAAAGGAGACAATAAACACTTGCAATTTGTAACAACTCAAGCGTGAAAAGTTTCTGGGAAAAACAGCGTCAAGTCAATTTGGTCAAATTATGCAAATTAGGTCAAAGTTGTCATGAAGCTCACGCAACGGGATTTTAACTTGCCAAATGAGAGTTTGCAGATTTGCAAGGACTTAAAGATAGACTATTAAAAAATAGCTTTCATTTGAAAATAAACTGCCGCACTTTGGAGAAAATCAGCTTTGAAAATTGCCAAAATTCTTCTTGCATCCAATAGCCACGAGGTGGTAATGTTTAGAACCACTCCAAAGTAAAACTTTTTATCCAAAATCACTTATATCGCAAACATGAGTTGCTTTTACTACGAAAATTATGCACCAATCGTACAAATTAATAAAGCCGTTGCGAAGTCAGTAAAATGAGCCGCGGAAGTTGACCTACATTTCCCATGTCACCTTGCCGAAATAGCACCGAAAACTAGGGGGGTGGTCAAAATTCAAAGGAATTTATTTTATTTTACTAAGAATATCACCGATCACAATCTTATCTGATAGAGAAAAAATGCTGAAAATTTGGAGGGAATCCGCCGACCTCGATCCGTGGACCTTGCCTGGTCCTTATTGACAATGACTCTTAATATTTGCCCTGATGTCGATCGATTAGAGCGAAAACCGTTTTGATTTTTCCCCAAAATGGGGTCAACTTCAGGTCTAATTCGGTTTAGGAGTAGAAGATTGTATATCTTTGCCGATATTGGTGTTAGCGTGATGCCTCTGTAATTTTTAGCAATACTTCGATCACCTTTCTTCGGAAATGGCAAGATGCAGCCCTCTGTCCACCTGTCTATTGAATCTCCATTGTACACACTATTGCAAAGATTTAAGGGGATCTCACGAAAGTCCGGTAGTTTCCAGACTTCGGCTGGGATTTCATCCAGACCGCAAGCTTTATGGTTTTGTGTGCTTTTTAAGGCTTTCATGAGTTCATCCATGGAAAAGTCTCCTTTCTTGATATTGAGCTCCTCCTGAACTATCGGGGTGATTAACTCATTGGATACTTGAGGAGGTTTTCCAAGGAGGTCCTTGAAATGGTTTTCCACAGTTGTATTCTTTCTTCTTGACTAGCTGCTTTTAGTTTTGAGGAATTGCTAGATTTTCTCCCAGTGATTTCATTTGCTGTCTTCCAAGCTTCCGCTGAACGTTTATTGGTTGCCGAGTTTCTGATCTGAGAAATTTTACTTTCTAGGTAGATTTTCTGTTCGTCTCTGTAGGCTTCTTTGAGGGAGAGTCGTGCTTCATTGAAGACGTATATTTTCAGGTGAAGGTAAAGATTCTCTCATTTGCTGTGCTTGATGCAGGAGTTGACGTTTTTGATGAAATTCTTCATTTTCCCACGGCTTTCTTGTCTTTACTTTGGTTTTTTGTGGAATGATAGCATCAGCAGCTTCCCTACAGGCTGTTTCAAAGCTTTTATAAGTGTTGTTAGCAGAAATAGTTTGGATTGAGTCTTGCAAGATAGCAAATCTATTGTTGACTGTTGTTACAAACGACGCAGCAACGTTGGCATCGTTTTTAAGAACAGACCAGTCATAGCATGTGATTGAATTTGACTCCCTCTTATTTGCCCGTAAAGTCAGGCGAATTTGAGCAGATACGATACGATGATCGGAAGAGAATGAAACAAACGAGTTGAATGCTCGGCAGTTCTTGGCACTGTTTCTCCATTTACGATTGATTAATTAAAAGGTAGTCCAGCTGTGCTCGATTTCCATTTGGGCCTTCGTGGGTCCAAAGTTGACCAATTCTTTTCGAGAAAGTTGTTTTTAAGCTTATAAGATCGTTTGCCTGCAAATAATCTTTCATTTTTGAGCCATTTCGGTTTGTCTGTTGGTGGTACGAGTTTTTGAAGCCATCCTGTTGGCCGAGATGGGCGTTGAAATCTCCCCCGACAATTAGCATGTTGTGCTTCGGAATTCTTCTTGTGAGCGATTCTAGAACTTCATAAAAATCTTCAACATCGTTTTCGTCACTGACGTTTGTTGGACTATAACAGCATAAAATAAACACGTAATCGCAATGAGGGGAAATTTCACTAACTTGACTGTGTTTTCAGAAGTTTATTTAAAGCACTTAAACGTTATTTAAGTGATGAGGCGGATCTGTTTGAAGTTCGTCCTTTCTTGGTTGCATTTTGCCGATTCTTGTTGCAAGCCAACCTGGCTTGTTTCAATGAAATACACCAAAATGTGAATGATCTCGTTTTCAGAGATAAAGTGCAATAAAGTACATCAGTAAAACTCTTCTTTGACCTTGAACTGACTGTTTCATGGCTTCTAACTTTAGCGTGATCCCTATTGGCTGGCTATTGACAGTTGACTCTGAAATGGCTTTTTTCCTATTTCACTTTTTTGCCGAGAGTGTATGCGGTGCAAGAAAAACTCATTGCCAAACTGGTGAATTCCAATGTAAATTTCACTCGCGAAACCAATGTCGTGCTCATCGCTTCGTGTTTCATGCGATATCGGTTTTTAGCGTAAAATGTACCGTGGAATTCACTAGTTAGGCAATGAATTTTTCTATAGAAGAAAGCAAAGAAATTTATTTAATTTTTACAGCAGCAACCGGAAACATCAAAACGTGGACAATTCGAAACCTTTTATCATTTCACCAACCCTACAGGCAGTAAGAAGAAATAACTAGGGAGCTCCGCTTTTAGGCTTGGCTAAATCTATATATTATTGGCGTACTTCCACTTGCTAAGACACAAGCCGTGGCTTTACCCAAAGTTAATAAACGCTGTTAAGGAAGGAGCAAAAACCTCCGCGCACTCCTTTAAGATAATATTAGGTAAACCGTCAGATCCGACTTATTGCTACATTAATGATTGAAGGAGAGACCTAACCTTTTTCACAGACACTTGGATCAGATCAAGAGTGTCAGTTAATGAATCCAAAGGAACACGCTTCTCCGCAATATCGCTACAACCAATGTGATCTTTGTAGATGGACTGAAAGTACTTAGAAAAGGCGTTGGAGCGTGCAAGTTCGTTGGGAAAGACGTCTGTACCATAGTATATTTTATCAGGGATCGGTTTCCTTTTATGTTTGAAGGAGAAGAAAGACCAAAATCTTTTACTGTTATGATGAACTTCATTAGCAATGTCAGCAAGGTATTTCTTTCCTGGAGAACGAATCCATATCTTAATAGATTGTCTGTTGTTTACGAAACTTTTCCAATAGTGCAGTATTATTAAAATTTCTGACTTTCCTCCAAAGGGGTTCCTTTTTCGTATCGCTTTTGCTAGGTCACCTTTGATCCACGGGGGATGGTTTGGATTGCGTGCAGGTACTTTAGGGACAAACGTGTTCATTGTGGTAAAAACAAGATCATTTCACAATTCCCAAGATGCATCGAAATCGTCCTGGGATGCGATATTAACTAGATGTAAGGCCTGACTAATGGCTTCAAAATTTTCAAATTTGAAAATGTAACGTAAACTCTTTGCAGAAGTCTTGAAAAGATAGGAAACCCCGATGTCAAAGACTATGGGTTAGTGATCAGATGGAATTCCAATTTCACTAATAACAACACCACTTTGGAGAGAAAAGATACTGCCTGTATTGTTAGTTAAGACTAAATCCAAAACACTAGTCAGACGCGTTGGAGACTGAATAAGCTGAAATAAATACAAGTCTTTTAAAGTGGTACTACGACCAAAAAAAAATTTTGTTTTTCCTTTGGATTTCAAAACTATGTTAACTAAACACTAACTCACCCAAGTTTTAAGTTCTGATTTTAAAAAGACACCTGTTTATTTTAGCTGGAATTTTCTTATTTATTGGTCCGCCATTACTAACTTTAAAATCTTGAGAGAGCTGGGTCGAGGAGAAAATGACGTCAAACACGCACTAGTTTAAGAATGCAATGCGTGTGTACGCGGCCTAATTAATATGCAGCACGGGAGTTTCGGGCTTTCAGACTTTTCAACCCGTGTTTTGCATATATAATAAATTGCGTTTACAAGCTGAAATTTTAAACTAGTGAGTAAATGACGTCATTTTCTCTAGATCCAACCCTCTGAGGTCCAATCGGCCAGTTTTGAACGTGAGTAATGGCGGACCATGAAATCCAAAACTTACACTCAAAATAAACAGCCTTTGGATAAAACTCAAAGCTCACAATTTTGCCAGTTAGTGTGTTAAGCGAACACGCTTTCAAAATCTGAAGAAAAAAAGGAAATGATTTTTTGATCATAGTACACCTTTAAGATATCCACCAGCCTATTTTCGTCATTTGTAGTACAGTGTGAAAACCCAGACGAAACAATCCAGTGTATATTACGAAAGTTGAAATCACCCATTAATACAACAGAATGATAATTGTCGAAATCAACCAGATTCAAGGCGTTTATAAAATGAGTCACAAACCTTGCGTCATTCGGGGGGCGATAGCAGGACAAGATAAGAATTTTTCTCTTGCATTTTAGGTTTTCTATTTCTACCATGACCACCTCAAATTCTGAGGAAAGATCCGTGAAACATACTTGGCTTGAACTGTGTGATGATTTGATTGAGATCAGAACTCCACCACCAGTTCGATTTTGGCGATTTTTCCTGTAGATATCATACCCAGTGGGCAGGATTTCGAAGTCAGAGATACTCTCGTTGAGCGAGGTTTTCGTCAAACAAACAATATCCAAATCAAATCCATAATTGAGGTCTTGTAGTAGTTGTAGTTTTGAAACGTAGGAATCTCTATCAAAGCAGACAGCCTTTAGGCTACTGGCGTTCTGATAGAAGCAATAAAGGTTCTTGGGACTATTTGCAGGTCCAGGGTTCGTATGTATGTCGCCACCAAGAGTGATGCGAAGACGCTGGAAGGTGCTTAAACCTTTTGTAACACGGAGGACTCTAGAAGACATAAAGGACCTGCCACGATGCTTGTTCATGTTGTCATTTATGACGCGAAAACCTACCCCTGTACTTGTAAAGTAAGCACATTTTGCTTGCTTTCTTTTAAAACTCTTGCGATTCAAGAAAAACTTATTGCCTAACTGGTAAATTCGACAATAGATTTCATAACTATGGTTGGAAAAACCGATATCGCACTCATCCCTTGGGATTCACACGATATCGGTTTTTCGCATGAAATTTACCGTGGAATTCACTGGTTAGGCAGCGAAGAAAATGACATAATTAAGCAATATCCGGAAAAAAAAAAAAACACGGACAATTCCAAAGCCATTTATTTTCACCAATCCTGCAGCCAGTAATAATAAACAACCCGGGAGCTCAGCTTTTAGGCTTGGCTAAATCTATATACAATCTATATTACCATCTATATTACAAGAACAATGCAATCTATCCCAGTTTATAAAAACAAGATTGTTAAAAGTAAGGCCCGTTTTAAACGTCGCATTTCGCATGTGCCGTATGTAATGCAATTGTTTTCGCTTATTTGGCACATGTGAAAAGCGACGTTTAAAACGGGCGTAAGGTTAACGTTTCTCGCCAAATAATAAAGGATTTTAATGACCAAATGGAGTTTAAAGACATCGGTTTTATTCGAGGGTTAAGTTGATGAAGAAAGTTTGCTGTACCGTGACCATATAGAAGAAATCAAAGTGTTTTCGCGTGATAATCGGAATTAATAGAGTTTCATGATGTCGTGACCGTTCTAAATTGGACTGAGGACTGTTTTAGAACTATGAAATCGTTACAGTCTACTCTCTCTAAGACGGACACTATCGGGACCGGCCTCAGCTGTCCGTCTTAGAGAGGTGTCCGGCTTATAGAGAGTCGACATAACATGACCCCAGGAATTTTGAGATAATAATGCTGAACCTGTGCACAGTGAATACGCGTCCGTTTAAAAGTTTGTTTTAAGTTATTTACTTGAACGAAACCTACCTGTTTTAGATTACAATACAATTCCGTTGTCACCTCCAAGTTATTTTTTGAATGAGACAATGCCTGATTTAATTTAAACTTGTACTGTATGTATTCCGGCGACAAGATAAGAGCTGTCAATTAGACGTCTGGTGTTAAAAAGAGTCACGTACAAAAATTTTTCTTCCCTAAATCGTAATTTGCGATCACATTCAGCACTTCACAAGTGTCCGTTGACGATTTCAAAGTCTCCGTTGTCCGTCTTATCATAGTTAATCTAGGGACTGGTTATGAAACCCTGGGAATTTCAAAAGCAGGAACAATACAGTCGCAATTAGATGTTGAACTGATCGTGACTCTGCACAATCTTTTGTTTTTGGTTCGCAAGTTAATAAATTAGTCGAAGCTTTTGATTGGTTATCCTGCCGATAAAAGAGTGTTTTTGTCGGGTTTTGTGCAGGGTCAAGGGCAAAAAAGCGAACAAAATCATGAAACAAAGAAACTTGTCGAGTTTTATAACCAGCCTACATCTATTAATTATGGTCTTATGGAGGTGTCCGTCTTATAGAGAGTTTGGTTATAGTAAAATGACCAAAAAAACGGCCGGGACCGGCACCAGGTGTCCGTCTTACAGAGGTGTCCGTTAAGAGAGAGTTGACTGTATGACACAACTATGCGGCTCTCTACTCCACACATAATTGTGTTTTAGTTGCAAAGTGACTCAGACAGCTGAGTTAAATGAAATCTTTACAGCAATTATCCTTTTGAGGTCTAAAATTATAACGAGGCAGAGGCAGAAGCAATCAACTTGATCTTTTCATGGACGGTTTCATTCAAAAAAGGAGAAATTGGCTAAGATCAAATAAGAGGTTTCACAAAAACAGCAAAAAAAAAAGTAGTGGAATAACATTTTGTCCTTTTATATGAGAAGTCCAAGGTGTAAATGTACTTTAATTGTTGACCTAAAAGAGATATCGATTAGTTCTGAAATTTGAAACAGCTCTCTAAGTGACTAATTAACGAAATCAGTCAACTCTTTGTGGAGGTGCATTACTAAAGAAAATTTTCACATTATATTTTGGTCAATATGCTTACAGGTCTCGTACACTTGTGAGTTCTGAGAAAACCTTTTCTGGGATTTGATTTAATTAATTGTTAGATATCCACCCAGAAGTTAAACCCTTTGCAGAGCTTAGTTATCGTAGTATTAACTTATTTTAATGCGACATTGCACATTGCACATTGCACATTGCACAATTCTAATTAAACAGTGTTTCGCGTATAAATGAACAAAGGAGACTGGACCTAGACTGTCAAAGGTCATGTAATCCGACTCACCAAAAATGCTAGTGTTTTCATGTGATTGTAATGTTAGGATGCAATAGTTCTTGTTCCGCTGCGATTGTATGTATTTTTTAATGTTTGGACTGGCTTGGACAAACGTAAGTTTTTAATTCAGTTTATAAATTTCTTCTACATTGATTTCGATCAGAGTATTCAATTATTAAGGGATGATTGTTATTTTACTACTTTCGATAGCTTCAGATTATTTTCTTCTAATAAATCCTGAAAATCCAAGCTGTCCTGTTTAACCTCGTTGACTCAGCGGCCAATTATCTGAAGGTTTTCTCAACAATTCGTCGCTGGGAAACCGGAGTATCAAGGATGACTGACAAAAGTATCGAGGAGAAAGCGAAGAATGTTTGTCGCGCGGCAAAGAGCTCTTTGACGAGAACAATGAATGCAGAGTCTATGTTGATTCTCGGTTGGATCAACCGACAGACGCTTGATGAAGAAACCAGAATACGCCAAATTGTACGGGGATCAGATAAAGGAAATGGAAGAAATGCGATTTTCCAGAAAATTAACAGAAAAGGAAATTGAAGAGTGGAAGGGACCTGTATGCGGCGCATCACGCTGTAGTTCGTCCACAGAAGAAGACCACACCTATAAGAATTGTCTTTAATAGCTCAGCCTCTTTCAACAGTCACACGCCTAACGACTACTGGTTTAAAGGGCCAGATCTACTTAACAATCTCTTTGGCGTCCTCATACGATTCAGAGAGAACCATGTTGCTTTATGTGGTGACATAACAAAGATGTACCACATGATCGCCATACCACCACTTGACCAACACGTACACAGATTTATATGGAGAGATTACGAGACGGAGCGAGAACCGGCTGTCTACGTGAATACTGTTCTTACGTTTGGAGACCGTCCTGCACCAACCATGGCAATAATGGCGATGCGAAAAACGGCGGAGATGAATAAAGAAAGCGACCCAAAGGCAGCTGAAGCAATCATAAAGAATGCTTACGTCGACGTCTGGCTCCCTGAAGATGACATGCTCACGTTTAAAATAAAGATGGTCACATCGCCTGATGCCACCCAATCTAATTATCCAAAGATAATTCTCCTGAGTAAACTGGCTGGTATCTTCGATCCCATTGGCGCAGCAACAGCAGTTCTCATCAAGCTAAAGGTTGCTATGCAGGAGCTATGGCAATTGGGATTGGATTGGAATGAAAAAGTGCCAACGGAAACAAGACAAAAATGGCTCAAGTTGCTCGAAGAAGTATCAAAACTCAATCATATCAAGTTCGATCGATGTCTCACACCCTCTGAAGCGGTTGGAGCCTCAAAGCTGATTGTGTTTTGTGATGCCTCATGCCAAGCCTTTGGAGCCTGTGCCTATGCCAGATGGAAACTTCGAAATGGGAATTTTGGTGTCAGATTCATTGCTGCTAAATCAAGGGTTGCACCTCTAAAGGAGGTAACGATTCCTCGTCTCGAACTACAAGGAGCTGTATTAGGATGTCGCCTCGGCAAGACCATATTAGCGGAATCACGCCTGACGTTTGAGGGGGTACGATATTTGTCAGACAGCAGGGTTGCACTAGCCTGGATCCAGGGTCCTTCACGAAGTTACAAGCCGTTTGTGTCATCTCGAATTGGAGAGATACAGAGCAACTCAGAGCAATCAAATTGGTCGCACTGCCCAACAAAACATAACGTCGCAGATGATATCACGAGGGGTATCACCATTGAAGAAATGAACGGCAGATGGCTGAAAGGTCCAGAATTTCTGCAGACAGAGGAAGCACGTTGGCCTGTGGAGACAGGAAGTCCTGATTCAATTGAAGTGAATAAAGAAAGACGGAGGATCTAAATTCCTTGCCCAATCACTGTGTCTGAGCCTATATTAAACTGTGAAGATTTCTCAAGTTGGAGAAGACTTATTCGAGTTACTGCGTACGTCAGGAGCTTCTGCCAGAACCTTCGCAGCAAGCTAAAACGAGTCGACTGTAATCAGAAAGGAAACGTGGGTCCACTCAAAGCCTTAGAGATTGAAGATGCAGAAGAATATTGGCTTACGTTTGCCCAGTCTGCTTTACCTCAAAAAATGCAGAGAGGAGATTTCAAAACATTGACGCCAGATGCTGATGAAAATGGAATTATAAGAGTTGGTGGTCGAGTCGATCCATCTTTGCTGTCCTACGATAACACGCGTCCTGTTTTATTGCCATACAAACACTGGATATCTATGTTAGTCACCCGTCAGGCACATCCGTATGGTCATTCAGGTGTTGCTGTCACTACAGCAAAATGCAGGCGGAAGTATTGGATTGTCAGAGGTCACAATTATGTCCAGGGTTGTCAAGCGAAAATGCACCTTCTGTCGAGAATTTGAAGCAAAGGATGAGAGAAATATGAAATCGAATGTACTCAAACTGTCAGCTACAAACGTTTGTCAACAAAAAATGAAGGTTTTTCATGACCAAGTGAAGTTTGAAAAAAAACTATTTAGGTGGAGCTCCGATTAAGAAAATCTCGCTGTAAAATAGTAAAGAAAAAATCCAAGTTTCCTCGATTTAGTATTCGGAATTAGTAGACATTCATGATGTGAGAACTCTCAAGTTGGAGATCTGTTTTAAAACTATGAAATAATTACTTATACCTACTAATTACGAATTTATTTAAGAGATGGTCAATTCGAGTAATAATAATAATAATAATAATAATAATAATAATAATAATAATAATAATAATAACTTATTACTTATAGTGCGCCTGTTACATTGAGAGATGCTCACAGGCGCAATACAATATCCAAAGAAAATTACAATATCGAGAGAAACTTAATATACCTTAATTACAAGTTGTTATAATATATAAGGCTCATTAAACTTATTTACAAAACCTATTTACAAAAGATAATCTATATATAATTAAGAATGAGTCGCATAGTTACTGTTTCTCGTAGCAGCTGAATGCATGGCGGAAAAGATGCGTTTTCAGGAGGCGCTTAAAAGTTGAACCAAGAGTAAGCTTGCCCTGATATGCCAAAGTCAGAGAACAGACGGTCCAGCAATATGGTGTGATCGACAGTGTCAAATGCTGCGCTAAGGTCAAGAAGCACGAGTAATGTGACACGCTGCTGGTTCATGTTGAGTAGCATATCGTTTTTGACTCGCAACAGGGCAGTTTCTGTACTGTGATGTTCACGATAGGCAGATTGCGCCTTAGGGTAGAGTCTGTTTATGGTAAGATGATCGTGGATTTGACAGAACACTGCCCGCTCAGTCAGTTTTGAAGCAAATTGAAGATTGCTGATTGGTCGCAGGTTGGCGAAGAGTGCTTCAGCGGCAATCTTTGGTCTAGGTCGAACATCTGCTAGCTTCCAGGTATCAGGGAAGTTGCCATTTTGAAGAGAAAGATTTAACATCCGAGTAATGACTGGCGGGAGTACATCTAGACTTTCGACCACCAAGGAGGTGGGCATGGGGTCTAAACTGCAGGTCTTCTTGCTTGATCTCCCAATTAGGCCCTTGACGTCTTCTTCACTCAGTTCTGTGAAGGAAGTCAACTGAGTAGGACATGATGTGTATAGTGGTTCTGTCGCTGTTGGACAAAGGTTTGAGGCAGCTGTATCAAGTGCAGTGCGAATGCGCTCAACCTTCTGTGCAAAAAACTTCCCGATGTCATTGGCTATTTTTGGTTTATCATTATAGCCTGGGAAGGTCAGGTCGGCTTCTTGATTAAACAGCGATTTTGCACATTTGAAGCGCTTACGTGAATCATCACTGCTTCCTTCTATAAGATCTTTGTAGTAGGTTGTACGAGCTCTTTTCATGGCACAGGTGGCAATGTGCAATGTGCTGTGCAGCTTTGTTCTACGCCATTTCCTTTCCGCACGCCTCTTTTCTTTTCAAGTGCTCGAAAAGTAATGAGTGTGTCAATGGCGATTACCTTGAATCTTTTTTAATTATGTGCTTGGGGACCTGGCCAATGCCAAATAAGAGTTGTTTTGTTTGTTTGTTTGTTTGTTTTTTTCACAAATGAACAACAAAGATGTAGAGGAATATCATTCAGTGCAACTTAGATTTAATTGCACATCTTAAAGCCAGGCTAAAAATTTTTCAACTGATATGTCCTTTAAAACTGCTGCGTTTGTCATATATTAGATTTTATTGTTATCAAGGCGTCTAGAAATGAAAGCATGGAAAACAATGTAGTTGGAAGGTAGTGCCACCTTCTTACTAATCGAGTATGAGGGCCGTACTGGGAAATATATTCCCGAGGTCTTGGGAGTACGGAACGACCACAGCATGGTCCTGTTTTTTTTTTCATTGAGATTAATTTCCCTCAGCGAACTTTGAAGGGTAAGCTTTTACATGTAATTTAAATTCCGCTTTAAAAAAAAAAGTGCTTCCCTCAACCTGAATTTCCCTAGGAGAGAGAAAAATCAGAAACCGTCGGACCGTTTCCAAGGTAATGGTCCCTACTGTAAAATTCCAACTAAAAACCAGTCAACTAGAGTACTCCATTTGGCCTGAGAATTGCTTGCAATAATGATAATTTATATTCAATATATTTATACTCAGCAACATTGCACAATTCAAATTAAACGACAACGGTGCAATTACTCTCATTTAAGCATTCATTTTACTTTCATTTCCAACATATGATTACTCAATTTTTATAAGATAAATCCAAATTGTTTTCAGAAGAGTACACGAGAGACTGAGAGCGGTCATATCAAGGCAAAAATGGACGACAGTCCATCTGCTATTTTTAAAGAAAACTATGGTGAAAAGCTAAGAAAAGGTAAAAAAAGATAAGGTAAAAAAGTCTCCGCTTACGAGCCAGAAGGCTCATCAGGCCGGCGCTTATCTCCGGTTTCTGTAGCATGAAGCGACTAGGAGTATTTGTACTCCCCCCTGGATGGGATGCTAGTCCATCGCAGGGTTACCCCCAGCATTACGCCGGTACCCATTTATACACCTGGGTGGAGAGAGGCACCGTGAGAGTAAAGTGTCTTGCCCAAGAACACAACACAATGTCCCCTGCCAGGCCCCGAACCCGGACCACTCGATCCGGAGTCGAGCGCACTAACCATGAGGCCACCGTGCCTCCCACTAATATGAAATCAAGAGCACTCAAACCTCAAACTGAGGTAAGAATAAACGAATGAATGAATGAATGATTGAATGTAACGAAGGTTTCTTAAGATCAAATGCAGTTTGAAGACATAGATTTCTCTCTAATTGTGAAGCAGCTTGTTTTTATTCTTATTTCTTCGAAAATGCTTTCACTGATTTCTAAAGATTGAGGACGTTCGCGCGAAAATCTTCCCACAATGAAATTTGTTTCATTTCTCGCCTGAAGTTAGGTCATGAATTGCTTATTCCAAAAATGAAAAAAAAAATGAAAAAGAAAAACAAATGCGAGGTCAACCACTCTGTTTCGGAGAAAAACACAAGGGGAAAATACATAATTTCGATAGATTATAAGATGGGTCGTCATAACGAGATGTAGCCTCATCTGCTCATTTGTCGAAAACCATAAAAATAATATGTTGGAGGGAGTGTTTCTGTGCATATAAATATAGGGGTGGAGTTTTTAGATAGTTGCATGCCGCTATGGATGTCGTAAACAGTACAATTAAAAAAATCCTCAACGATCGTTTTCGCAAGCGCTACCTGTTGTAACCACTTCCGGAATTCAGAACACAAGGGAAGAAATTTTTAAAAAAAGATAATTTCTTACATTGTGATTTTTTTCATTTCATCATATTCTGTAGATTTTAAGACGACTAAGTGATTCGTGTTTTAAAAAAAATTGTGGTCACCGATGATCATCATTGGCCACTTTAACTTCCACATGGATGATACGGCTGACAGATATGGGGCACAGTTTGCAGTTTATTGGAATTGTTTAACAGGAAACATCATGTGGCATATTTTAGACCTTGTTATCTCTAGGAAAGGTGCCGAGGCTTTGAAAATTGATGAACTTGTTGTAACGGAGCAGTTAATTTCTGAACACAAAACTATTTGCTTTCAGCTGAATCTTCAGAAACTTTGATTTTGAGGCCTTTAATAAGATGATCATCTTGTGAAGCCTGCTAGCAGATGTCAGTGATCTCCAACTGGAGTTGCTGGTTGATAGGTATGATAACGTCTTGCGTGATACCACTGATGTACTCGCTCCTGTGGAATCTCGGACCATCGTCCTTCTTCCAAACGCCCCCTGCTTTAACCAGGACATCGGCAATAAAAAGAGGAAGCGACAGAGGTTAGAGCGCAGGTGGCGCTCTAGCAGTCTTGAGTTGGACTTAATGAGCTACATAGAGCAATGAAGTGTTGTGAATACAATGCTATACAAAGCCAAGAAATTCTATTATTCGTTGGTTATCTAGGACAACGCCCATGACACCAAGCTCCTCTTTCGATCTATAGATAAGCTACTTCAAAGGCAAACTGAAAAGCATTATCCTTCCGCGGATAATGATCAACAACTTGCTAATTCTTTTGCAGATTTTTTCATTTCCAAGATAGAAAAGATTCGTGAAGAGCTTGTACCTAGGAAAAGTGGACTTTTTCACTCCCCTGGTCTGGCCAAGTCTACCTGCCTGTCACAGTTTTGTGAGTTTGATTTGGTCACTGATGAGGACGTCTTGAAATTGATCAGATGTTCCACTATCAAGGCTTGTAAACTTGATCCCCTACCAGCAACCATAATGCGAAGTTGCTATTCGGCTCTTGTCCCGGTATTCAAAACAGCAATCAATCTGTCTCTGTCGACTGGATCGATGCCAGAAGATCTTAAGATTACTTCGTTGCTTCCGCTACTGAAGAAACCGAATGCTGACTGTGAGCAATTTTCCAACTTCCGCCCGGTGTCCAATTTGAAGTTTCTTTCAAAACTGGTAGAAAAGTCTGTATTTGTGCAGGCGAATAATTACCTCACGGTTAATGGCTTGCATGAACGTTCTCAATCTGCGTACAAAGCGCACCACAGTACAGAGACCGCACTACTAACGATCACAAAGGACATCTTACTTTCACTGCATAGGGGGAGGGGGGGGGGGGCAATTTGTTCCTATTGTTACTAGACTTATCAGCGACATTTGACACGGGTAATCATTCTTTGCTACTTTCGCGTCTGGAGAACTCGTTTGGCATCACGGTAACTGTTTTGCAGTGGTTTCATTCTTATCTGTCGGGCCGATCTCAGTTTGTCGAAATTTATGATACAAAATCGTCGGTTAGGGATCTGACTGGGGGCGTGCCGCAGGTCCCATTTTTGTATCTATTGTATACTGCACCACTTGCTGAGATAATATGAAGT
>OX421449.1:38066338-38078838 GCA_949126865.1 Montipora capitata | reverse complement strand
AATTAAACAAGAACAACAAGGGCGGATTCAGGGGAAATCCCAGCGCCCCCAACGCCCCCCCCCCCCCCCTTCCTTTTGTCATGGATTTTTCTTTTCTTTTGTAAACTTGTGTCAGACGGTACTTGAAGCTTTGTTGCTTGAATATATTCTCTTTAATAAACATTGTTAATAAGAAAATTAATCGAACGTTGCTCGAATCAATGGCCCTTACAAACTGGCTTCGAACCGATAAACAGAAATATGTTACAGGCGTCACATTTTATTTCACAAAAAGACGGATAGACTGGATACAGTTATTTGTGGAATTGAGAGGCGCAAAGCCGTATCATATTTTGAAAATGTACTTAAGACAATATACTTACAGCGCAGATAGATGTGTGAGTCCTGAGAAAACATTTTCTGGGAGTTGAGTTATTTCATTCTCCCTGAGATATCTAGATTAGAAGTAAGTACTAAATTCAAATAAAAGAACGATGCACTTAATACCATTTTAGCTTTAATTGCCGTTACCTTCTTAGCATTCCTGGGTCGTCGTTGTAGTGGAGTATTTAGTATTTCATAGTAATTGGAAAAATTATTTTTGTGGGACTACAGAAGAGGCCAAACACTTCCTAAAATTCGAGGACTGCATTCAATACTTAAGATTAAATATGAAACTGAAACTACAATGTTTTTTTCCCTTTTCCCCTTCTTATTTTATTGCCTTTTCTTCCTTGCTTATTGTTTTGATGTAAGAATATGAATATAATATGGCAATGTAATGCATTTGTATTGCAAGTAATGCGTAAGTAATTCAATTGTTAAATAGTTTTGATGGTAATGTAATGGATTTTAGTAGTTATAAATTGTGTAATTGTTGTAAATTTTGTAAGTAGATGTACCAGTGTTGTAAGTAGAGATATAAATAAATAAATAAATAAATAAATAAAAATAACCCATTTTCCGCCGCCATACATGTTATGCGGCCTTTCAAGATGTTCTTTAAGAGCTTAGAAAATGACAATTTTAACATTTCCGTAAAACGTATTGAAGTAGAAATGGATGAGAATGGTTTTTCTTATTTTGTGTCAAGTTTGGTGCCAATTGAATTCATTTGAAGACTTCACCGTTGCTTGTTTCTCGCAGCAAATTTTAGACAACACAACACCGCACTTTAACCGCATTTTCAAATTTTCGCAAATTTCCAAATAAATAGAAATACGAATCGCTGGACCTTTGAAATGTGTTTTTTGAAAATAGTTCACTAAAGAGTATCTTTGGGCAAAATATGAGCTATCCGCCAAAATAGGTAAGGCAATATACACACAGCTCAAATAGATGCGTGAGTCCTGAGAAAACGTTTTCTGGGAGGTGAGTTATTTTGTTCTTATCAAGATATCTAAAAATAACGAAAAAAATAGAATTAAGTACAACCTTCGAATTAAACAAGAACAACAAGGGCGGATTCAGGGGAGATCCCAGCGCCCCCAACGCCCCCCCCCCCCCCCCTTCCTTTCGTCATGGATTTTTCTTTTCTTTTGTAAACGTGTGTCGGACGGTACTTGAAGCTTTGTTGCTTGAATATATTCTCTTTAATAAACATTGTTAATAAGAAAATTAATCGAACGTCGCTCGAATCAATGGCCCTTACAAACTGGCTTCGAACCGATAAACAGAAAGATGTTACAGGCGTCACATTTTATTTCGCAAAAAGACGGATAGACTGGATACAGTTATTTGTGGAATTGAGAGGCGCAAAGCAGTATCATATTTTGAAAATGTACTTAAGACAATATACTTACAGCGCAGATAGATGTGTGAGTCCTGAGAAAACATTTTCTGGGAGTTGAGTTATTTCATTCTCCCTGAGATATCTAGATTAGAAGTAAGTACTAAATTCAAATTAAAGAAGAACGATGCACTTAATACCATTTTAGCTTTAATTGCCGTTACCTTCTTAGCATTCCTGGGTCGTCGTTGTAGTGGAGTATTTAGTATTTCATAGTAATTGGAAAAATTATTTTTGTGGGACTACAGAAGAGGCCAAACACTTCCTAAAATTCGAGGACTGCATTCAATACTTAAGATTAAATATGAAACTGAAACTACAATGTTTTTTTCCCTTTTTCCCTTCTTATTTTATTGTCTTTTTTTCCTTGCTTATTGTTTTGATGTAAGAATATGAATATAATATGGCAATGTAATGGATTTGTATTGCAAGTAATGCGTAAGTAATTCAATTGTTAGATAGTTTTGATGGTAATGTAATGGATTTTAGTAGTTATAAATTGTGTAATTGTTGTAAATTTTGTAAGTAGATGTACCAGTGTTGTAAGTAGAGATATAAATAAATAAATAAATAAATAAATAAATAAATAAAAATAACCCATTTTCCGCCGCCATACATGTTATGCGGCCTTTCAAGATGTTCTTTAAGAGCTTAGAAAATGACAATTTTAACATTTCCGTAAAACGTATTGAAGTAGAAATGGATGAGAATGGTTTTTCTTATTTTGTGTCAAGTTCGGTGCCAATTGAATTCATTTGAAGACTTCATCGTTGCTTGTTTCTCGCAGCAAATTTTAGACAACACAACACCGCACTTTAACCGCATTTTCAAATTTTCGCAAATTTCCAAATAAATAGAAATACGAATCGCTGGAACTTTGAAATGTGTTTTTTGAAAATAGTTCACTAAAGAGTATCTTTGGGCAAAATATGAGCTATCCGCCAAAATAGGTAAGGCAATATACATACAGCTCAAATAGATGCGTGAGTCGTGAGAAAACGTTTTCTGGGAGGTGAGTTATTTTGTTCTTATCAAGATATCTAAAAATAACGAAAAAAATAGAATTAAGTACAACCTTCGAATTAAACAAGAACAACAAGGGCGGATTTAGGGGAGATTTGAGCGCCCCCCCACCCCCCCCCCCCTTCCTTTTGTCATGGATCTTTCTTTTCTTTTGTAAACGTGTGTCGGACGGTACTTGAAGCTTTGTTGCTTGAATATATTCTCTTTAATAAACATTGTTAATAAGAAAATTTATCGAACGTCGCTCGAATCAATGGCCCTTACAAACTGGCTTCGAACCGATAAACAGAAAGATGTTACAGGCGTCACATTTTATTTCGCAAAAAGACGGATAGACTGGATACAGTTATTTGTGGAATTGAGAGGCGCAAAGCAGTATCATATTTTGAAAATGTACTTAAGACAATATACTTACAGCAAAGATAGATGTGTGAGTCCTGAGAAAACATTTTCTGGGAGTTGAGTTATTTCATTCTCCCTGAGATATCTAGATTAGAAGTAAGTACTAAATTCAAATTAAAGAAGAACGATGCACTTAATACCATTTTAGTTTTAATTGCCGTTACCTTCTTAGCATTCCTGGGTCGTCGTTGTAGTGGAGTATTTAGTATTTCATAGTAATTGCAAAAATTATTTTTGTGGGACTACAGAAGAGGCCAAACACTTCCTAAAATTCGAGGACTGCATTCAATACTTAAGATTAAATATGAAACTGAAACTACAATGTTTTTTTCCCTTTTCCCCTTCTTATTTTATTGTCTTTTTTTCCTTGCTTATTGTTTTGATGTAAGAATATGAATATAATATGGCAATGTAATGGATTTGTATTGCAAGTAATGCGTAAGTAATTCAATTGTTAGATAGTTTTGATGGTAATGTAATGGATTTTAGTAGTTATAAATTGTGTAATTGTTGTAAATTTTGTAAGTAGATGTACCAGTGTTGTAAGTAGAGATATAAATAAATAAATAAATGAATAAATAAATAAATAAATAAAAATAACCCATTTTCCGCCG
The DNA here is from genome assembly GCA_949126865.1 of Montipora capitata. Taxonomy (NCBI): domain Eukaryota; kingdom Metazoa; phylum Cnidaria; class Anthozoa; order Scleractinia; family Acroporidae; genus Montipora; species Montipora capitata. The sequence continues at coordinate 38,075,031 of OX421449.1, read as the reverse complement.
CCATACATGTTATGCGGCCTTTTAAGATGTTCTTTAAGAGCTTAGAAAATGACAATTTTAACATTTCCGTAAAACGTATTGAAGTAGAAATGGATGAGAATGGTTTTTCTTATTTTGTGTCAAGTTTGGTGCCAATTGAATTCATTTGAAGACTTCATCGTTGCTTGTTTCTCGCAGCAAATTTTAGACAACACAACACCGCACTTTAACCGCATTTTCAAATTTTCGCAAATTTCCAAATAAATAGAAATACGAATCGCTGGAACTTTGAAATGTGTTTTTTGAAAATAGTTCACTAAAGAGTATCTTTGGGCAAAATATGAGCTATCCGCCAAAATAGGTAAGGCAATATACATACAGCTCAAATAGATGCGTGAGTCCTGAGAAAACGTTTTCTGGGAGGTGAGTTATTTTGTTCTTATCAAGATATCTAAAAATAACGAAAAAAATAGAATTAAGTACAACCTTCGAATTAAACAAGAACAACAAGGGCGGATTTAGGGGAGATTTGAGCGCTCCCCCACCCCCCCCCCCTTCCTTTTGTTATGGATTTTTCTTTTCTTTTGTAAACGTGTGTCGGACGGTACTTGAAGCTTTGTTGCTTGAATATATTCTCTTTAATAAACATTGTTAATAAGAAAATTTATCGAACGTCGCTTGAATCAATGGCCCTTACAAACTGGCTTCGAACCGATAAACAGAAAGATGTTACAGGCGTCCCATTTTATTTCGCAAAAAGACGGATAGACTGGATACAGTTATTTGTGGAATTGAGAGGCGCAAAGCAGTATCATATTTTGAAAATGTACTTAAGACAATATACTTACAGCAAAGATAGATGTGTGAGTCCTGAGAAAACATTTTCTGGGAGTTGAGTTATTTCATTCTCCCTGAGATATCTAGGTAAGAAGTAAGTACTAAATTCAAATTAAAGAAGAACGATGCACTTAATACCATTTTAGTTTTAATTGCCGTTACCTTCTTAGCGTTCCTGGGTCGTCGTTGTAGTGGAGTATTTAGTATTTCATAGTAATTGGAAAAACTTATTTTTGTGGGACTGCAGAAGAAGCCAAACACTTCTTAAAATTCAAGGACTGCAATCGAAACTTAAGATTAAATATGAGACTGAAACTACAATGTTACTTTTTCCCTTTTTATTTTATTGTCTTTTTTTCCTTGCTTATTGTTTTGATGTAAGAATATGAATATAATATGGTAATGTAATGGATTTGTATTGCAAGTAATGCGTAAGTAATTCAATTGTTAAATACTTTTGATGGTAATGTAATGGATTTTAGTAGTTATAAATTGTGTAATTGTTGTAAATTTTGTAAGTAGATGTACCAGTGTTGTAAGTAAAGATGTAAATAAATAAATAAATAAATAAATAAACAAAAATAACCCATTTTCGTCCGCCATGCATGCTATGCGGCCTTTGAAGATGTCCTTTAAGAGCTTAGAAAATGACAATTTTAACATTTCCGTAAAATGTATTGAAGTAGAAATGGATAAGAATGGTTTTTCTTATTTTGTGTCAAGTTTGGTGCCAATTGAATTCATTTGAAGACTTCACCGTTGCTTGGTTCTCGCAGCAAAGTTTAGACAATTTGTCAAACACAACACCGCACTTTAACCGCATTTTCAAATTTTCGCAAATTTCCAAATAAATAGAAATACGAATCGCTGGAACTTTGAAATGTGTTTTTTGAAAATAGTTCACTAAAGGGTATCTTTGGGCAAAATATGAGTTATCTGCGAAAATAGGTAAGGCAATATACATACAGCTCAAATAGATGTTTGAATCCTGAGAAAACGTTTTCTGGGAGGTGAGTTATTTTGTTCTTATCAAGATATCTAAAAATAAAGGAAAAAATAGAAATAAGTACAACCTTCGAATTAAACAAGAACAACAAGGGCGGATTTAGGGGAGATCCCAGCGCCCCCCAATCCCCCCTCCCTTTTGTCATGGCTTTTTTTTTTCTTTTGTAAACGTGTGTCAGACGGTACTTCCAGCTTTTTTGCTTAAATATATTCTCTTTAATTAACATTGTTAATAAGAAAATTTATCGAACGTCGCTCGGATCAATGGCCCTTACAAACTGGCTTTGAACCGATAAACAGAAAGATGTTACAGAAGTTACATTTTATTCCGCAAAAACACGAGCTAGACTGGATACAGTTATTTTTGGAATTGAGGGCGCAAAGCCGTGTCATATTTTGAAAGTGTACTTGAGGCAATATACTTACAGCACAGATAGATGTGTGAGTCCTGAGAAAACATTTTCTGGGAGTTGAGTTATTTCATTCTCCCTGAGATATCTAGATTAGAAATAAGTAGTAAATTCAAATTAAAGAAGACCGATGCACTTAATGCCATTTTAGTTTTAATTGCCGTTACCTTCTTAGCATTCCTGGGTCGTCGTTGTAGTCGAGTATTTAGTATTTCATAGTAATTGGAAAAATTATTTTTGTGGGACTGCAGAAGAGGCCAAACACTTCCTAAAATTCAAGGACTGCATTCGAAACTTAAGATTAAATATGAAACTGAAACTACAATGTTTTTTTCCCTTTTTCCCTTCTTATTTTATTGTCTTTTTTTCCTTGCTTATTGTTTTGATGTAAGAATATGAATATAATATGGTAATGTACTGGATTTGTATTGCAAGTAATGGGTAAGTAATTCAATTGTTAAATAGTTTTGATGGTAATGTAATGGATTTTAGTAGTTATAAATTGTGTAATTGTTGTAAACTTTGTAAGTAGATGTACCAGTGTTGTAAGTATGGATATAAATAAATATATAAGTACAGAAATAAAAATAACCCATTTTCCGCCGCCATACATGTTATGCGGCGTTTCAAGATGTTCTTTAAGAGCTTAGAAAATGACAATTTTAACATTTCCGCAAAACGTATATTGATGTAGAAATGGATAAGAATGGTTTTTCTTCTTTTGTGTCAAGTTTTGTGCCAATTGAATTCAACTGAAGACTTCACGGTTGCTTGGTTCTCTCAGCAAATTTTAGACAATTTGTCGAGCACTACACTGCACTTTAACCGCGTTTTCAAATTTTTGCAAATTTCCAAATAAATAGAAATACGAATCGCTGGAACTTTGAAATGTGTTTTTGGGCAAAATATGAGCTATGCCCCAAAATATGTAAGGCAATATACATACAGCTCAAATAGATGTGTGAGTCCTGAGAAAACGTTTTCTGGGAGGTGAGTTATTTTGTTCTTATCAAGATATCTAAAAATAAAGAAAAAAATAGAAATAAGTAGTACAACCTTGCCCCAGCCCCCCCCCCCCCCCCCCCGCTCCCTCTTTCTCCCTTTAGTCGTTGATTTTTCTTCTCTTTTTTAAATGTGTGTCAGATGGTACTTCGAGCTTTGTTTCTAAACATTGTTAATAAGAAAGTGTATCAAACGTCACAGGAATCAATGGCCCTTACAAACTGGCTTCGAACCTGCAAACAGAAAGATGTTACAGGTGTCACATTTTATTCTGCAAAAAGACGAGGTAGGCTGGATACGAATGTCTGTTTTACAGAGTGCCTTACAAACAGTCGTACCAGTGTAGGTCAGTAGACTTTGTAAAGGAGCAGCATTTGCCAAAAGAACGATCCCATTGACACTTGTAAACCAAGTGAGTAGTAACTGTAATTACATTTTATCGCCTTGCTGATCATAAGATTATAAGAAAATTTATACGCAATTTACAATATAAGCATTTTTAGATCTATTTAGCTTTTAGCTGCACTGCGCTGCAGAATACAGGTTATTCGGTTCTGCAAACCGCCTACTTGAGTTTTAGTCAAAAAGAAAAATGAACGAAGAAAATATTAAAGGCCCATCTTTAACCGACAGGCCTTCCACCGTTTTTTTTTTTTTTTTTTGTTATAGAAATTCGCATTGCTTATTGTAGCGATATGATTGGGTTAATTTCAGCTTTGACGGAATTTTCATATATGAAAATTGTTCCATGGCACGCATTGCCTGTTGGTTGAAGGTGGGCCTTTAAGCAATCAATGCAGCGGCTGCAACTGTACATGTGTCTTAACTCAGCAAATGGCAATTAAACTTAAACATATCCATGGAAGTGATCTATTTAACTTTACGGAAATAAGAAAGCCCACGCAAGTCATTGTTTCTTTCGCAGCCCGAAAAGACAATTAATTATGATTTGGTTATGAATTTTCTTATGATTGGTCTGTCCTTGGGACGTATTTCCTTTGTTGAAATTTTTGGTATAAATCTTCTTAGAACCTGTGTTCGAAGCCTAGATTTTTATTCGAAAATGACCAAATCTCCCAGATTGCATGCAGTAAATATCCGTCTCAAACAAACTGGAATTGATATTTTTTCAGGGAAAAAATGTTGCCGCCTTTGGCGGGAAGTTGTGCTCTCGCCGCGATCGCTTCGGCCCCTGCTAGCAACCACACCTGTATTTTATTAATATTTTAGCATTACATCTTCAATATGGAATCCAGGCATTTTCTAAATTTAAGCGTCCAGAAAACAATAGATTGCATCTCAGAGAACTTGTGGAGAATGTGCCCGAACGTCCCTAGAAAAGTGCGCCGTTCGCAGTCCTCATGGACGCTATCACAGCCAGATTGCCACTGTAATACTATATCTCGAGGCCTCCTCTATCAAAGAACCCTCTGTCCGCCTCTGAATAATGCAATCAATCCCATTTTAGTTTAATTGCCGTTCCGTTCTCAGCATCTGCAAATCACGGTTGTATTCGATTCTATTTAGACAAGAGCATTAAAATCAATTCCAGTTGTCCTAAAAGGAGTCCGTGAACCACTCAGGGCGTTCAAATCAAGGAAAAAATGGATAACAATGGATTTGTTAGTTCTATGGAAAACAATAGGAAAAATCAAAAACAAAATTTAGGATTTTAATGATCAAATGCAGTTTAAAGACATGCATTGTTTTATCGAGCTTTGATAAAGAAGGCTCACTGTATTGTGATCATAAAAAAAGGAAGTATTCTCGCATGGAAACAGGAATTAACAGAGTTTCATAACATCCTGATAGTTCTAAAAGTGGAGGACTCTTAGAACTATAAAATAGCTTTTTGTACTCGTATTCCTGAAACATTCACCTCTCATCTCTATAAAAATTAAAATTTGAATTGTTTCCGGGATTTTCCGAGGTTAAAATATCTTTAAAATCGACGTTTCGACCAGTTTTACTGGTCTTCTTCAAGTAGTTTAAAAAATGTTATCAATATGGCGGATCTTTTTTCGTCGTTCCATTTGGTGACCGCGCATGACGTATCATGACCATTACACGACGTGTAAATGATGTCAAATTGCGCTGGAAATGCAGTCTGAGGCCTGTCAAGTACTTTTACTTTTGCGATAATTCACTGTCTACCACAGTCTTTTTCCTTCATTTCCCGCTCAATTTGACATCATTTACACGTCGTGTAATGGTCATGATACGTCATGTGCGGTCACCAACCTGAACGACTGAAAACGATCGGCCATATTCATAACATTTTTTAAACAACCTGAAGAAGACCTGTAAATTTTAAACAACCTGAGGAAGACCAGTAAAACTGGTCGAATCGTCAGTTTTAAAGATAGTTTAACCTCGGAAATTCCTGGAAACAATTCAAATTTTAATTCTATGTACCTAGTGTATATAATTACCATTTCGTTGGAGATATTCAGTAACTCGAAAATTAATGTGTGTCAGTAGCTATCAAGGTGATTGTTTTATTTCCCACTTTATTAGAAAATGAGGACCTGGCTAAGATCAAATAAAAGGTTTTACAAAAAGAACCAAAATGACAAACTGGAATAACATTTAGTATTAATCTTAGAAGGCAAAGGTGTAAGTGCACTTTAATTTCTGACCTGAAAGGGTTAATTACTGTAAAGACTTTATTTAATTCAGCTGTGTGAGTCTTTGTAACAAAGTCACACAGTTACTTGTGGAATTGAGAGGCGCAAAGCCGTATCATATTTCGAAAGTGTACTTAGGGCATGTCATGTGTGTGTTAATGGTGGCTGGTCACGCCGAAGTGAGCTCTCCGATTTCTAAGCGATATGCTTATCTACTTGCAATTTATTTCCTTACCTTAAGTCTCTCGGCGAACCTTATCAGGATTGAGATTTCGTATTTCGAGACTACGGTTTCTGCACCTCATCTTCGCAGGCTAAATTCTTACCGGAATATGAGACTCCGGCCGAAGCACTATTTAAGATGTCGTGTACCGTATTCAACGAATGGCATAAGTTCCTTTCAACTCGAGAAGATCCTCTCTTGTTGAGATATATCAAGAAATCTTGGTCCTAAGGGGACTAAAAAGGAGCCTACTGTTAAATTTCCGTGCAGTGAGTGCAAGAAGAGTGTCAAGTCCAACCAAGACGCCATCTTGTGTGCTTCTTGTACCTCGTGGTCACACGTCCAGTGTTTGGGAATGACTAAATCTACGTTTCTGTACTATCTCAAGGACCCTGAAATTGACTGGACTTGCACTTTTTGTGCTCTACCAAAACTTGACGATTCATTTTTTGTGGATAAATCAATCAAGGATATACTTTCAGCGACCTGTACTGGATCTGAAGAATTAAACACCACGAGTTCCTCCACCACATAAAGTGATCTTCCCACGGTTTGGTATAGGAAGCATATCAATGCCTATTATAAGCATAATCTAGCAATTGGTCATTTTAATGTCAACAGCATTCTTGGCAAAGGAAAGCAAAGGAAAGGAAGTTTATTTAAGAGCGACTTCCTGTAAATACTACGGATAGGTGTGCAAAATGCAAAAATTGAATTCCCTCAAACTTTTTCACAAGGAAGCCCTCTGGAAACTATTTAAGAAAATGCAACTTCTAGTTCGTTTGGATTTATATTTTTCAAGTAAAGCGATTTTGTAATTTTCACCCTTGGGAAGCCCTCGATCCACTGAAAAATGTGCTTCATATTTGCGACTCGTGTAAGGAAACTAAAACAAATATCAAAGCTATTTCGATATTACACAATTCAATGGCCCTTCCTTTACAAAGTACCGTTTTTAGAATTGGAAAAGATTCAAACCTGAATTTTTAAAAAAATTTCAAATTTACCCTCCTAAACAGCATTATCAGAAAGCTCGATTTCGGCAAATTTCAACGGCAAAACTCCCAACCTGGTACATGGATTGCACTGTAAAAATGGTATTCTATAGAAAGAGTAAGGCTTCCACTATCGTTCTGTGAAATAAAATTTTGGGGCAACTCAAACTGCGAATTTTGACGAGCGAAAATATTTACGGTACTCTCTTGAAGTTTATGACCTTTGAACTTACAGTTGTCTTCATGAATACAAGAGCTAACCTAAACAACTGTTGAAATTTTAGCTTCAATGCGATGCTTTTCCCCATTTAAATGATTTGTAGTTATTCTTTATCTTCTGAGGGAAATTTTGTCGAAAGTAACATTTTTTTAAGCTGAAAAGGAGTGCTAACTTGTACGTGCGTATTTGTTTACTGAAGCGGAAATTTGTGAATATTAAATTTATATTCCATCTAAGTTCTTTTTCGTTTGCTGCAAGGCGTCTAATGTTCCCATTAAAACAAAATGGTATTGCCAAGAAGAAGGTTTTCTTTACAGTCCACATGCATGGCTTGATTTACTCATCAGCGTTACACCGGGTGTGCTAGCGGTGAGATGGCGTGACGATAACAGTCATCAAAACTTTTGACATCATAATGTTTTGAGACCCTGTACTTGATAAAGACTCTTGTGAAATAGGTTTACGAAATTTTAAAACTCTCGTTACAGTGGCCACCTACAGTTATTCTAAAATCGTTGTTAAAATTGGATAACGTGGCAAAGATATTTCGAGGTCATTTTTACATGCCCCCTTCCCCCTCTACCCCTGTCGGGCTTACATGCGACTCGAAACCCGTTTGGTATTTTTTTTCGAAATGTTAATATCTCTTGTGAATCAAACCAAGGCAACGAAACAGGAAGAAAGTTTAACGTACCGGAGATTTAATCATAACAACTGAACTTTATGACAGGCCAAAATTGACCAAGAACATGATTGCGAGATATCTGGATGTCTGGACTAGAGGATCACTTTCCAAAAAATACCACCTGACCTTCATTTAGCACAGGTAAATCTTCTAAGTCCTTATTGTTACTAGGATTCTCTTGAACGACTGTAAACATCACTATATTAAGACAGCAAGTCACAAACGGCTGCACAGCGCAAAATTCAAGATCATGCACTGTTAACGATCAGGTCACCTGTCTTAAAGCAAAATAGAATGGGGGTCAGAATTTCGATATTACACTATTCAATGACCCTTCCTTTACAAAGTACCGTTTTTAGAATTGGAAAAGATTCAAATCTGAATTTTTAAAAAAATTTACCTTCCTAAACAGCATTATCACAAAGCTCGATTTCGGCAAATTTCAATTTTGACGAGCGAAAATATTTACGGTACTCGCTTGAAGTTTATGACCTTTGAACTTACAGTTGTCTTCATGAATACAATAGCTAACCTAAACAACTGTTGAAATTTTAGCCTGAGTGCGACGCTTTCTCCCATTTAAATGATTTGTAGTTATTCTTTATCTTCTATTCTTTATCGAAAGTAATATTTTTTACGCTGAAAAGGAGTGCTAACTTGTTTGCGAGATATCTGGTGGCTCAGTTGGTTGAGCACCGGGCTGTCACGCG
>OX421449.1:38056338-38063838 GCA_949126865.1 Montipora capitata | reverse complement strand
CCCGAGGTACAAGAGCCAATCGAGATGCTGATGAAGTTGTGATTAAATTTCCCGCCAATGAATTGCGTGAGATTTCGTTTTACCTCGGTATTCTTCGTAACGTGTGACCCCTAGTTAACCCGGTATACTTAAACCCAAGAGTGGGGCACCGCGGGATAATTTACCATGGGAAATGGCATTTACCATGGTGAGTGTAACCGCACCTATTGTCTCACCAACATAACAAAGGAACCCACAAGAGTGACTAAATCTAGTAAGACTTTGATTGATGTTATCTTGGTCAACCGACCTGAGCGCTGGGCAACTAGTGGTACCTTACATCTTGGCATGAGTGATCACGATCTTGTTTACATCATTAGAAAGCAAAGACTACCCAGATCTACAGTTAAAGCAATTGAGTTGAATGCCTTCCTGAACGACTTGTCTATTACCCCGTGGGATTCATCGTTTGTCTTTGATGACATAAATGATGTCTGGGCGCACTGGTCTTCGCTCTATAATGAGAGCATAGATAAGCATGCTCCCAAGATCAGAAACGCAGTCCGATCTAAACAACCCCCTTGGATCATCAATCAGCTCAAAAAGGAAATTCGATTGACAAATAAATGATATAAGAAATATCGTCGTTTTCGATCTGATGACACATGGGAATGCTATCGACTTCAAAGGAATTTGGTGACTAAATTAAAGCGAATTGCAGTCAAGCGATTCTGTTCTGACTCTGCGGCGAATGCCACTACTCCCAGTGGATTCTGGAAAAGAATGAAATAACTGCTTCCTGACACTACTGACTTTTCAAATCAGGAAATTAATGTTATGGATGACGGAAAATTTGTTATGGAACCGTCAAACCTATTTAATCCTTTTTTTCAATCCCTGTCCTACCTCAGCCGGTCCTCGAAGCAGCACAGAAAGATTTTATCATTCATCTAGGTGTATCATCTATTTTAGCCAAGGACTTCCATCTAAACTTCTCATTTCATTCTATCAGTCCTGCATATATTGAATCCTTACTTGGTAAAATCAAATGCAATAAATCTTGTGGACTAGATAACATCACACCAAAGATCTTGAAACTGTCTACACCAGCGCTTACTGTCCCCTCACCAATCTCCTAAATCACTGCATAGCAACCTCTAGGTGGCCAAATGAGTGGAAATTGAGCAATGTCACACCAGTTTTCAAATCAAAGTGCCACTGTCGTTACTCGTGGATATGAAAGTTACCGTGATTGTAATTGGCAGGCTGAAGTTTTCTTTATGCATTAGCATTGATAGTTGGATAATTGTGTAACAGCACGGTGGGCTCTCATATGCAACTAGATACCCAAAATAATGCATGTATGTGAGGTAATCCCCTTTGCTGGAATTCAACCCTGTGAAATAAGTAGACCATTTCTCCAATAGGCATAAGATTACTCTTTAACAAATCCTCTATAAAGAGCTGTACCATGTGTTCAAAGTTCAATCGTTGTACAGATGACAGGGTAATTTTGAATAAGGTTTCATTTTTGTTGCAGGTCATATTGTTAATGTCATCAGGTTTAGCAAGTAGAGCAGATCCATTCAGTAATATTAACACTTTTTGTGCCAGTTATACATTCCTCCAACAAACCTTGCAAATATTTATCACTATATTTGATACTGTTACACTTAGAAACAGATGATCTGAACCATAACTGATCACAGCAAGTGCATACATATTCAGGGCCATGTGTTATCTCACCACGAAAAAGACTGAATCACTTTAGACATGGAATGTCTAATAGAGTCTTGACCTTGACAAATTTCAGTTTGGTTTAGCCTTGAGCTCTGCATAGCTTTCCTTAAATGATTTTATGCTTTTCTGTTTAGGTTTCTGATATGTTCTGGATTGCTTTTCTTTTCGTATTCCCTTGCTGCTTCAATATTTTCAGATCTTTTTTGGCGTTTTACATTGTTTTTCTTTTCCCTGAACTCTTCAAGTGATTTTGTCTCTTCCGCTTGATAGATTCTCTCATTAAAGCTCCTTTTTGTCACTGCTCTGTAGAAATTATTACTGACACTCACATCATTTTTGGCCATCGTTAATTAATCGATTATTACCAGGCTCTGAATAATTGTTGACATTGGTAACACCGCTGATTTCATAACCTGAAATACTGTCATTATAATAATGTAACTGAAGTGCTGAAACATAGTGTCTTCCATCTAGATGTCCAATGTTCACAGTAGTTCCCTGTTGTCCGCTTATAGGACTGATAACAGTTACTGGTGCCCACCCCTCAATGGATTCATTTATACGTATAGTAACATTTAATACATTGCAAACTGCTTGCACAATAAGTGCATCACACCATGTATGTTGCTATGACAACAAACGCACAATTGCTCTGTAATGGGTCCAATAAATTTTTGACAGTTGTTTCTGATGGACTCAACTCCAGCAGCATTTACATTCATGTGATAGGAAGGATCATTGTTTAACTGGTGGGCAACAGAAGTAAAAAAGCATGAACCATCTGAGGTACATTCTACTGCCTTCAATCCTTTTTGAGGTAATCGAGCCTGCAACAGTGCTATAGAAGGATTTCTCAGTATTGTATGTGCTGTATGTGTACTTGTTAGTTGTTCCATGAGCAACAGCACCTGGGTTCGATTGAATGTCTCCTGATATCAGTAGCTTTTCTCTTGATAGACAATAATTTTCATTTTGTTGGTTCAATGTTGTCGAATGCGTAGTAGCAGATTTATCTTGAATACACAATAGAACTATAATAATAACATAAAAATGACGATTAGAATCTCCCACTCTCGAAGATTAATTGTTAAGTCTGAGTTGCGATCTAGGTATAATATTTTCCAAAAGCAAGAGATAAACACTTTCTCAACTCAGACGAGCTCGGTACGTCCTTATTTAAATAATGCAGCATACACTTTCAATTACCTTGTCTTTCTGAAACAAGCTCGACGTTTTCTTGTAAGGAATTAATCCTGGAAGGTTCTCTGTCCCGGAGAGCATGTACTGCCTCAGCCCTTGCTCTATCGCAGGAGATTGGTACGGATTTCTCATCAGTTTTCGTTACATAATCAGTGGCCGAGTCTTTCGACAGTTCTTCATTATGGTCCACCACACAAGTACTAGTGTCTGGAAGCATGGATTGCTTGGTTGCCTCAATGTTTTTCATGTCACGGATGTTGTTCAAGTTGTATTCATGTGGCTTTGATGACTCATACCTTGCAAAACTTCGTGATATCTTTGATAAACATTGGTATACTTTGATAGCTTCGATGTTACTCTCCAAATGGCAGCCCTCTTCCAAATGGAATTGATTTATCCCCCGTGAGCTTAGGGGATGAACAGGCACTGTCTTCTCACAATGTGTCACAATGTGTCTGTTGATTCTATTTCTACATGTATTAAAGTCTTCGCGTTGGTCAGTGAAAGGCGGTGCACAATTAATTGCACCAATCTGTACTTGTTCAGAATATTTTGCTTCACCTTCGAAGAAAGCTATTTCTTTAATTCTTTTGTTTCTTGCTTCTAAATACAGCGGAAGGTGCTCAAACTAAGTATAAAAGCGACATACAGCAATGGCGGCACACAACCTCGCGAACAGGAAGTCACAGCTTTCTAAGCTGTGTTGTGATTATCCATCCTGATTAGCTTATTAGATCGAACTTCCGGTTACGCAGGAGTGACACATTTGCATAAAGAACCTCACCAAAACTCGTGGATATATCCACGAGTAAAAAGGTGATGCATTGCTAGTGTCGAGCTATAGACCTATAAGCATCCTCTCGGCAATACCAAAAATAATGGAGAAAGTCATGTTTGATCAACTATATGATGCTTTTCAACCTGTTTTCTGCCCTAACATGTCTGCGTGGGCACTCATGTTGTACTGCTCTTATTAAAATGATTGATGACTTTCAGTGGGCGCTGGATTCAACGATGTCAACTTCCTCTGTTGCAATTGATTTAACCAAGGCATTTGATTCAATATGCCATAATTTACTTTTGGCCAAACTACATGCATACGGCGTCAGTCAAGGAGCACTGGAATTTTTACAATCCTACCTTTCCAACCGACAACAAAGAGTTAAAGTTAATGGAGTTCTGTCTGACTGGTCTAGCCTCTTGGGGCCACTTTCATTTAATATAGTTATTAATGACTTAAATTTTGTTACCCGAATTGCCTCTCTGCGTCTTTATGCTGACGACACTACAACATACACCTCAGCTTTTGGTTTTAGTTCTGCTTTTGTCATGCGTTTTATACATGAGTCTCTGGCTCGGATACTGAAGGCAACCACAATCCCACGCTATGACTTTAATAAATTGATTGATTGGTTGATTGATTGATTGATTGATTCATTGAATGATTGATTGATTGATTGATTGATTGATTGATTGATTGATTGATTGATTGACTTACAGCGCAGATAGATGTTTGAGTCCTGAGAAAACATTTCCTGGGAGTTGAGTTATTTCATTCTCCCTGAGATATCTAGAAATAAAAATAAAATTCGAAATAAGTACTAATGAAATTGAAATTAAAGAAGAACGATGCATTTAATACCATTTTAGTTTTAATTGCCGTTTCCTTCTTAGCATTCCTGGGTCGTTGTTGTAGTCGATTCTACTTAGACGAGAGCAGTAAAATTAATCCTAATTGTCCCAATAGGAGCCCGTAAACGACTCAGAGTGATCAAATCAAAGAAAAAATTGATAACTGTGGATTTACTAGTTTTATGGAAAACAATAGGAAAATCTTAAAGAAAATTTAGGATTTTACTGACCAAATGCAGTTTTAAGACATGCATTGTTTTACCAAGCCTTGATGAAGAAAGCTCACTGTACCGTGATCATAAAGACAAAAACGAAGTGTTGTCGCATGGAAACAGGAATTTATAAAGTTTATAATGTGCTAATAGTTGTAAAAGTGGAGGACTCTGAGAACTATCCAACAATTTTATGTACCTTATATATATATAATTACCATTCGTTGGACATACTGTCATTTCAGCGTTGACTCGAAAACCTATGTTGTCAGTAGCAATAATTATGATTGTTTTATGTGCTCCTTTATTAGAAAAAGAACCTGGCTAAGATCACATAAAAGGTTCCACACAAAGAACCAAAATGACAGACTAGAATAACATTTAGGCTGAGGGTCAAAGGCACTTTTAATTTTTGAGCTGAAAAGGTTCATTACTGTAAAGACTTTATTTAACCCAGCAGTGTGAGTCACTTTGTAAATAAGTCACACAATTATTTATTTAGTAGAGAGGGGGAAAGCCGTGTCATATTTTGAAAGTGTATTTAGGGCAATATACTTACAGCCTGTATAGATGTGTGAGTCCTGAGAAAACGTTTTCTGGGAGTTGACTTATTTTATTTTTATCAAGATATCTAGAAATGAACACAAAATTAGAAATGAGTATGAAATTTGAATTAAACAAGAACTGTAAATCAATGCCATTTTAGTTTTAATTTCCGTTTTCTTCTAAGCATTCGCGGATCGTCGTTGTGCTCGATTCTACTTAGACAAGGGCAGGAGAATTAATCCCAAATGTCTTAAAAGGAATCCGTAAACGACTCAGAACAATGAAATCAAAGAAAAATGGATAACAGTGGATTTGCTAGTTTTATGGAGAACAATTGGAAAGATCTAAAACAAAATTTAGGATTTCAATAACTAAATGCAGTTTAAAGACATGCATTGTTTTATGGAGCCTGGATGAAGAAAGCTCACTGTACCATAATCATAAAGGAAAAAACACCAAGTGTTTTCCGCATGGAAACAGGAATTAGTAGAGTTTCATAATGTCGATAGTTTTAAAAGTGGAGGACTCTCAGAACTATAAAACAATTTCATGTGCCTAGTATATGTAATTACCATCCCGTTGCAGATATTGTCATTTCGTTGACTCGAAAATTTATGTGTGTCAGTGGCAATCAATATGATCGTGTTATGTGCTTCTTTATTAGAAAAAGGGGCTCTGGCTAAGATCAAAAAAGGGTTTTAGAAAAAGAACCAAAATGACAGACTGGCATAACATGCAGTATTAATCTTAGGAAGGTAAATTTCAAATGCACTTTCATTTTTGACCTAAAAGGGTTAATTACTGTAAATACTTTATCTAACTCAGCTGTGTGCATTTACTTTCGGGACTGCAGGCTCATTTTGAGCATTTAGTTTTTTTTTGAGCAAATGAAGGTTACTACAGCTACCATGTTTGCGTATACGATTTATTGGAGGTAGAAGCAATAAATACAAGTGTTTTTGAAATATCATTAGTTAAAAACTCACAGCTCTGTCGTGGTTGTTGGTATTCTGGTCAGTAGATGAGCCGAATGTTTCCCAGTGCAGGTTAAGATGTTCTCAACTTGACACCCACATGCCTTGCTGCGGCAGTGACACAAATTCGCACAAACGCGAAAACCTGTAAAAAAGATAATTAAAACCTTGTCCAAAAATAAAGGAATTGCCTAGCCTTCATGGGCGATTTGTTTTAAATCTCAAATTTCGGAAATATAATTTATGCATTAAAGACAAGTGGCCAAGTTAAAAAAAATAAGATTATATTCGAGGGAGGTTTTTGGTATTTCATATTTGAGTGCTCTTGTTCAATTTAAATTATTCTGATTATTCTGTAATCCTTACATCTGCGAATAGAGAATCTGATTATAAACAAGTGGAATTCGGGATAAAACACAAAGCACTACAAAAGAAGATTCAGTGATTCTCGGGAGAAAATAGCATGCGTAGAGCTGCGAGCTGCAAACTATTTATTTACGGAAAGATTATTCTAGAATTCCTCGCTTTATCGCTACAGCTTTGCTTCGTGTGATAACGAAGTAACCACACTACAAAGGGCTATCAGCTCAGTGAAATCTCACCCATAAGAGAAACGTAAAACGTCTTTGATTCAGTGCCAACTTCATTGGTAGCGATGCAACTATAGTTACCACCCTGATTGATTTTGCTCCACACTATTCCCTGCCCGAAAGCCAAGGTTGTAGATAAGTTCATCATCGATATGTTGATCGGTGGCGTCCCTTCAGACAAGCACCACACATAATGCTCCGACACTGTTCGAACCACTCGTAAAGGAATTATTACCTCAGGTTTAGCTGAAAGTAAAGACGATGTACAGGTTTTGGCCAACAGTTAATTATAGCACACTGTAAAAGAAAATCCTAACCCTCAAATCGTTAAAATTCTTACTTTGCTACAGGACCATCATAAATAATCTTGTTTTTCGGCCATTTAATTTTAAACGACTCAAGCTACAGTGATAAACATATTATAATGCACTTTAACTTGTCGTTTCGTTTGATATAACCTACATCTTCAGAATTGACGGTTGAACAAATTTTAAAATTTTATAGCGGAGCTCAGGAGCGCAAAGCGCGACAGCAGAGCACCATGGGTAAGAGATTTTGCGAAATCTATCGATGCGAAAAGAATGGCTATGACGTCAGCGTACACCTGTCGGGGTGGAGGTGGAGAGG
>OX421449.1:38046338-38051338 GCA_949126865.1 Montipora capitata | reverse complement strand
GCACATTACAACGAATTACATTGTTGATAAATTTTGGTACATTATGTCGCTTGTTTCTTTTTACGGCAAAAGTTTGTTAATCATTTATGCGCATAATCATGTAGTCCAAAAAGTATTTATAAAATGCATAGTTGCACTGGATTGAATGGTGGCTATGGTTGTGCAGCAAAAAAGTGAACAAATTCTAATTACAGTAAAGAAGACCTTACTGGAACCCTGCCTCGAGTCTTGGCATTGACATTAGTTTATCGTATGAGATTCCAGTAAATAATAATAATAATAATAATAATAATAATAATAATAATAATAATAATAATAATAATACCTTTATTTTATATAGCGATAATTCCAAGGTTCAAGTCCGCTTTAATATGACAAATTAAAACTAGATTATAAAATTATGTACCTAAGATTAGAATAAAAGTAAATATTTACAAAGAATGTATTTATAAAAAGGGGTATAGTCAAATAATTAATAAAAATAACATGATTAATAGACAAAGACAAAAAATAAAACAATAAACACATAAACACTAATAGAATAAACCTATGAGATAACACAGGTTTTGTAATTATCTTATGCATTTTGCACCAACTCAATGGCAATAACTAGTCTGGTTAAGCTTGTTTGAAAAGCCAGGTTTTAAGTAATCCTTTGAGTATAGATATAGAATGATATAATCGGATATTATGAGGGAGTGAATTCCACAGCTCAGGGCTGCACAAGAGAAAGCTCTCTTTCCATAAGGGTTAAGATTATAAGAGGGCTTAGACAGAAGATGGAGGCCAGACGACCTTAGAGTCCTTGAAGGTCTAGATAACGGTTTGATTAAGTCAGGCAAATAAGACGGTGCACAGTTATTGAGAATTTGGATGGTAAGAAGTAAAGTCTTGTATTGAATTCTTTGCTCAATGACTAGCCAATGTAGGCTGCACAGAATTGGAGTAATATGTTCGGATTTGTGAGAAAAGTTGAGGACTGGCTGAAGCATTCTGTACCAGTTGTAGCTTTTGCACTGAAGATTTAGACAGGCCATAAAGAAGTGAGTTGCAAAAATCTAATTTAGAAGAAATGAATGCGTGGAGGTGTACAACATAGAGAGAATTAGCCCCAACAGGGAGCCTTGTGGCACAACACAGTTAAAACTACGCGAAGTAGATTTAGCACCCTCAACACTAACAAATGACTTGCGATTAGCCAAGTACGACCTGAACCATTCCAGTGCAAGCCCACCAATGCGAAATCTTCTTGCAAGGCTTTTCAGCAGGATACGATGGTTGACAGTATCGAAGGCTGCTGACAGATCAAGTATCACTAAGATGACGGAGCACTGATTATCTATGGCACAGAGAATATCGTTTTGAACTCTTGATAGGGCTGTTTCCACGATATGATTTTTCCTATAAGCGGACTGGAAGGTCTCATGCAGGTCAATGTCGTCTAGAAAATCTACCAAGTGAACAGCAACCACCTTCTCGATTGTTTTAGAAAGATATTTGATGTTGCAGGTAGATCTAAAGCTTGAGAATTCATCAGAAGGCAATTGAAAGTTTGCTTTTGAAGTAACGGTCGAATCATAGCTTCTTTCAATTGTGTTGGCATTTCCCCAGTACGCAGCTACAGATGAACAATTGTTGTAACAGTAGGAGGTAATTATATCAGGTAATTATATCCAAGCACTCTTTCACAACAATACCAGGGATAGGATCCAAATCAGATTTTGAAGCCAAAGGTGCAATAAGCATAGAGAGATAATTTGATGGATCTTCTCTAAAAGGTGAAAAATAACTGTTACATGAAACATCACTAGTTTCATCGTGCACTGGCTCAGCACTTGTCAAATCATATTGAATGGACAAGATTTTATTTTCGAAAAAAAAAAAAAAACAGCAAATAAGTTAGCAAGTTGATTGGATGACGTACACTCACCTTTACCTTTACGAATAGTAAAGGTAGAAAACAATACTTTCTGATCTGACTGATGTTCGTTGATGATGTAAGAATAATACGAATGTTTGGTAGATTCTATTAATGTTTTCACTACATGACATTGTTGTACGTATAGCTCACGGTCTATGGTGAGACGAGACTTTACGCCATAGTAAAGAAATAAATGTGGAGCTCCGCTTTTAGGCCTGGCTTTTAGGCTTGTAGGCTTGGCTTTTTTTAGCTTTTAGCTGTTAGGCCTGGCTTTTAGGCTTTTAGGCTTAAAGTTGTGTCATCTCTTCATTTGTGGTCTATTTCTTATTTACTGCTTGGAGAAAACATCTACACAACATTTTATGCCGGTGTGAGCCACCTTGTGTGAAATTGTATCCTCGGACCTGACCGTCTGAAGGCCACACTGTGTGGCCAGAGTGGTTGGTCAGTGGCCTAGTGGTTAAGGCATCCGACTGGTGATCTGGAGACCCAGGTTCGATTCCTGGCTAAGCCACATTTTCACTTAATTAATTAGCCGGTTGTGTTGATCTCTGTTCCCAAATTAACATTGTCTGCTTGCATTTCTCAGAAATCGCTAATGAATCGCCATCCAGACGGGAACAGGCTTAAGGCAATCAGTTCCTAATATATCCCCTCCCTACCTTACTGTACTTAGTTAATTTCCAGGGGGATTGACCTTGCATCACCGATCGACCGGGGAGTAGTGACATGATCCTGATTGCAGAAAATATGTGAAATTTTCTTCTTGGACCTGACCGTCTGAAGGCCACACTGTGTATGTGTTCTACGGTAAAAATGTGTTTCCAGTGTAGTTGGTTCAGTGGCCTAGTGGTTCAGGCATTCGACCTGTAACATGCTGGAGACCCAGGGTCGATTCGTGGCGGAGCCACATTTTAACTTAATTACTTAGTTGTGTTTCTGTTCCCAAATTAACCTTGTTTGTTTGTATTTCTCAGAATTCCATCCAAAGGGGAATAGGCTAACTAATTAAGGCAATCAGTTGCTAATACATCCCCTTCCGTACCTTATTCTTGGATTTCACATGACGTCACGGCCGCCATGTTGGTGTCCCCAAACAATGAAATGGCGGTCATGTTGGTGTCCCGATCCAATCCTCCGGGAATTGAGAGCTATTATTATGGTAACGTCTTCTTTTGCTTTTGTTGAAAAACATGGCTGTTGATCACGTGAGTGAAACCCAAGAATATATATATAGCTAACTGCAGACAGTACTGTTTCGGCCTTCTGGGCCTCATCAGTGCAGTGCTGGTGTCTAGGATGGAGGTTAAGCTTATAAACCCACCCCAACTGTCCCACACATGTGGTACATCTAAGCCATACCAGAGTGCTTAAACTAGCGAGCTAGTGAGCATGCGCAAGTGGTAGCGACAACGACTCATCCTAAGTAGAGTGCTCGATTTGGAAATGAAAGCAAAAGCTTTGTAATGCCAGTCACCTCAAACCATTGACCCAAAAGTTGCCCTCCTTTGTCAAAGACACAACTCATCTATTGCAAAAGTTTGAAGATCTTAGCAAGGATGGGCCCTTCCCTAATGGTACCCTTCTTGTCTCTTGGAAAGTCGTTACGATGATTCCGAATATCGATAACAATTTGGGAATTAAAGCTGTCACCGATCCTCTTAATTCGCGTGAAATTCAAGTCCCATCAATTCCATGCATAGTTGAAGCTGTTAAGATCTGTCTTGACCACAATAATTCCAACTTTCAAGTTCATGGAACTGCCATGGGCCCGAAAAATGCCTGTAGCTACGCCGATTTGGCAAGTAAGGGTTATCGGCCTGAAACGAGGGGATATCAGACTTCTTCACCTCTGGTTCCGCCCAAGGCTAGGGCGGAACCAGAGGTGAATAAATCTGATATTCCCAAGTGAAAGACCAATAAAATGCTTATTTTACCCAGTGGTGAGGTTTTCTAGAAAATGCACTGTTCTTTGAGATGTCGGCAAAACAGCTTGTTGAAGATTTGTAAAGAAACAAATATATGTAGTCTCCAGGGACTTTAATTACATCCATGTGCGTGAAAAATTGCAAAAACAAAATTTTCATGTTCTGAGTTGAATATTTAAGTGTAGATTGCCTCGTGTTGTAATTTGTACTGTGGATGTTTTGAGGGGAATAACTGCAGGGGAATAACTCAATTTATTAAAAACTGGATCATTGGATAATGCAATTCGAGAGTTTTGATTGGCTAAGCCATCATGGGTTATGAGCCATTATACCATTATCTACAAACACGGCAAGCATATGCGTGATTTTTGGGGCCTTTTTATTTTTATTGTAGTCTAGTTTTCTATATTTTGGGGGCGTTTTTAATAAAACAATCATTCTACTCGCGCTTGTTGGATATGAGATGATTATAGCGCACTCGGCTCAACGCGCCTCGTTGGCTATCTATCATCTCATATTCAACGCGCGCTCATGGAATAATTGTTAAATAATCCCCTGCGAGAACAGAGGAGGCCGAGACATGTGGCATTTTTTCAGTGAAAGAATTGTTTTCGACAATGGTGCTTGCCCGAAAGAATTTTACTGGCATTCCAATTATCTGTCATTTATCTGTCATTTATCAATCAAATAAAGGACATTTGGCTGGCTTCTTGTGCTGTTTACATCGTTCGCATGCACACTGAAGGAGAAATTGCGCTTTTTTAAATACTCTTACCAAATAAAATTGAAGCAGAATAATGCCTTTTTTGTAGTGGAATAATAAATCTCTTATTCGATAGTTTAACATATAATACTCGCGGACATTTTGCTCATTGCTCATATTTCTCGTCTCCCCTGTGGGGCTCGGAAAAAAAAAAAAAAAAACACTACGTGACTCTAAAAATATCCCCGCTTACAACCCTTAAAACCCCTACTTCAAAAAAGTATCAAAATCAAGAAAGTATCGTCAACTAATAGTGGAAATTCAGTTCTGATAAAAAGGAATAACAAAAGTCTGTTCACAGTTCATCGGCGCTATCTACGAGGGCCAGGATTCTCTTGAATTTCTTCACTGGAATTGCGGCATGGTTGACAGCGTAGTCAGCATCGGC
>OX421449.1:38026338-38038838 GCA_949126865.1 Montipora capitata | reverse complement strand
GAACTAAAAACCAAAAATACCTGGTACAACTGAACTTGCGCTATTTATACAAAACCATGAACCAAAAGGTGTAAAATGTTTAAAATTACAAAAAAATTATACAAAATAAAAAATCACATTAATATGTCACGTAATATGTGCGGTTGGAATTCATCAAGTGGACAATACGTGAGATAAGAAATAGTTAGCTCTATTCTGAAAAAGGTGTTAATCACCAGACATCGAAACTAATAATTTAAAATAAACAACAGGACTTTGTAAATCATGCAATCAGGTGGCCATATGATGAGCGCAAAACAAGATCCCAAGAGAAAGCCTCTGGAACCACGCCAGTGCTAAAAACAACAGAACCTCACCCAGGGGCTCTAAAAGGTAATAGAATCCCTGAACAGGGCCTGTGAGAATGCCGATCTGCACAACGTAACTGAAAAAAAGCCCAGCTGGTTGCACAATTACTCCAGTGAATGATTAATTAAACCTTATTCTATTTTTGGAATTAAACTCGGATCTTTTGTTCAAGCCGTAAGGTTGGAGGGTGCATAACTGTGCCCACCAAAAGGCCTCTCTTGTGAGTAAAACCTTGTCCATATTATCAGTAGTGTCATTAACAATTTTTTCAATAACAATGAACTCAAAGTCAGACATGTGATGTTCTTTTCTGTTGAAATGGACGGCCAATTCACACGTGGCCTTGTTGGTCAACATAGCCGATTTGTGATTCGGAAATCTGACCTTGAATTCATTCGATGTTGAACCTACGTATAGAATCTTGCATGTTTTACAGGTGACTAAATAGATGACATTCTTCCACCTACAATGTAGATCCTGTCTAATAGAGTAAAGACGGTCTGTACAGGCGCTGTGAAAGATCTTATTTTGAACAAGATAATGGTTGCATAAATAGATGAAATTCTTCCTATACATCCTGTATATTCAAAACCTACTGACCATCATATGTACTTATTACGTAACAGTACTCATCCAAGGCATTGTACTAAGGCAATCCCATTTGGAGTTGCCACCCGGATTCGCAGAAACTGTTCAACCACTGAGAAATTTGACCAACGTAGTGATGAATACCAGACATATCTCGTTGAGAGAGGTTATAATCCATCGGAAGTCAATAAGCAATTTTTAAGGGTAAAAGATCTACCCAGGGAGGACTTACTTGCCTCAAAACCGAAAGACAAAAAAATCGTCTTTCCTCTTGTAGTCGACTACAACCCTCATCTACCAAACATCAGCAAAATCATCAAATCATTTAGTCATCTTATTTATGAATCGCCATTGCTATCCCAGATTTTCCCAAAGGGGTCAATTATTCCTTCTTATCGAAGACCCAAAAACATAAAAGAGATTCTAGCAAGGCCTAAAAAAACCCATTACAGCAATAATACTCCCGTAGGATGTTTTAAATGTAAGAACAAATGTGATCTATGCAACCATTATCTTGTTCAAAATAAGATCTTTCACAGCGCCTGTAAAGACCGTTTTTACTCCATTAGACAGGATCTACATTGTAGGGGGAAGAATGTCATCTATTTAGTCACCTGTAAAACATGCAAGATTCAATACGTAGGTTCAACATCGAATGAATTCAAGGTCAGATTTCCGAATCACAAATCGGCCACGTTGAACAACAAGGCCACGTGTGAATTGGCCGTCCATTTCAACAGAAAAGAACATCACATGTCTGACTTTGAGTTCACTGTTATTGAAAAAATTGTTAATGACACTACTGATAATATGGACAAGGTTTTACTCACAAGAGAGGCCTTTTGGTGCGCACAGTTATGCACCCTCCAACCTTACGGCTTGAACAAAAGATCCGAGTTTAATTCCAAAAATAGTATAAGGTTTAATTAATCATTCACTGGAGTAATTGTGCAACCAGCTGGGCTTTTTTTCAGTTACGTTGTGCAGATCGGCATTCTCACAGGCCCTGTTCAGGGATTCTATTACCTTTTAGAGCCCCTGGGTGAGGTTCTGTTGTTTGTAGTACTGGCGTGGTTCCAGAGGCTTTCTCTTGGGATCTTGTTTTGTGCTCATCATATGGCCACCTGATTGCATGATTTACAAAGTCCTGTTGTTTATTTTAAATTATTAGTTTCGATGTCTGGAGATTAACGCCTTTTTCGGAATAGAGCTAACTATTTCTTATCTCACGGATTGTCCACTTAATGAATTCCAACCGCAAATATTACGTGACATATTAATGTGATTTTTTATTTTGTATAATTTTTGTGTAATTTTAAACATTTTACACCTTTTGGTTCATGGTTTTGTATAAATAGCGCAAGTTCAGTTGTACCAGGTATTTTTAGTTTTTAGTTCTTAGCGTGTACTGAAGAAGCCCGAAGGGCGAAAAGTTTACACGAGATTAAAATATACTAGACCTGTGAGAAGTTCGCCAGCGACTCATTTTTTCGATCTCACTATCAACTTATCTGAGTCAAGAAGTTTTGTATCCTTTTGGATCCTTCTCGCAAGTGGCATCATCGTTGGATACTCAATCTTTATCATTCTACATACATACATACATACATACATACATACATACATACATACATACATATATATATATATATATATATATATATATATATATATATATATATATATATATATATATATATATATATATATATATATATATATATATATATATATATATATATATATATATATGAAGTTTGAAAGGACCAAGGACGGAAAACCCCTGGAAGACATTTTTCATACATTTTTGTAATTTTAAACATTTTACACCTTTTGGTTCATGGTTTCGTATAAATAGCCCAAGTTCAGTTGTACCAGGTATTTTTAGCTTTTAGTTCTTAGCGTGTACTGAAGAAGCCCGAAGGTACTGTACTGTAAAATGCCACACATTAAGTGAAAAATCAGCCATGTTGCCAGCATGGTTGTCCTGATAGTGTAGTGGTCATCACACCCGACTAGTGATCAGGGGGACGTGGGTTCAAATCCCACTCAGGGCAATTACAGCTTTCCCCAGAAGTTGTCCAGTGTTGAGTTTCCCGTAAACCTCTCTCAATTTCTCCTCAACTTGGACTGTGAATCCATTTGCGATCCTCCTGGGGGTGATGCGCTGTTGGCTCAAGGGATCTACTTAACTGACTATTTACATTAATTACCCTTGTCCGCCTGTGAATCACATGTTGATCCAGCGTTCTCACATAGAAAAACTGGCCCATTAGGGAGACCCAGGTAAAATGCCACACATTAAGTGATAAATCAGCCATGTTGCCAGCATGGGTGTCCTGATAGTGTAGTGGTCATCACACCCGACTAGTGATCACGGCGAAGTGGGTTCAAATCCCGCTCAGGGCAATTACAGCTTTCCCCAGAAGTTGTCCACTGTTGAGTTTCCCGTAAACTTGTCTCAATTTCTCCTCAACTTGGACTGTGAATCCATTTGCGATCCTCCTGGGGGTGATGCGCTGTTGGCTCAAGGGATCTACTTAACTGACTATTTACATTAATTACCCTTGTCCGCCTCTGAATCACATGTTGATCCAGCGTTCTCACATAGAAAAACTGGCCCATTAGGGAGACCCACGTAAAATGCCACATATTAAGTGATAAATCATTCATGTTGCCAGCATGGTTGTCCTGATAGTGTAGTGGTCATCACACCCGACTAGTGATCAGGGGGACGTGGGTTCAAATCCCGCTCAGGGCAATTACAGTTTTCCCCAGAAGTTGTCCAGTGTTGAGTTTCCCGTAAACTTCTCTCAATTTCTCCTCAACTTGGACTGTGAATCCATTTGCGATCCTCCTGGGGGTGATGCGCTGTTGGCTCAAGGGATCTACTTAACTGACTATTTACATTAATTACCCTTGTCCGCCTGTGAATCACATGTTGATCCAGCGTTCTCACATAGAAAAACTGGCCCATTAGGGAGACCCACGTAAAATGCCACACATTAAGTGATAAATCATTCATGTTGCCAGCATGGTTGTCCTGATAGTGTAGTGGTCATCACACCCGACTAGTGATCAGGGGGACGTGGGTTCAAATCCCGCTCAGGGCAATTACAGTTTTCCCCAGAAGTTGTCCAGTGTTGAGTTTCCCGTAAACTTCTCTCAATTTCTCCTCAACTTGGACTGTGAATCCATTTGCGATCCTCCTGGGGGTGATGCGCTGTTGGCTCAAGGGATCTACTTAACTGACTATTTACATTAATTACCCTTGTCCGCCTGTGAATCACATGTTGATCCAGCTTTCTCACATAGAAAAACTGGCCCATTAGGGAGACCCACGTAAAATGCCACACATTAAGTGATAAATCAGCCATGTTGCCAGCATGGTTGTCCTGATAGTGTAGTGGTCATCACACCTGACTAGTGATCAGGGGGACGTGGGTTCAAATCCCGCTCAGGGCAATTACAGTTTTCCCCAGAAGTTGTCCAGTGTTGAGTTTCCCGTAAACTTCTCTCAATTTCTCGTCAACTTGGACTTTTAATCCATTTGCGATCCTCCAGGGGGTGATGCGCTTTTGGCTCAAGGGATCTACTTAACTGACTATTTACATTAATTACCCTCGTCCGCCTGTGAATCACATGTTGATCCAGCGTTCTCACATAGAAAAACCGGCCCATTAGGGAGACCCACGTAAAATGCCACACATTAAGTGATAAATCAGCCATGTTTCCAGCATGGGTGTCCAGATAGTGTAGTGGTCATCACACCCGACTAGTGATCACGGGGACGTGGGTTCAAATCCCACTCAGGGCAATTACAGTTTTCCCCAGAAGTTGTCCAGTGTTGAGTTTCCCGTAAACTTCTCTCAATTTCTCCTCAACTTGGACTGTGAATCCATTTGCGATCCTCCCGGGGGTGATGCGCTGTTGGCTCAAGGGATCTACTTAACTGACTATTTACATTAATTACCCTTGTCCGCCTGTGAATCACATGTTGATCCAGCTTTCTCACATAGAAAAACTGGCCCATTAGGAAGACCCACGTAAAATGCCACACATTAAATGATAAATCAGCCATGTTGCCAGCATGGTTGTCCTGATAGTGTAGTGGTCATCACACCCGACTAGTGATCACGGCGAAGTGGGTTCAAATCCCGCTCAGGGCAATTACAGCTTTCCCCAGAAGTTGTCCACTGTTGAGTTTCCCGTAAACTTGTCTCAATTTCTCCTCAACTTGGACTGTGAATCCATTTGCGATCCTCCTGGGGGTGATGCGCTGTTGGCTCAAGGGATCTACTTAACTGACTATTTACATTAATTACCCTTGTCCGCTTCTGAATCACATGTTGATCCAGCGTTCTCACATAGAAAAACTGGCCCATTAGGGAGACCCACGTAAAATGCCACACATTAAGTGATAAATCATTCATGTTGCCAGCATGGTTGTCCTGATAGTGTAGTGGTCATCACACCCGACTAGTGATCAGGGGGACGTGGGTTCAAATCCCGCTCAGGGCAATTACAGTTTTCCCCAGAAGTTGTCCAGTGTTGAGTTTCCCGTAAACTTCTCTCAATTTCTCCTCAACTTGGACTGTGAATCCATTTGCGATCCTCCTGGGGGTGATGCGCTGTTGGCTCAAGGGATCTACTTAACTGACTATTTACATTAATTACCCTTGTCCGCCTGTGAATCACATGTTGATCCAGCTTTCTCACATAGAAAAACTGGCCCATTAGGGAGACCCACGTAAAATGCCACACATTAAGTGATAAATCAGCCATGTTGCCAGCATGGTTGTCCTGATGGTGTAGTGGTCATCACACCTGACTAGTGATCAGGGGGACGTGGGTTCAAATCCCGCTCAGGGCAATTACAGTTTTCCCCAGAAGTTGTCCAGTGTTGAGTTTCCCGTAAACTTCTCTCAATTTCTCCTCAACTTGGACTGTGAATCCATTTGCGATCCTTCAGGGGGTGATGCGCTTTTGGCTCAAGGGATCTACTTAACTGACTATTTACATTAATTACCCTTGTCCGCCTATGAATCACATGTTGATCCAGCTTTCTCACATAGAAAAACTGGCCCATTAGGGAGACCCACGTAAAATGCCACACATTAAGTGATAAATCAGCCATGTTTCCAGCATGGGTGTCCAGATAGTGTAGTGGTCATCACACCCGACTAGTGATCACGGGGACGTGGGTTCAAATCCCACTCAGGGCAATTACAGTTTTCCCCAGAAGTTGTCCAGTGTTGAGTTTCCCGTAAACTTCTCTCAATTTCTCCTCAACTTGGACTGTGAATCCATTTGCGATCCTCCTGGGGGTGATGCGTTGTTGGCTCAAGGGATCTACTTAACTGACTATTTACATTAATTACCCTTGTCCGCCTGTGAATCACATGTTGATCCAGCTTTCTCACATAGAAAAACTGGCCCATTAGGGAGACCCACGTAAAATGCCACACATTAAATGATAAATCAGCCATGTTGCCAGCATGGTTGTCCTGATAGTGTAGTGGTCATCACACCCGACTAGTGATCACGGCGAAGTGGGTTCAAATCCCGCTCAGGGCAATTACAGCTTTCCCCAGAAGTTGTCCACTGTTGAGTTTCCCGTAAACTTGTCTCAATTTCTCCTCAACTTGGACTGTGAATCCATTTGCGATCCTCCTGGGGGTGATGCGCTGTTGGCTCAAGGGATCTACTTAACTGACTATTTACATTAATTACCCTTGTCCGCCTCTGAATCACATGTTGATCCAGCGTTCTCACATAGAAAAACTGGCCCATTAGGGAGACCCACGTAAAATGCCACACATTAAGTGATAAATCATTCATGTTGCCAGCATGGTTGTCCTGATAGTGTAGTGGTCATCACACCCGACTAGTGATCAGGGGGACGTGGGTTCAAATCCCGCTCAGGGCAATTACAGTTTTCCCCAGAAGTTGTCCAGTGTTGAGTTTCCCGTAAACTTCTCTCAATTTCTCCTCAACTTGGACTGTGAATCCATTTGCGATCCTCCTGGGGGTGATGCGCTGTTGGCTCAAGGGATCTACTTAACTGACTATTTACATTAATTACCCTTGTCCGCCTGTGAATCACATGTTGATCCAGCTTTCTCACATAGAAAAACTGGCCCATTAGGGAGACCCACGTAAAATGCCACACATTAAGTGATAAATCAGCCATGTTGCCAGCATGGTTGTCCTGATAGTGTAGTGGTCATCACACCTGACTAGTGATCAGGGGGACGTGGGTTCAAATCCCGCTCAGGGCAATTACAGTTTTCCCCAGAAGTTGTCCAGTGTTGAGTTTCCCGTAAACTTCTCTCAATTTCTCGTCAACTTGGACTTTTAATCCATTTGCGATCCTCCAGGGGGTGATGCGCTTTTGGCTCAAGGGATCTACTTAACTGACTATTTACATTAATTACCCTCGTCCGCCTGTGAATCACATGTTGATCCAGCGTTCTCACATAGAAAAACCGGCCCATTAGGGAGACCCACGTAAAATGCCACACATTAAGTGATAAATCAGCCATGTTTCCAGCATGGGTGTCCAGATAGTGTAGTGGTCATCACACCCGACTAGTGATCACGGGGACGTGGGTTCAAATCCCACTCAGGGCAATTACAGTTTTCCCCAGAAGTTGTCCAGTGTTGAGTTTCCCGTAAACTTCTCTCAATTTCTCCTCAACTTGGACTGTGAATCCATTTGCGATCCTCCTGGGGGTGATGCGCTGTTGGCTCAAGGGATCTACTTAACTGACTATTTACATTAATTACCCTTGTCCGCCTGTGAATCACATGTTGATCCAGCTTTCTCACATAGAAAAACTGGCCCATTAGGGAGACCCACGTAAAATGCCACACATTAAATGATAAATCAGCCATGTTGCCAGCATGGTTGTCCTGATAGTGTAGTGGTCATCACACCTGACTAGTGATCAGGGGGACGTGGGTTCAAATCCCACTCAGGGCAATTACAGTTTTCCCCAGAAGTTGTCCAGTGTTGAGTTTCCCGTAAACTTCTCTCAATTTCTCCTCAACTTGGACTGTGAATCCATTTGCGATCCTCCTGGGGGTGATGCGCTGTTGGCTCAAGGGATCTACTTAACTGACTATTTACATTAATTACCCTTGTCCGCCTGTGAATCACATGTTGATCCAGCTTTCTCACATAGAAAAACTGGCCCATTAGGGAGACCCACGTAAAATGCCACACATTAAATGATAAATCAGCCATGTTGCCAGCATGGTTGTCCTGATAGTGTAGTGGTCATCACACCCGACTAGTGATCAGGGGGACGTGGGTTCAAATCCCGCTCAGGGCAATTACAGCTTTCCCCAGAAGTTGTCCACTGTTGAGTTTCCCGTAAACTTGTCTCAATTTCTCCTCAACTTGGACTGTGAATCCATTTGCGATCCTCCTGGAAGTGATCCGCTGTTGGCTCAAGGGATCTACTTAACTGACTATTTACATTAATTACCCTTGTCCGCCTCTGAATCACATGTTGATCCAGCTTTCTCACATAGAAAAACTGGCCCATTAGGGAGACCCACGTAAAATGCCACACATTAAGTGATAAATCATTCATGTTGCCAGCATGGTTGTCCTGATAGTGTAGTGGTCATCACACCCGACTAGTGATCAGGGGGACGTGGGTTCAAATCCCGCTCAGGGCAATTACAGTTTTCCCCAGAAGTTGTCCAGTGTTGAGTTTCCCGTAAACTTCTCTCAATTTCTCCTCAACTTGGACTGTGAATCCATTTGCGATCCTTCAGGGGGTGATGCGCTTTTGGCTCAAGGGATCTACTTAACTGACTATTTACATTAATTACCCTTGTCCGCCTGTGAATCACATGTTGATCCAGCTTTCTCACATAGAAAAACTGGCCCATTAGGGAGACCCACGTAAAATGCCACACATTAAATGATAAATCAGCCATGTTGCCAGCATGGTTGTCCTGATAGTGTAGTGGTCATCACACCCGACTAGTGATCACGGCGAAGTGGGTTCAAATCCCGCTCAGGGCAATTACAGCTTTCCCCAGAAGTTGTCCACTGTTGAGTTTCCCGTAAACCTCTCTCAATTTCTCCTCAACTTGGACTGTGAATCCATTTGCGATCCTCCTGGGGGTGATGCGCTGTTGGCTCAAGGGATCTACTTAACTGACTATTTACATTAATTACCCTTGTCCGCCTCTGAATCACATGTTGATCCAGCGTTCTCACATAGAAAAACTGGCCCATTAGGGAGACCCACGTAAAATGCCACACATTAAGTGATAAATCATTCATGTTGCCAGCATGGTTGTCCTGATAGTGTAGTGGTCATCACACCCGACTAGTGATCAGGGGGGACGTGGGTTCAAATCCCGCTCAGGGCAATTACAGTTTTCCCCAGAAGTTGTCCAGTGTTGAGTTTCCCGTAAACTTCTCTCAATTTCTCCTCAACTTGGACTGTGAATCCATTTGCGATCCTCCTGGGGGTGATGCGCTGTTGGCTCAAGGGATCTACTTAACTGACTATTTACATTAATTACCCTTGTCCGCCTGTGAATCACATGTTGATCCAGCTTTCTCACATAGAAAAACTGGCCCATTAGGGAGACCCACGTAAAATGCCACACATTAAGTGATAAATCAGCCATGTTGCCAGCATGGTTGTCCTGATGGTGTAGTGGTCATCACACCTGACTAGTGATCAGGGGGACGTGGGTTCAAATCCCGCTCAGGGCAATTACAGTTTTCCCCAGAAGTTGTCCAGTGTTGAGTTTCCCGTAAACTTCTCTCAATTTCTCCTCAACTTGGACTGTGAATCGATTTGCGATCCTTCAGGGGGTGATGCGCTTTTGGCTCAAGGGATCTACTTAACTGACTATTTACATTAATTACCCTTGTCCGCCTATGAATCACATGGTTATCCAGCGTTCTCAAATAGAAAAACTGGCCCATTAGGGAGACCCACGTAAAATGCCACACATTAAGTGATAAATCAGCCATGTTGCCAGCATGGTTGTCCTGATAGTGTAGTGGTCATCACACCCGACTAGTGATCAGGGGGACGTGGGTTCAAATCCCGCTCAGGGCAATTACAGTTTTCCCCAGAAGTTGTCCAGTGTTGAGTTTCCCGTAAACTTCTCTCAATTTCTCCTCAACTTGGACTGTGAATCCATTTTCGATCCTCTTGGGTGTGATGCGCTGTTGGCTCAAGGGATCTACTTAACTGACTATTTACATTAATTACCCTCGTCCGCCTGTGAATCACATGTTGATCCAGCGTTCTTACATAGAAAAACCGGCCCATTAGGGAGACCCACGTAAAATGCCACACATTAAGTGATAAATCATTCATGTTGCCAGCATGGTTGTCCTGATAGTGTAGTGGTCATCACACCCGACTAGTGATCAGGGGGACGTGGGTTCAAATCCCGCTCAGGGCAATTACAGTTTTCCCCAGAAGTTGTCCAGTGTTGAGTTTCCCGTAAACTTCTCTCAATTTCTCCTCAACTTGGACTGTGAATCCATTTGCGATCCTCCTGGGGGTGATGCGCTGTTGGCTCAAGGGATCCACTTAACTGACTATTTACATTAATTACCCTTGTCCGCCTGTGAATCACATGTTGATCCAGCGTTTTTACATAGAAAAACTGGCCTATTAGGGAGACCCACGTAAAATGCCACACATTAAGTGATAAGTCAGCCATGTTGCCAGCATGGTTGTCCTGATAGTGTAGTGGTCATCACACCCGACTAGTGATCAGGGGGACGTGGGTTCAAATCCCGCTCAGGGCAATTACAGTTTTCCCCAGAAGTTGTCCAGTGTTGAGTTTCCCGTAAACTTCTCTCTCTCTCTCTCTCTCTCTCTCTCTCTCTCTCTCTCTCTCTCTCTCTCTCTCTCTCTCTCTCTCTCTCTCTCTCTCTCTCTCTCTCTCTCTCTCTCTCTCTCTCTCTCTCTATATATATATATATATATATATATACAATGTGCCCTCCCGGTTGTCACCATAATGGCTTTATGGCAACTTCTGAACTTGGGCACAGGATTTATGGTTCACATTGTTGGATTGCATTGTGGAGTCACAAGAGTGCTCAAACTGCAAGCAGTGAGCGAAGCATTATGCCAATAGTGAACACCTATTGTGAGGCTCTCCACGCAATCCAGAGAGTGCTTAAACTGTATGAACAGTGAGCGTAATAATAAATATATATACAATGTGCTCTCCCGGTTGTCACCATAATGGCTTTATGGCAACTCCTGAACTTGGGCACAGGATTTACGGTTCACATTGTTGGATTGCATTGTGGAGTCACAAGAGTGCTCAAACTGCAAGCAGTGAGCGAAGCATTATGCCAATAGTGAACTCCTATTGTGAGGCTCTCCACGCAATCCAGAGAGTGCTCAAACTGTATGAACAGTGAGCGTAATAATAAATATATATACAATGTGCCCTCCCGGTTGTCACCATAATGGCTTTATGGTAACTCCTGAACTTGGGCACAGGATGTACAGTTCATATTGTTGGATTGCATTGTCGAGTCACAAGAGTGCTCAAACTGCAAGCAGTGAGCGAAGCATTATGCCAATAGTGAACACCTATTATGAGGCTCTCCACGCAATCCAGAGAGTGCTTAAACTGTATGAATAGTGAGCGTAATATATATATATATACATATAAACGAATAGACTAAGATGAAGTTGCTTCGCTTATCTTTGGAGTGCTCAATGCAAGAATTTTGCAGAGCAAAATACGAATGTAAGAAGGAAAGTGTTACTAGTTACTCGAGTTTCACGCTCAAGGCGATCATCAGACCGATCGTTGTCTACGAGAAGATGTCATATATAAGTGTTCAAATTTAGGAACGGTTGTAGCGACGCTTCCGGTGATTGGTTGTCGTGAAGAACTTGTTTTCATGGCGGCATTTCGTTACCAGCTCAGATTTCTTGTTCAAGAGAAAGGCGTTTTTTGCGCTCAAGATGCAAAGTTTTTCAGATAAACACAGGTTGCAGCGAGAAGGGTTGCCTTTGTACGCTTTTGCTCTTTTTATGATGCACCAGTTGATTGCGTAGTCGGTGTTTTTCTCCTTTAAGTCCCAGATGTGCTTGGAAAGTACAGTGTCATGTGAGTGTTTTTTGTCTTTGAAAGAAAGCTTGTGGTTGTTGTACCGTGTTTTGAATTCGTTTTCCGTTATGCCAATGTAGGATCTTGAGTTACCGGAAGTTGTTGTGACAGTAGCTTGGTAGATAATGTTGCTGGTTAGGCACGCACCGTCAAGAGGGCAAAGGTTTTTGTTTCTACAATTGCATTTCTTCTCACTGGAGGTCTCGTTGCACTCATTCAGGATCTTCTGATTGTGGCTTTTGATTATGTTAGCCATGTTTGTAGTGCAGCTGTAGCTGACCTTGAGGTTGTTTCTATTGAATATTTTGTGGAGGTTGTGTGACTTTGGGAAATGTTTGTTTATCAGGCAAAGGAATGATTTAGCGATGTTGGTTCGAACATTCTGGCTGTATGGTGGGTTAAACCACCATGTATGGTGGGTGATTGGATTTGGC
>OX421449.1:38018838-38021338 GCA_949126865.1 Montipora capitata | reverse complement strand
TCCACGACAATATCACAAAGTCCTATCAAAAATCAGACCCGACGATTAAGCAAAACATCGACCGAGAAGCTAGAACCCTTGCAGAGCCATTGAACCTTGACAAGAAGATGGAATGCTATGCCAACCGTCCCGCTTTCATTACATTGAAGGACCACAAGGACAACTTTAAAGCTAAAACTCCATGCCGACTGATAAATCCGTCTAAATCCGAGATGGGAAGGGTCGCGAAAACCTACCTGGACACCATCAACGAAGCAATAGCTTCCGTGACCAAAGTAAATCAATGGAAAAACACATCAACCGTGATAAATTGGTTTAAAGGAATCCCCAACAAAGGCAACTCACGCTTCATAAAATTCGACATTGCCGAATTTTATCCATCCATATCTGAAAAGCTCCTCGACAAAGCAATTGCCTATGCTAAAAGCAAGACAGCCGTCACTGATGACGTCATAGCGATCATCAAACATTCAAGAAAATCCCTCCTCTTTGACCAAAACAACACCTGGATCAAAAAAGGAACCAATCCGATGTTTGACGTCGCCATGGGGAGCCACGATGGTGCAGAGATTTGCGAGCTCGTCGGCCTCTATCTTTTGGAGAAATTGTCATCAATCATCAAGAAAGACTCTGTTGGCTTATACACGGACGATGGACTTGCCGTAATCGAGAACGCCAACGGACCACTGCTCGATCGCCTGAGAAAGAAGATAATAGCTTTATTTAAGGATTCAGAGCTCTCCATCACCATAGAAAGTAGGGACCTTCAGATTCTAGGACGAGGACGAGAACGAGTACGAGTTTTGACTGTTTGTTTTTAGCGAAAATACTAAGAAGATTTATAGCCCGTAAGATTAATCTTACTCTTTGTTAGCAGTATAGGTTTCTCAGTTATTCTTATTGCTGTTACCTGGGCCTTTTTGCTGATCGAAAAATGCCAAAACTGCTACCGTGTTGTTGACTTGTTTTGACACGACGACATTTTTGCAAAACCTCGTACTACAATGACGACGGTAACACGTTTTTCCCGCCAAAATGACGCTGGTTTACGCGCGCTCAATGTTTTTCTACGAGAAAATTTGGTACTCGTAGTCGTTCTCGTCCTAGAATCTGAAGGTCCCTACTAACTTGTCCGTGATGGACTTCTTGGATGTAACGCTTGACCTGTCAAGAGGGAAATACTACCCCTACAGGAAACCCAACGACAAGCCATTATACATTAACGCAAGTTCCAACCACCCCTCCACGATCTTAAAACAGCTACCAAAAATGATCAACAGAAGGATCTCCGACCTGTCTTGCACTCAAGAGGAATTTGAAAAGGCCAAAAGTACCTACGAGACCGCATTGAGAAACAACGGGTACGACGCCGCCCTTCAGTATGAAGGCAATTCCCACCCACGCCGCAACAGAAACAGAAAAAGGAAAATCTTATGGTTTAACCCACCATACAACCAACAGGTCCAAACTAACATCGGAAAGCTTTTCATACGGCTCGTTAAGAAGCACTTCCCAAGGGACCACAAGCTCCATAAAATTTTCAACACCAATACTATCAAATTAAGTTATTGTTGCACTACCAACATGGCAAACATTATTAAACAACACAACTCTCGCATCCTGAGCGCCTCCCCCACCGAGCAATTAAGAATGTGCAATTGCAGGGTTAAAGTGAATGCCCTATGGACGGAAAATGCCTAACCAAATGCATTGTGTACAAAGTGGAAGTAGGGGCTAACAACGGTAAGCGCGTCTACTACGGAGCCTCGGAAGGAGAATTCAAGACCCGATATAATAACCATACCAAGTCCTTTAGGTCAAGGAGATACTGCAACGAGTCTGAACTTTCCAAATATATATGGAAACTGAAGGACAACAACACAAATTTCATCCTTAAGTGGAGCATTGCATCATTCGCATCACCGTACAAGTGCGGTACCAGAAAGTGTGACCTTTGCCTGTCTGAAAAAGTCGCCATTGTTAGAGCTGACCCAAAGTTCCTGCTAAACAAAAGAACTGAATTAGTATCTAAATGTCGTCATAGAAATACGTTCCTACTGCACAATGTGAAGTAATGAGCTTCCACTTTAGGGAATTCTATAAATACCGAGTAATGCGCATTAATTAAGATCATTGTAGCCTGAAGATTGTGTTGAGAACATGAAACTCTGAGTCGCTACTGTGTCTCTTGCTTATTATTATTATATATAGAAAAAGTTACAGGAAACTTAACACTAGACAACTTCTGGGGAAAACTGTAATTGCCCTGAGCGGGATTTGAACCCACGTCCCCCCGATCACTAGTCGGGTGTGATGACCACTACACTATCAGGACAACCATGCTGCACGTAAATGCTAAGTTGTCCATTGTTGAGTTTCCTGTAACTTTCTCTCAATTTCTCCTCAACTTGGACTGTGAATCCATTTGTGATCCTCCTGGGGGTGATAAGGTGTTGGCTCAAGGGATCTACTTAACTGACTATATATCTATATAAATGAT
>OX421449.1:37998838-38008838 GCA_949126865.1 Montipora capitata | reverse complement strand
ATCAGCAGTGGAATAAAAGGCCTGGTAATTGTTCAAAAAGGCAAGTATTCACATGTTTTTGCTGACAACGCTTTGCTGGTTTGCTGTTTTTCGAGTCGTTGGTTTTCTTCGGAACTGTTGACATGCCGTTGAAGTTAAAACAATTCTCACTGCGGAGCAGTCCTATGAGCTCAGTTTTTCGGTTGACATCCGTTGTTTAATTTTCTATGGAGTTCTATTTTATAATCGTTGCGTGACTGCGTGACGACCATCATGGAACTGTGACTCTTTTGTTTCGTTTTAATGTGATCGATTGCTTGTCTGATTTGTCAAAGTTCTTGTCATGTAATAAGGGATATCGTTTTTCCAATGCATGTACAGTTTTTGTAAAAAGGTCATTGCATTGCGGAGAAGGTTTTTACGAAGTAAACATCAAATTTGGAGCTCAGGGAGTCTTCACTGTCTCTGGAAGTTGGTGTATATTCCTCACACAAATTCCAATTTCAGCTGCAGGAAATTCTATAAAGTTCGACAACAAGAGATCAAGGGCCCCCCCCCGCAAGGGGATACTCCCGACAATTTAGGATAGACGTGTGCCGCCAAGGTTCTCAATCCCTGACCCTATTTAAGGGTAGAAAATCGAGATTTGATACGCTTTTTAAGGCCCAAAACCAAAAAAAATGGCGCCCGATTTAAGGGAGTGACGAGCGCACGTACGGCAATACGTCTCTAGCTTTAAAATCGCTGTGTTAAACTTGGAAACGTGTAAATTCAGGCGTGTAGTACAGTTTTAATAGACCCTATCTTTTTCGTTTTGCGCGTTGGGGTTGATACTGCAATTTAGTGTCCCTATCTAAGGAATATTTAAGGACTGAGCACCTCAAAGAGCCTACCCTATCGGCCGGCGCATACCTATACAGCGTATTTCACGTTAGAACCTTGCGTGACTTAGCACGCATGCTCACTTGAACTTAGCACCGGCTCGGCACGACATTCGGAACCATGACATGGTGTTCAGAAGTGGGAGTTAAAACATGGACAGCTTTTACCAACCTAGTGCGTTGAGTTTCCACAGAAACACGTCAGAAAATTGGAGAAGATTTAAGAAGCAATATCAGATATACTTAACAGCTTCGGGCAGCGAAAAGAAAGATGATTCCATCAAAGTAGCTATATTGCTAAACTTTGCTGGCGAGGACGCCACTGAAGTTTTCAACACATTCCAGTTTCCCGAAGGCGATGAAAACAATAAGATAACATTAGCTGACCTATGAGCCACCATGTTGATTATCCCGTTGATAATTCATAGAGAATCATGCGAGATCCTTCACTCAAAAAATATTCTTAAAATCGTCTTTTCCATGATGTGAAAACTCCAAAAAATATTTATTATCACATCTATCCTTGCTTGCTGTAAAAGACCAATAATATAATTCGCATTTGGATGTTATTTTTTGTTTTAGCCTCGTTTTCATGCTGGAGAGAGATTTTTAAGATTTTAAATGCCAAAAAAAAGACCCTTGCAGCTACGCACTAGTGATGGCGGCTATCATATTTTCTTTTTCCATATCCTGGTGCATTCTTCATAATGATGCGACTGATAACAAAGGAGACTTTTGTCTGATTGGCTGTTGAAAATTGTAGTATCCAGTTTTCCAACCGCGCGCTCTGATGTAAACAAAAATGGCTTTCGAAGCGGTGATTCCAACCTGTGCTTCTTCGATCGTTCTATATAGCTTGAGCCAGTTGAAGGTGGTCATTTAAACTTTAAGTGACATGGGAAGATTCTGCAAGGGGCATTTTAGTCGGCGGGAGTTTTTCTTTCCTTACACTTTTTGTAAGCAGTCCTTTTAATTTGCTCGGAGAAGCAACGCCTCTGAAGTTGCTTCGAGTCGGCTTTTATACTTTTTAGCTTTATTTCTCCATGTGAGCGATTGTATCGGAACAAATGCTCAAAGTGCGAAAAGACACGGGCAAAGGCCAGATTCCTTTGTTGCGAAGGGAGTACTATTTAACGTGGTTGCGAAATACATCCCTCGAGCTCGCAGGCTTCGATTTATCCAACTTGAATGCAGCGCTGGAAGGAAGTATGTCACTTCATTCATCAGTTTCTTTCAGTGATTGTTTAGAGTTAAGAGATGTCCTCAGTCCTTTTAAAGAACATTTTATCTCAACAGATTTAATACCAGCCGCGCCACCTCTATGTTGTGTATCTGTGTCTGAGGCCAATCTGGTTCACTGCATTTATCTCATGTGCAAACACTCTCAAGATACACTACCTTAAAAATTTCAAGAACTCTCATTTAACGGAACCAAAACATCATTCTTAGTTACATCAAGTGATCATGAAGGCATGCTTGATAATATATGCTAAAATGAGTCAACAATGAAGTTCCAGTTTATTACTTTATTGGATAATTCTGTCCTTGATCTATGGTAACTCCATCAAGTCTAGCCATAGTAATTATTCATGGTTTCTGTGAATGAGTTCTATTTGGGGAGGTAAAAATTTCACTTGACCATTTGTAGATGTAAATTACACCCACATTAAATGCACCATTAAAATAGTGCATTTAATGTGGGATGTCTGGAAATACATAAACCAGGGCTTGTCTTCTGTGCAATGTTTAAATTTAAAAGGGCAAGTCAAGGCAAAGCAGACTTTGTGATAGAACTCTGACACAATATTAACTACTTATTAATTTTGATGTGAGCATTTCATGTTCATTTTAATATATTCATTGCTCACTTTGTGGTAAGTTACTATCTCACTACAGAGAATAATGTAAAGTTATCTAAATCAGGATGAAAATGTACGAAATGTGCATCCATTGATCTTAAATGTTGTTAGTCTGTTAATTAACCCATTGACTCCTGGGGGTTCCCTACTGATGAGTGAAATACTAATTTTGGCCGGTTTAGGGGTGAAAGGGATAATATAGTACATCAATAATACCGGTATTACCGTATCAGAAATTGAGCCAGTATTTAATAACTAATGTGTCCCAATAAAATTTAATGTTGATGCCAACATTGTTAAGCAATAATATACATTGAGTTAGGATGATGGAACATCACACACCATTGTGTGTTCATTGAATTTATTTTTTACGTCATTCTTGGTGTATAGCAACTTATAGTAACTGCAAAAAACGTGCAGAAGAAATTGAAGAGAAGGTATACCTGAATATTATATGGCTGTTTTGTGTGTCAAAATATTTAATTGACCAGTTTTTTGTTTATTTTTGCTGCCATTCCTTGCACATGTCCCATAAAACTTGAATGTGCAGACAAAGGTAAAAGAATGCACTGTACAAAGTTTAAAGAATTGTTACATTTGTATGTTTATTAATAACTTTCTTTCTAACTTAATTTGGCAATACACACTAAAGAAAAAAATGGTAGTAGCTGGATAAATATATGGATAAAATATGAATGGGATTCCCAAGGGGGAAAGGTGCAAATGGAACACACAGGCCCATGTGAGGCACCCACAAAAGGGAATGGAAATTTTAAAATATACATTATTTACAAATTTAATGTATACCGGTAATTACTTATCATGTAAATCATTATGTATAAAATTAATATAATGAAGAATTATTCCTTATCATGTAAAATTTAATGTACAGTTTGTAAATATCTTTAAAGTCACAATTATTATGGTTCCCCTCAAATTTAACTAAGAAAAGTGCTGTGCAGAGTTGTGGTAAGCAGGCATTTTTATTTGTAAATATTATTACACTAACAGAACTTTTTTTATGTAATTCAGTACAATTTTAATAGCTGGGAATGGCTGATATTTATTGCAATAAAAGCAAGAGTCTTATTTGCAGTATATTGCATTTAATAATGTCATTGCATCTTGATAATTTGGCCCAGAGTTGAATCATCGCATCTCAAAGTGCCAAGTTTCGTTGGAAATTAGTTTACTTTCATAGAGCATTTTCGTGCGCCCTGCCACTTTTGAAGGAAAACTTTCAAAGCAGTTCGATTCGTCACAAATACGTGCTTTCTATACTAATGGCGATCGCTGGACCAAGACATATTTGCAGAGATTTGACCGAAAGTAACGTGAACACTGACACCATTGTCTGATTTGCGGAAAGAAAATTTCAGTTGCGCGTCAAACATACACGGTTTTAGTTCACATTTTAAGAGTAGAGAAGACGAAAAAATGTTCAGAAGGTGTGAAAATCATACATTAACAATACAGAGACTTTCCATGCCTTAGTCCAGAGAAAATAAGACTTGATGGTGGAAAAAACAAGCACTGTTTCTTTGACAAGAAAAAGCGCTTTGGTACCAGAAGGAGTCGAAAACTTCGGGGTTCAGTATTCGCTGTGCCACTTTTACCGGAAATATCTCTACTCAAACCTTATCTTTGGCTCACAAACTTTCACCTGTTGACGGCTTTTCGTGGACCAACGTCAGAGACAAAAGTCCTGTACTGTTAACGAAAGAGTTCAGTTTAAACAGAAAAAGCTATAAACCGAATGACATTTTGCAAAGTGACTCTTTCGTCCGGATAGAATGTATTCAGTATTTGCTTCAAAGAGAGAACAAACGAAATTCTTCTGTCATAATTTTCTGTTACCTACCTTGACTCCATTCATGGGTAAATTTTAAGCTGTGAGATCCTTTGAACGGATTACCAGCTCATTTACCAGTGACGCGCCACAAGCAAATCCCGTCGAACTGGCAAATTTGTTTGCATTCACTTCAAGCGCGGGTATACTCGTGAAAAAACCACAACAGAAAATCTTAATGCCGGTTCCAGTTACTTTAATACTCGACAACATCCATTATTGTGATTTGCACATTCAATCATGACCATACCCGTTGCAAATAAGACAAAATTTTTCCAACTTCGCGCAATTCTTTGACAAGCCTGAGCACACCGCAGCATTCTAAAACTGCCGATCAAAGCATGTTTCGTTTCATCCGAAATAAAGGACTTTCCCATGTAGAAGGAATTGCCGAGGTCTTTCTATCTTTTGTCCATCTTCTTTCAGTATTTGTACCACAAACGCATGGATAGCATTGAAAGTGAATGCAATAAAAACTACAACTAGCGACAGCGTCGACATCTTTTCTCCTCGCGTTCTAAGACTGTCTCGAAGGTTTTCAACCAATCACAATGCAAATAAAATTGAATTTGCCATTGACAATGCGCATGCGTGACATTAGTCTCCTTTGTTGCGACTGATAACTTGTCCATAAAACTGGCAGGAAAATTTATCAGGCCTATGGACTACTTGGAGTACTTGCAGAGTACGAGTTCAAGTCGCTACGTTCCTGCATTTAAATATCTACCACTTGAAAATAAGAATCCACTTAAAAACACGCATCCGTAAAAATAGCTAACGGTTTGTCCACAGAAAGAACTTCTTCCACCAAGTTTGAGCTACTCGTTTCTCCCATCAATGGAAAAATGTTCGGTCTCCTTTTTCGGTGAGCTGCAAGATGCCTTGGTAAAAAAACCTGAAAGCCCTTGACCCGTTGAATCGTCATTGTTTTTCAACCTGACAATCCCGCAAGTTTTAAGTTTTTCATGAAAAAAATCTTCTGCTCTTCCTCTTATCACTCAAAAATTCATCTTTTGGAGTATCTAGTTCATGATCCTTTATGGCATTTTAGCAAATGCAACGCGAATATATCAAAAGACAAACTTCGAAAGAAAAAAAGCTGTTTTGCTGAAAATGAAGAAACCAACTGAAAGTGAGAGCGGTGCGTTCAGCCAATCGTGAGCGAGTAATTTTGCTATCTTCATAAGCAAAATTAAGAAAAAAATGCCTTCTTTATTGACCAATCAGCGTTCAGTAATTTTGCCCTCTATGTTGTTGCGCGACTCGGGCAATTTCAGCAACTTCTGAAAACACTCGTGATATTAATCCTTAATTTTACTCCGCCCCATGCGATTACCTATACTAATTCAATTCAATTTCCCTTAAGAGTTCAAATTGACGTTCCATGACTGGCCAAGCAAAGTCACCCTCCGTATAGATTAATTTGATAAAGAAATGAAAACAATTTTACTTACCCCACAAGGTACAAATAGAAAATATTATGACTGCAAGACGCTCGATGGTTTCCATCTTGACTGTGTATATGTACTTCAGTAAGTATTTAAGTCCACAAACATTTTAACTGATCAGAAGGGATCTGAAAAGGAATGAGAATACCATAGCGATATTGAAATTTTACCTAATGTAGAAAAGGTTTTAACTCAAAAACGGAAAGGGTTTTAATATGTAAGCGAGTGAGTGACTGTGAGTGAGTGAGTGAGTGAGTGAGTTGAGTGAGTGTTAGGGCCTCTTCACATGATCCTGGTACACCAGGTTGGCTCGGTTACCGGGATGAAATTGGTTCTATTCCTATGGCGACTTTCAGCCCGGTTTTCGAGATGAAAAGTGGAGACGTGACTATTCAGGCGTAAATTCTAACGAAGAAGACTGGCGAGAATAGACCTTTTCACGGTTTCTGACGCCATCCTGGTTAGGGGGTAAACGCGGCTTAAATTACAGTGAATGTGATGGGATTTTGGCCGAACTCAAACCTCTATAACTCCCCTGCAAAAAGGCAGATTTCAAAAATATTAAAATGTTTTTAGTCATTTTATTAATATCATTGACTCAACGGAAAATTGGATCATTGCACAAGGCAAAACGTCTGAAAATTGGATATTAGAAATCTCCCCTGCAGAAAGGCAGATTTCAAA
Source organism: Montipora capitata (assembly GCA_949126865.1). Taxonomy (NCBI): domain Eukaryota; kingdom Metazoa; phylum Cnidaria; class Anthozoa; order Scleractinia; family Acroporidae; genus Montipora; species Montipora capitata. The sequence continues at coordinate 38,002,138 of OX421449.1, read as the reverse complement.
AATATTAAAATGTTTTTAGTCATTTTATTAATATCATTGACTCAACGGAAAATTGGATCATTGCACAAGGCAAAACGTCTGAAAATTGGACATTAGAAATCTCCTCCTGTCGCTTCAAATTTCACGGGAATTTGCATAAGTTTGTTTTCAAGGTTTCATATGAAATTTACTAATTTCGTTTACGGTCGTTATAGCTTGATTCTGATCGTCATACTTCACGAAAATAATCCCAATAGAAATGCTGTTTGAAAGGCACTCTCGCTATCCACAATCGTCGGGGCTTAAAGAATTTGTAATGGTTCGAAGTCGGCAAAATTTTCATACATTCACTGTAATTTAAGCCGTGTTTCCTCCCCAATCAATATGGCGTCAGAAATCGTAAAAAGGTCTGTTTGTCGATTTTTCTTTGCTTCTTTTACTTTTTTGTCTCTTTTTTTTGTTTGTTTTTGTTTAAGCAAACTCAAATGTCTTTTGACCTTACGTTACCTATCAACGGGAACTATTCTGAGCTTCATTACCTAGGAAAAAGGCAGACGCGGAAGTAAAATTTTGATGATGTCCGTTCTATTACGAAAATGCATTGTATTATTTTCCTCCTGGTAACCAGACTGAAGTGTTCACATGGCAAAATTTCCAGCCGGCTTACTGCGGTACACAAGAGGAAGTTACTCCACAAATTCTTTTCTTGGACACTAAACCGTTTGTTATTTCTACGGATGAGTTATTTCAAGTGGATGCATATTTCTAAAACGTGGTTTAGTCGTTTTTTTCCTTTGTTCAGGAATGAAACTTGAATTTTTATTGTTAACTGGAATAAAATAACAATCATTTGTACTCTTTTTGGACAGAAATAATCGATCTGTTGCTGGTTTGTTTGGCCTTAAAATGCGAGCGAACAAGAAGTTTTTTTACTCGGCTTGCCTAACTGTTTTTCGATGTGCCTCGACGGTGACAAGAATCACAATGAGTTCTCGTAAAAGTATAAGGAGAAATATCACCAGCTTGTGTTTTCAGAATCTTTTATAGAGCACGTACACGTAATTTGTTGGAGATCTTGTTTGAAGTTTGTCCTTTCTAGCCGATTCTGGTTCTAAGCCAAGCTGGCGTGTTTCAATGAAATACATCGAATTGTAAATGATCTCGTTTTCAGAGATGAAGTGGAATAAATAAAGTACATCAATAAAAAACAAGACGATCTGTCACATCACGAGCTATAGTACGTCCGTGATTTCTTATTTTAGCGTGATTCCTATTCGCTGGCGTTTGACAGTCGACTCTGAAATGGCTTCTTTCCTTTAAAACTCTTGCGATTCAAGAGAAATTAATTGCCTAACTGGTGAATTCGACAGTAGATTTCGCTGAAAAAACCGATATCACACTCATCCCTTCGTGATTCATACGATCAGTCGGTTTTTCAGGTGAAATTAACCGTGGAATTCACTAGTTAGGCAGCGAAGAAAATGTTACATAATTAAGCGATGTCCGGGAAAACCAAAAGGCGGACAGTTCCAAAGCCTTTTATTTTCACTAATCCTGCAGCCAGTAAAAAAGCCGGGAGCTCCGCTTTTAGGCTTGGCTAAATCTATATATTATATGGATGTAGCCAAGCCTAAAAGCGGAGCTCCTAAATACATCATTTTAAAGGTTTTAAAATAGGCTTTTTAGTTAAAGGAAAATCGAAATAAAAACCAAGGACTTTTCAGCAAGATAACTGTAAGTACAAAATTCGACAAAAGTTTTTTTTCTTAAATTAGTTAACAAATATTTCCACCAAATTTGGCTAAAAAAAAAAATGCTTACGTTTATTAGAATTTTGTTGGTTATGTGTCAACACCTTTCATTTCTCCATGACGACAAACAAAGGCGATTGTCTTTTGCATAATTAATGACACTTCGGACACTAAGAACGTACGGACGGACGGTTGAACGATGACGTCATAGGTAAAACCAAAATTTCTGGCATCAATGGGTAACCATATTTTTGGAGCGAGAGACTATGGTACAGTATCCATGCAGTCTTTAGTCGATTGCTTTCTATAACTCGCGTTTTCCTTAGTCCCGCTCGCTCTTCTGCTCGTTCTTACCAAAGAAGAGCCTTTAAAAGGATTAAAAGAGATCTGCATGTCTGCCTTGAAACGTTCCTAGTCGAAAAGAAAGCAAAGACCTATCGCATTTCCGCCGTCAAAATTGCCTTGACGTCAACTAAATTTACTGCAAGCAGAAATTTCTCTTTTAGACTATTTGGTATTGGTTTTTGTAATCGCAACTTTAAAGGTTTCATTCGTTTAATGTGGAGAAAGGAGAAACACATAGGTGTTCACACCGGGATAGAAAACAACATAGCAATCTTGGGACTCTCAATGTCAGTTAAAATGCTTCTTTGTGTGAAGTTGAGTTACACGCCCTGAAGAGGATTGGTAATTTTAAACCTTTCTTGAATCCATAAGCCTCTCAACTACATACACAGACAAGCACATGCCTACAAGGCAAGCCTTACATGCAAGGTAGCTATGAAAGTCGAGAAAACAGGAGTGAGCATGTATGAAAATATTGTTTCAAATAAATTCTTAACACTTAAATTACACTTTCAAATTCATTACAAAACCGCGAAGGTCTTCATTGTTCCTTCTCGAAAAGATCGCAATTGAATTATTCAATTTAAAATCATTATTTCTTAACTTCCAAAGCAAATCATCCAGATTCTATTCCAAGGTCCCTAAAGATCTTGTGGTTCTATTCCAACCTCCACCAAGACCTTGTGGAATGATAACGTGGCGACTTTCGTCCCGGAGCGATTTCTTGTGGCTCTCTGTATTCGCGTCCATAATACCACCAGAAAATGTACATGTCATACTGGAACGAATACCACCGAGCCTCTCGTTTGGGTATGACTAGACCTCTTGGTAAGCTGGAAGGCGTAGTGCATGCGAAATCACAGTCAAGTGTGAGTTCATTTCAACACGATCAACCTCGTTCCCCAACGTTTCCTTGACTAGCGGTTAGGAAAGAGAGACTCAAGAAGTTCTGTTGATTTCTGACCGCCTCCCTTCAAGCACGCGCAGTTAATTGAGAGCCACCCACTCCCGTTCCGCTCCCGGTGAGGGAGGCACTGGGAACGAAATTGTTGATTTATGGGAGTTGGAGAACTTGTATATAAAAGCAGTTCCGCCGGGGATACTAGTCGTCTCGCTTAGGAGTGTAAATTTTGGATTATGGTCTCACATAGTCCCGGTGTTTGGACCAAACGCCATCATATGTCGTAGTGATGGTCTCGTGTAGGGTCGCACGCGAAGAAATATA
>OX421449.1:37963838-37993838 GCA_949126865.1 Montipora capitata | reverse complement strand
CTTTTCACGGAAGTTCGGCAACTAAATTCGTAGAACGCTACACCAAACTGGCTAGAAATGACTGAACAACCGTAAACCGTGAGAGCCAATGCGAAGTAAGGTCAGTCCCTCGGCGTCGACGTAGGAGTGGCTTAAGCTCTTTTATACTGGGAGAAAACGTGGCAGCTGAGAACTCCAGGAGAAAAAGGAATTCAGCCATTCACATTTCGTAACATTTAAGATAACCCCAAGGCATTTTTGGGACAATGGAATAGCTTATTTAATATGAAAACCACAACAACAAGCAAGTTTAGAGACTGTTCCTTTTTGGGTCAGAATCAAAACCTAGCAAATTACCGAGAAAATCAATTTTCCTTTTTTTCTTTTACTTTGAAAAAATGTGGATAGTGAGGAAATTCCTTTCAGATATATACCTATGAAAGAAAAATAGAAACTCAACTGTCACTCAAAACAGCATGGAATTTTTAGATCCTACACTGATCTATGAAGGGAAGATGTATATGTCCCTTAAATTTCTTTCGCATGTTGTCTCTTAAAGGGGAACATGGAAATTTCCGTAGTCTTTTACACTTTATGGATGAACCTTAACACGGAAATTTCCATGTTTCGTTTACATCTTATACACGAAAGAAACGAGAAAAATTCATGTTCTTTTACATTTTATGTGGGAAAAGAACATGGTAATTTCCATGTTTCGTTTACATGTTATGTGTAAAAGGAACGTGGAAATTTCCATCAAGTTCTTTGACGTTTTCAGTAAGCGAAAAAATTTCTATGTTCTTTTGCAAGTTGTATTTGAAAGGAACACGGAAACTTCCAAGTTCCTTCGTGTTCTGCCGTAATAATTTACTCACCATTTCCATTTAGTTTTCCTCAGACTAACTCCCTTCAAAAGCTAACAGATGGCTTGATATGTTGTTTGTTTACCATTTTCCCCCAGGGTGACACACATAGCAACAAATTACCTCTAGTTTGCCAGGTTAAGTAAAACTCTGAAAAATAATTGTATTTAATGGCTGCCCTTTTTAGTTTCTGCAAGAAATTGTTACGGTAATCAATGAAATGACCCAAAGGTGCCAGTTTTAGAATATCGATAATGGTTTTAGAACTTGTTTCACTATTCTTCCACTGCTATCTATGCACAATTATAGCGCAGGACGAATCAAGTTCGAGCCCGAGACAATTTCTAATCATTGACAATAAAGTTGACAGTTACTTGTCAGTGAAAATACATTGTTCGTGGTTAGTCTTACGAAGCTCGTTTCATCCCGATCAAGGGACTCATCAGAGACCTTTCTGCTTAGCAAACTCATTAGGCATCGCGCCCAAAGTCCCGTTCGCTAACAAAATGATGACAGCAATCTCGCCTTATATCTCATAAGGATTCCAGACTGCGCAAATTCACGAGTGAAAATTGGCAATAAAGTTGACAGTTACTTGTGAAAATACATTGTTCGTGGTTAGTTAGCGAAAGGGACTTTAGGCCGACCAAGGGACTCATCAGAGACCTTTCTGCTTGGCAAACTCGTTAGGCATCGCGCCTAAAGTCCCTTTCGCTAACAACTAACCACGAACAATGTATTTTCACAAGTAACTGTCAACTTTATTGTCAATTTTCACTCGTGAATTTGCGCAGTCTGGAATCCTTATGAGATGTAAGGCGAGATTGCTGTCATCATTTTGTTAGGGAACGGGACTTTGGGCGCGATGCCTATAAGGAGTTTGCCAAGCAGAAAGGTCTCTGACGAGTACCTTGCTCGGGATGAAACGAGCTTCGTAAGACTAAACCACGAACAATGTATTTTCACAATTTCTAATCAACCCATTTTTTTCTTCTTTATAATATATTGTTTGACTATACATTATTATACCCTCGATGACAGCCTCTTTAGGTCGGGAACAGGAAAGAAGACTCTGCCAGCCGCCTCGACATTTCACTTCATTGGAAACTTAAGACAGCTCATACTTTTAAATTACCATTTCATTTTTTACTGAAAAATTTGTAGGTTTCTGGCAGACAAGTTTCTGTAACAGACATAGGAAATACTCATGGAAATTTAGACGTTTAAAAATTGCCATGCTGTTGTAAATTTCAAAAATATATTGATGACGCGTGGCGATTGATCATGCGCAAAATAAAAAAAAGGCAGGTTTGACAAGTCCAAACTGACTGACTCATCCAATTCTTTGGATCAGCGGCAAACCAAAGAATGTCGAGGTGGCTGGCAGAGTCTTAATTCTTTCCTGTTCCCGACTTATGTAGGAAGATCGAAAGAGACTGCTTGCAGGGTAACATTATCATTGTTGTTGCCAAAAAAAAAAAAAGACAAAAGAAAACGAAACAAACACAAATGCCATTGAGATAAATAAAGTTCAGCAGGTAACCAGGACGAAGGTTTTGCGACATTGTTAGATTTCAAGCACAGATCCTCCGTTGTCACCTCTCACCTGTCATGGCTGAGCAATGTTTTGTGTCTGTGTGTGTCTACTTACCAATGCTTACTTATGGGGACGTGGACATAGTTACACACCCGTACTGTGGGGTCCGTTCTTTTTGTGAGGACCAAAATCAGGTCCCCACATATAAGCCCTTAAAACTCTACTTTATGGTCAGAAATTGCCTTTGGAGTCCACAAAGTAGAGATGACCTCATAATGCAGTTTTGTGTTAAAAATACAGACTGGTCCCCATAATGTCAAAAAATAGTGTCAACTAAAAAGTTGACTTTTTCAATTTTTTTTTTCTTTGAGAGGTAGCAGCTTAGTGCAAAAAAAAGAAAAAAACCTCACATCGTTTGTTCTGGAAAATGCCTTTACCGTGCGAATACATACGGCATTTGATCAAGCAGATACACAGAATCCATCTGTGATTTTGCAATATTTATTCTTCTAACAACCACAATCAAGCAGTAGTTATTAGGGCAAACTCAGAAATCATAATGTCAACTCATTATTTTGTCAGGAAACAGTAAATGTACGTAGCTCTGTTAAAATGGTGTTTGCACTGTACTGACGATGGAACTTGACCTTTTCGAAAACTCACTTGTCTCATAATTATGTATGTTGGCTATTCCTGTTGAGAGCTGGGACACTTTAATAATTAACGGTGCCATTTAGTCATTACGTAGTTTTCTGTAGTAATGAAATACTAATTTTGACATTCAACTTTCCCAGCCACTTGTAGGATCATTGGGAAGTGTAACAAAAAACTTGGACAATTGGCTGAATGTCAAAATGAGTATTTAGTAATTAAATCCTCAAAATCCTCGCCGTTCCCAGTAAAATAACTACATGTATATGAAAAGTAACTCCTGGCATTTTTGCTCTAAACCCTTCAATTAGAGGGGTTAATTAAGAATCCAGATTCTTAAGCCTTGAGTGGTCAAAGTCTCCTCACCCATTTTCTTATATTTAGCACAAAATTAAATTCAGCTTTACTATTCTAAAACAAGACTTTGAATTGATGGTCCCGTTCTTGCAGTGCAATAGCTAGGGTTCTGCCCACTGCATATACCACCATGACTAGCTGCAAATAAAATCACAAAAGCCAATCATTTCCAATCCTTGCTTAAACCCAGTACCAGTGGCAAAAAAATCAGTGTGAATACAGATCATTGAATGGTCACTCCATCATTATGTTTATCATTAGAATCCAAATTGAATGACCTTGACATGTAAACTAGTCCTGGGAATAAGCAGATCTGTTTGGTCCAAAAAAATTAATATTGATAACCTTACTGGGATAATTACGTGCTACAAACAAGACCAAAACAACTGCAATGACTACTTAGCTAGTTCCTTCCTAAGTTATGAACTGACATGCATAAAATACAAAAATTTGGTTTCATCAACGGAGTTGATAATGTAAATTGCCCACCGTACAGATATTCTAAAAGCTAGCTTTTAGAATCTCTGTACGGTGGCCAATTTACATTATCAACTCCGTTGATAAAACCAAATTTTTGTATACTACTTCCCCACCGACGCAGCACCACAGTTTCTTTAGAAACTACCCCTTCATGCATAAAATACAGTCGAAGTTCTCACGGCGACCACTCCTGTAAGCAACCAGCTCTAGCCACGACCACCAAAACTCTCTAATTGAAAACTCTCAAAAGCAACCGTTCCCACAATCAACCGCGACCACCTTTGGGATTACCAAACTGGACTTTTCCATTGTTTTTAAGCTCTCATAAGGACGGTGCCTACTATTCTTATTGTGCATACGTTCTGCGTATCTCGAGATACTCAGATTTCCTATGGGTAGTGCTTATTAATACAGGCTGGGATATTTTTGCGCGGTTTAAAACTATGCGAAGAAAGCACAACAGTTACTTAGCAAGTTCTCTTTGTATCCAAAAAGAAAATTAGGGGTAGCCACGCATTTTTCAGAGATAACTAAGCTTCATTTTGGAAAAGAACGCCATACATTGCTTTGTATTTTAAACCTTTGTATAAATATTGTTAATTACTTATCTTTGGAAAATGCGTGGTTACCCCCAATTTTCTTCTTGGATTTCAATAACACTTGTTAAGATCTGCTTTTCCCGCATATTCAGTAAGCCACACAAAAATACCTTTGACTTTACATGTACAGGAAGCACCCTCCATAAGCGACCACTCAAAGAGTGATCTAAATTGTAAGAATATTTTGGCAGATTTTAATGAGAGTAAAGAATTTTCCAGTTTTTGTAGGTGCATTCCCAAAAATTCTATTCTGTACCCTTAATACAAATTTACAAATCCCAATTTTATTGCTTATAATTCTCAAGGAACCAGCTCTACAGTGAGTAAGTTGTGACCACTTTTTCAAATTCCCGGGCTGGTTGCTTACGAGAGCTTCTAATATAGTACTCTCTAAAGTTTCTGGATATTTTGTTGTTTTCTATAATTATGTTTAGCCCTAGTGAACTCTCCCTCTGACGGCAAGAGAATTGCCACAAAGAAATATTTATTAAAACAATAATTTTAACTAATCATGTGCAACTTAATTAATTAAGTTACATTATGATTGTGAAGTAATCTTTAAGTTTTTGCTTTGGCCGGTTAATCCATCTGTTCTGCATGTATAATAAGGCTTTTACCTCCATTTCCGGGTATTTAAAAGGATTGACATGAAACTGAAAAAAAAAAAAAAAAAACAGGTAAAATTAGTAACTGTTCTATTTGTTATTTTATGCTTATTCCCGAACTAAGTATGCCATGTGGTTCCCTTAGCAAAAGCTATATCATTCTGCCACTTCATAGTTATTCAAAAGAACACAACAGTACCACAAATTAAGCATGTAACAATAAACCCTTGTATGACAGAAAGCAAGTGGTGGCCAAAAACCCTCATAGCCAATTATTTACCAGTCTTTTAATAGGTTTAATAGGCTAACAACTTAATGTACTTTGGATCGTCAACAAGGAAGTTAAACAAAAAATGGCACATGAAACATTCCATAGTGTTGGTCATAGCCACTCAAGTTCTCAAGTAATCAGATCATACAATACTTACTTTACATACACTGTACATACATGTACACCTGAACGGTTAGAAAATCATCGATTGCATGAAAATGGTGATCAATGATGATAATGATGATAAAACTTACTGTCATTTTGAAGCTACCAAACCAATAAGATTCTCAGGTGACAATGAAGAACATATGGCAAATAAAATATATATATATATATATATATATATTGTGACCAGGATTAATTCACTGTTTCAGAAATACCAATCACTCAAGATTTGAAAATGGGAGAGTTTTTCTTTTGTGTCAGCCCTTACCTCTTGCTCAACAGTCCCCCCCCCCCCCCCCCCAGCACCTCTCTTCCCCCAAAATATGTTGCAATGTCTGTTGTTTAGGCTTCCTGATGACAACAATTATTATCATAACAAAAGGTGAGAATAAGAGGCCTTTTTGTCCCGAATTCCAGGCGAATAACCCAATGAAAAATGCAATCAAAAACAGTTGCCAGTGATCCAGGCTGTGACTGTTTTTGTTACCATGGCAAGTAAAAAAAAGAAACATTTGGGTGCCTAAAAATTGGAGCTAGTCACCAATTTGGTGACCTGTGTTCCATGGTCGTGTGCCAAGCCGTAGTGTTTTTATCAGTTCAGGGCTCGAAATAACTGGCAGGCAGGCACCTGTTACATTTCCCAGTTTAACATGTTTTTGCTGGGACATGGCCCGTTTTTGGCCGGTCAAATTTGACAAATTTGAACAATCATAACTTTTGCAATAGTGACCCCAGGTTGCATGAATGATGATGATTACAGTAACATGAATAATGTCCCTCATTATGGTCAAATAGTTCCAAATTAAATATTCTAAAGTGCAAATGACCAAGAATTTGTCCGGTCACTACCCAATTCTGACAGGACATTGTCTGTTGACCAACCATTATTTTCAAGTCCTGTAAGTTATTATTTGTGGTCTTGAGCTTAAAATGAGATGGCATGAAAAATTATTTAGGGATACATCTTAGTGACACTTACCATTTAGCTATGCAATGACTCTCATCGAGACACATCTTAAAATTATTTGTTTCAATTAGCATGTCGAAACAGGTCGTATCAGTGATCCGTAAAATACTCTGACCTTGCGGTACAATTCGATTTCAATCAGATGGGAACTCAAGGATAAAAACTTTCTCGAAATAGATAATATCTGCTTAGATGACATTTTAAATTATTGGCTTTATGGCGCCGAAAACTAATAAAAACTTCACGACGACAGACTTGGTAACCGCGTTTGAATGATCCCAGATCCCTCTGATAGGTGCATTATGAGCACATTGGTCAATCTGTTTCAATTTCATAAAGAAAGATAGTTATTGCTCCTTTTAAACAAAAGTGGTTAACATTGGAAGGACATAGTCACTTCCTTGCATGATTAAAGATAGTGAAATATTGCTGCAGTTCTTTAAAATCCGGTGACATCACTGGGGCAATTGGGCCCTTTGGTATCATTTTTGATCATTCTAATTTTATATTTTGAGGTGCAGGTTGCGTTAAAGTTGACCAATTCTCAAGACTTGCGAGATACTCCAAAAGTAAATGGCTGTCACTAATTAACCGTTGCCGTCGTCCTGACAAGCTCCTTTGGTACATTCTCCCACAGATTGACGGAACGCTAGGAGAAGATGAAAGTAGTAAGTTTTCATTTACACTTTTTATGACAACTGAATCCGGTATTACTACTAGCCTAATGACTACTACTAGGAACTTGAGCGTAAAAACAACAACAACGAACACTCGCCGGTTATCTCTGAGAGGTGAGTTCGTCAAGTGCACCTGAATGAACACGACAGGCTTGAATGGAACCATGTTTTTCGATGAATGGTCTGTATTTCTGTTTCATGCTTGATGGCTGCTTTTATTTTACAATCAGCGCTTATGTAGCACTTAAAATGAACGTCGGCATCCGTTGATGCCACGAATGCAACACTAGCCTTATTTGTCACAATGTCACACAAGTTGTAACTTGACCAATATGGAGAACCCCCTTCACTGCGCGCGCCGATCAATATGTCTATTTTTCAAGTGAAACTCGTTTCATTTCAATATTGAAATAGATAAACCCACCCATTGCTTTAATTTTTGGACTAGTGTAATCCTGTCAGTATGACCGAACGACGACACATTACAGCTTTTCAATTTTTACCTACTTTTTCTCCAAAAAATATATAAGGACTTCTGACGCAGCAGAGGAGTAGATATGCAAGTGAAATTCACTTTTTTCTTTCCTGTTTTCAGCCGTTCGTTTTTCACAGAAAACCTAATGGTCGACCCATGAAAAAATGAAGAAAATCAAGAGATAGGGCCAAGAAACTCAGCAGATGCGGAGAGAGCGATTTCTGGCTTTGTTGCTTATAGGACTAGTACGCTACCGTTTTTTCTCCGGAAGGATCCAGCGTTGTTGGTGATAAAACTAGTTACGGGACTTTTGCAACGGGGAGGGAAATATACACTACGATTGGCATGTGTTATTTAACATATTGACGTCAGCGTTTCATGCGTTTTTTCTGTTATTGATCAACTAATTTGACAATATTATGAGGAAATTCATTGTCAATAACAGGACAGACGCATAGGCCATTGCAGAAACGTGAGAGGACTGGGAAAGAGTATGGTTGTTTTCCATTTGTTTGAAAAATGAAAGATCAACTAAATTTGAGAGTAGAATAGAATAGAAGAAGAATAGAAGTTTTGGAGGAGGAAAATGGCAGAATGGTAGCTCCCCAAATATCACCCAAAATAGAGAGTTTGTATGTATTGGGTAGACAGGCGACAAAATTATAAGGGTTTGTATGGAATTTTGCAACTTTTGCAAGGCTCCCATTTTGACAAATTTCCACTTAAAACTTGGATGGGTAGCTTTTCATTCGTTAACCTTTCGGTTGGAATGTTTAGATTTTCAATCTAATCAATATAAGAAACTCGCCCCAGTGCTCTCACGTTTCTGCAATGGGCTATTAAAAACTGACGTCAAATTGCTTTTTACGATAACAAATTGTCAAATTGTCCGCTCTCGCTAATTGACGTGTCGCAAAAATTACAGTTTCATGTGTCTATTCGCTTACTGACAATGAAAATTAGCCAATGAGCGCGGTAGGATTTCTGCAGTTATCGTTAAAATGTATATCTTGCATCGATCCGGACCGTCCGTCTTAACCTCAGAGTCATTCTTATCCTAACGATGTCTGTAAAAATCATAATAGCCGAGGAAAAACGCCTTTTTGATATTTCGCGAGCATTATCATCGCTGAATTAAAAGTAGTGTTAATACAGTCTTACATTCACAACAAACACTTGACAGGACTGTTTGCCCGATCAGCAATCAATAAAAAAAAAAGCAATGGAATCCTTTTGCCTGTAGTTCAACGCACACCACATCCCGTATTTTTTTTTTCAACAGAAATTTAAAGCCTTGGTAACAGTTACACCGCCAATTATCGAAGCTGCGCTGATGATGACGAGCCACGGAATCAATTTATAACATGAGCATTATTTCAACATGTCCAAATTTGTTGGAAATTTCAAAATGATGGCACATGTGCTTGAGCATGGTGACTCATTGAATCCCATAGTTTTTAGCTGATCGCTCAGAAACAAGGGGCCCTACTGCTTAAAGAAGTTGATAATTATACACTATTTATGACCAAAACGGCTGAAAGCCTTACCCTTTGGGGCTGCACGTACCTATATAGCCCATACGTGGAGTACCCCCAGGCACCCTCCTTCGAGCAAGGTAAGACGGCATGTCCCATCACTAAACTATTTGTTTCGCCAGCCTGAGAAATCAAAGACAAACTAGTTTTATGGCCAACAGTGCTGGGTCCTGCTGGAGAAAAAACGGTAGGGTACTAGTCCTATAATCAACAAAGCCAGAAATCGCTCTCTCAGCATCTCCTGAGTTTCTTGGCCCTATCTTTTGATTTTCTTCATTTTATCCATAGGTCGACCATTGGGTTTTCTGTGAAAAACGAACGCCTGATAACGGGAAAGAAAAAAATGAATGCCAGTTACATATCTACTTTCAGCAACTCCTTATATTTTTTTGAGGAAAAGTATAAGTCGATAAGGTGTAATGATTGTCGTCGTTCGGTGATACTGACAGGATTACACTAGTCCAAAAATTAAATCAATGGGTGGGTTTATCAATTTCAATATTGAAATGAAACTAGTTTTTCTTGACAAATCTATTCACCAGCGCTAGCGCGCAGGGCAGGGGATCCTCCAAAGCTGGTAACTGGTCCCGTTAAAACTTGTGTGACATTCTGACAAATACGGCTAGTGTTGCATTCGTGGCATCAACGGATCCCGACGTTCATTTTAAGTGCTACATAAGCGGTGATTGTAAAATAAAAGCAGCCATCAAGCATGAAACAGAAGCACAGACCATGGCAAAACATGGTTCCATTCAAGCCTGTCGTGTTCTCAGGTGCACTTGACGAACTCACCTCTCAGAGATACCGGCAAGTGTTCGTTGTTGTTGTCTTTACGCTCAAGTTCCTAGTAGTCATTATGCTAGTAGTAATACAGGATTCAGTTGTCATACAAACGGTAAATGAAAATTTACTACTTTCATCTTCTCCTAGCGTTCCGTAGATCTGTGGGAGAATGTACCAAAGGAGCTTGTAGGAGGACGACGGCAACGGTTAATTAGTGACAGCCATTATTTACTTTTGGAGTATCTCGCAAGTCTTCAGAATTGATCAACTTTAACGCAACCTGCACCTCAAAACTGAATCTCCAGCTTATCCATTTACTAAAGGAAGCTTTTTGTCACTACTTAGAAGGTCAACAAACGAACCTGAAGGGCAGAAGACATATTTTCACCGAGTGCAAGGGTTATGCAAATGAACTTTGACACGAGCGATAGTTGTGTAAATACACTGATTGTGGCAGATTTTAATCTGTTGTCGCGTGCAATCCAAGGAGATACCCAGAGGTTTGAACTTATGGAACGGTTTATTAAGGTAAGAAATTTACTGTGATCTGCTTTTTAGCCTTCATTTAGACCCAACTTTTGAGATTTATTTCCTCAAACTTGGCTAAATTTTAGTAGGTGAACAAAGGCCTCAGAGTAGGGTGTCTTCCAGCCTCTCTGGTAAGCTTAGAATTTTCCGAAAAGTTTCCATATTTCGTCAGTCTAAGAAATGAATGTACCTTAGAATTTGTATGAAAACGAAATTCTGTGAGCTGCATTTTAGGGGACGTAGCACGCTTCACAAAATCGGTGAATTTTACCTTTCTGATCACGGTCGGCAACCTCAGTTCCGCCAAAATTCAATTTTGGCTCGTAGCAAAGCAAAAATAAGAAACTGGAAAATAATAAATTGCTTTTTTATATATATGTGCCAAATCCTTTTCACTGACAAAAAATGAGGCAAAATTATTTTTGGTCCCGAAGTCGAGTGGACCGCTTTTAGAGAGACTGCCACTTAATAGCATAAACGGCAGATTCTATAGAAGATACACTAGTGTTATTCTCAGACGAACGCCTAGCTAATTCAGAAAGAAACAATGCAATATGCAAAGATTCTCCTGGATTAACAAAAACACCAATCTTCGACAAAACCCACTTGCGCCCCCTCAACCAGCCAGATTTGTACTTCAGCACCGTGGACGGAGTCTTAGCATCCAATTGCAGATGAATGAGAACTGGAATCATGTCACTCAACGAAGAATCGGTCAATGAGGCTGCTTCAAGCCAAATCCGGGAACTCAGGACATCTTAACAGCACCCTCAAAAGGTCCAGGTGTCTCATCAAAATCGAAAATATCTACATCATTGTTCTGACTTGCTTTGCTGGCTTCCGGAGGCTCTGAAAAAGGTGCATTTCGCTGAGGTTCTGAGGGTCCCAATCTTGTATCCACCCCCGAGTCTTGTAAGGCCGGCGCACCAATGCCCTTTTCTACCACATCGGAAACACATGTCCGTTTGAGCAGGGAATCGACGGTCTGGAATTGAAAAATAGAAAAAGGGGCACAGAAAAAGCAGAAAAACGGAAAACCAAATTATAATATAACTGTACCTTTGTTTCTGACTGAATGAGGAAATAAATGAATAAATAAAGAAAAAAATAAATAGATAAATAATTCCTCAGCAACAACCGCCGGGTAGCTTCGCACGTGATGACTATCTTGACGCTGTAATACGCTTACATACCTTACTGGGGTCTCCAGAGACCCCACGTGCTAACACCAATGTGTTAGCGCAAAGCATGAAATGCTCACGCTTGACTTCCGAAGGAAAATTCATTATCTGGCGGGTTTAAAGTGTTTCTCGATGCCTGCTTGAAGAATGAGGATTTCCGCGTAGTCACTGTGTTACCTGAGTTGGCAGTAATCATGGAATCTTTTGCGTCCGGTCACTGTGTAGGTGTCACTGATGAATCGAGATTCTGGAACCTTCTAGATAAAAACAAGAGTAGTTGCAGTAAGAGTGCTTAGATAGTTCAGTTGTTACAAGATCCAGGGATCAAGAAGTCTCAAAGAAAAATAAAGAACCAAGACGAGAAATTGGAGTAGAGACCTTTTGTGAAGTGTCCAGTTCGTGATATATTTGGTGGCAGCGGTAAACGAAAATCAGAAGAAACTTGTCGAAAGTATTCCATAGATGAACTGTCGAGTAGACAAGACCCACGAAGGAATGGCTGAAACAAAATCGAAAACCAGATCTGGAAAAGAATTCAAGGAAGAAAACGAAAATGAAGATTTAGAAAAATTTGACACTGTCACGAAAGAGAAGACAGTTCAAAGGAAAGTAAACTGAAAACTGAGGAATCAGGCTTGGCTTAATTCAATGTTCCAACTGCTTCAAGTGTACTGCGACTAAACTGGCTAACTTTTCAGATATGTTGATGACGTGTTTTCAGTGTTTAGTGTATTTAGCGTGTATGGCATGATTAAATTGCGGCAATCTACGGCAAACTCTTAATCTGATGGGTAATTTGACAATCGTTCATTTTTCCTTTGCAATTTCATCATCATTTTCTTGCTCGAGCATTAATAAAGTCGTTATCTCTTGGTGAGTTTCCCAGGACTGATTAGTTTACATTTGGCTAATTTTGACAAGCGTCTTCTTTGACTTTCGACACCTCTTTCTTACAGGCATAAGAGGCGTTAGATCCTTGGTGTGTTTCTTAGCTCTGATTGGCTCATGATTTTGTAATTGGTTCCTATATATAGGCAGAAATCTTCAATTCCACGATCTGGCAAGATGAGCAGACCTTGCTCCCAGCTAAACAGTAAAGCTATTAGAGATAAAGCAGAATGTGAAGTCGTGGCAAGAATAGAAAAAATGTGCTCAGTTGTTGCTTTTAAGTGCGTTTGGCGAGTTGATGACGAGGAATCGATAATGCGTGGATCTGGATGAAATTATGCGATAAACGGGATGAATGTGACTCTACGATATCTTAATTTGCATTAAGTCTGCTTTTTCTTCTCGGCTATCAGCACTTCGAAAAGAGACAGAAAGAAGCGCGGAAAAACTCCTCTTAAATCACAAGACATCCACGAAAGTGAAGATTCAAACGAAGAAACCACACTAAACGCTTGTCAACTTTCATCGCCGGGAAACATATCCAGCGATATATGGTACTGGGTTGCATGTCAGACGAGTACTGGTGCACCGACAAATTCGCTAAAAATCCAAAGAGCAGTCAATGGTGTGGTCTCGAACATTGTTCATCCAGAGTCATCGTGGAAACAAAATAGTCAAAACTTAAATGTTCCATTTCAAGTGTTAAAGTATCACAAGAACTCTTGTGTAATGCAATTGGTGGAGTCATCGTATCATCACTTCCTAAGGTGAGAGAAGGAACACACTTTTAGGAACAATAATTCCCAAATCATCCATTGAGACCAGTTTGTTCCGCTTTGGATTCGGAACTCTGAACAGTTGGGTCCCCTTTTTGCAATAAATAACCATTTTGTTCTCAAGTAGTATCAAAGCACGTCCCGATCTCATCAAAAGGAACACACAAAAAAGGAACAATCTGTTCTCGCTTTTCAAGAGGGGACCGTTCGAGAATAAAGCAAAGAAACGGCTCTGAAAAACAAAATGTGCTAAAAAAAACATCGTTAGCTAAAAAGAAAGAAGCCAAAAAGCGACTAATAGATTACTTTGTAGAACACAATCGAATGCCGAAATTTTGCTGGACGAAATATAACACTCAACAGGAAAATGGAAACAAAATTGAAATTTGGGAAATGTGATAGAGGGATAGAAGAGTAGAGATGGAAAGACTAGAAGTAGAATGCAAAGAAAGCAGAGAACGATTGGAGCAAATGGAGCTACAGAGAAAAGAGGGATTTTCAGAGGCTAGAAAATATGATGGAGTTGAAGGAAGTAAACATGACCAAGCTAAACCTTTCGTTAGCCTTAATTTTGACTCCAGCACCTTGTGGTGCCTCGGTGTGATGTTCCCTTGTTTCAGGCCCCGCGCGCACAGGTCGGTGGTAAGATGACTGAGCTCTAACATCTAAGATCAGCACCTAACATAAACAATTTCGCACAGGAGTCTTTCATTTCAAATGCGAAAGCACAAAAAAAATTAAGAACCAGGTCATAAGCTCTTGGTTGTTTTGAAGCTCGATCTCCATTTTCTACCCGCTTTGGACATTTTCGCTTGATGCTGTGATCATTCACTTTCTCCGCTAAACTCTCATAGCTTTTAATGTCCCAAACACGTATCGAAACGATAAAACTTCTGGGAACAATACTACTGTAATGAAAGAGATGTTAGACGTTAACCCCCGAAAAGGAATCGAAAAGATGTATTACAGTTTCATTGATAGAACGGGCATACTCGAAAAATACGAGTGCTCTTTTGCAGGATCCGGAGTGGAATCTCGATCTTCCGATTAATAGCCTGATGCTCTGCTATAACATTTCACTCCCACCTTACAGCTAGGATTCAAATTTTCAAGAAGGAGATATTGTACGGGAGGAGATAAAGAGAAAAAGTTGGATGATATAATTAACTCCGTGGTAAAACTCGAACTTATATAGTTTAAGGGCCCTCTGTCGGAGCGGGAATGCAGAGACTGGTGTTGACGTGGCATAAAACAAACGAACAAACAACAAAAAACGGTTTAGACTGGTCGAGAGAGTGGCGGAGCCTCTCTTGCTCTCCCTCTGGCGAGTTTTAGAGAAGCTCTGGGTGATATTTTTCACTGCGTATGCGCGTATCCGCGTATCCACTTCAGAATATACTTGGAACAGTAAAATGAGAGGGGTGGTCTTTCCACTCCGTAGCCGCGTATCTGCTTATCCACTTCAGAAAATACTTGGAACGTTATTACGTATCCACTTCAATATATACTTTGAATATTACTAGAAGATGGGCGGTATTTTCCACTATGTATATACCCGCGTATCCGGCCCCTTCAAAGGGGCAGCTTCAAAATGGTAGAGTATACGTATTCTGCAGTTACTCCGATCAGCGATATTCTACGATACACCAATTTAGGGGTACTATTCGTTGAATTGCCACTAAGATTTTTACCTGTTTTACGAACAAAGTCTCCGATTTTACCTATTTTACAACTGAATTGTTCGATTTCCTTTCGCAATCATTTTCCGATATTTCGATTCTTCCGATCCTACGCTTTGGAAATCCGGCATTCTCCGATTGTACGATTCTTCTGATTTTATAATTTTACAAGATACTTCAGAAGTCATTTGCCGACGATAGCACGCGTGACTAAAAGCTCTGAAAACGCCACCGCAAACAGGGTGAACTTGGATTTCAAAACTATAAACACTGAATGACTCAAGTTTTAAAGGCCTTAATTACAAAAAAAGACACCTGTTTAATTAACTGGAATGTTTCTAGTTAATGGTCCGCCCTTATTGCTGGATCAAGACGAAAATAACGTCAAAGACTCACAAGTTTAAGAATGCAATGTGTGTTTACACGGCTGAATTAATAAGCAGCAAGGGAGTTTCGGGATTTCAGACTTTTAAACTCGTGTTTTGCATACATAACAAGATGCATTTACACCCTAAAATTTCCCTCCGTTTTCGGAGGGGATACTTTTATTTTTTTTGGCACTTAAAATGGTCACCTAATAGTTTCGGATGTGCAAATGGTTTGCTGGGAAGTTCTTAGAAGGCAAAGGTAACGTTCTTCTAGCAGTTTCTAACTGAAGTAGTGTAGCTAATCATTCCCTAAAATTCTCAGACACTTAGCGTGATTCATATTCGCTAGCTTGTTTTCTTTTAAAACTCATGCGGTTGAAGAAAAATTTATTGCCAAACTGGTGAATTCCAAAGTAAATCTCGAAAAACCAATATCGTACTAATCGCTTCGGGATTCAGGCGGTACCGGTTTTTAGCGTAAAGTTTACCGTGGAATTCAATGGTTAGGCAATGAATTTTTTTATGGAAGAAAGCAAAGAAAAATATTTAATTTTCACTAACCCTACAGGCAGTAAGAATAAATAACCAGGGAGGTCCGCTTTTAGGCTTGGGTAAATCTATATATTAGGCTCCTCCTGTGTCATCATCATTAATCGTACAAGTGAGTCTTTTGTCCGCCATTTTGATTCTTCCAGCTAGTGTCCATGTCTCTATGGGTAGACTTCGTGAGCTTGAGTCAAGTCACGTGACCATAACATTCTCAGAATTGGTAGCCTTCCCTCAAGCAGTACATGCAACCCCCAAGGCTAAAAATTACATAATGTGGCATTTCTACGCATTTGATCAGCACAATGAGGTTTTAAAGGAAGAATGTTGTGAGCTTTTGTGTCACGATTGCCATTTTTATTCCTGCATCACATATGAAAAGTGTACACCCAGCACGTACATGCAACACTTGCCATACACGTGAATTTATGCGGATGTCTGGTTTACTTGTCTGGCACATAAATTTAAAAGAATTTCTTTGAGCTTTGACTTTGAGTTCATCTATCTAGTTACGCATGAACCCTTTACAAAGAGAAAACAAGAGCAGGTTTCCTCGGAGTTGTGGAGTTTAGTGGATGCGTAGTGTTATTATACACATCGCGTGCATGCAATTGGTGACAAAATTTGCGATCAAGATTTGGAACTTTGTGTGGCGGAATAACAGATAAAAGTTGGTTAATCCCTTCTGCTTGACTAAATCATGTATGCTTGTGAAGAGCATCGACATCTAGAACTCGACTAACTAGTATGCAAAACGAACAAAATTGCATGAAATGATTAGAGCAAGACTTCTCAACCTTACAATAGACATTTTCGTAAGCTTTTTCTTTAGTTAAAGTTAAGCTAACATCGACATTACATCAAAGGTAAATAATTTCAATTCTTGTCACTTAGCTGAAATTTGTTTGGTCATATCACTGCTCCTCACAAAGGTCAGGAATTAATATCTTCAGACTTGACCTCAAACTAGAATCTTGCTTGTGATGTCTCCATTATAGAGCTACATGTTGCAAGGCAAAGCTAAAAAAAAGGTTTGTCACAGATCTTTAATCAGGACTTACATGATTCCTGCAAACACTTACATGTATCTCTGCTGCATGTCCTCTTGTGTGTTTTGGCCTCTCCTATGTGTTACGGCAGGAGTTCGCCAGGCTGATCAGCACCTTTCAAACGGGTATCGGGAGGCAAGCCCCTGTCCTACCCATTCTTCTTTCTTTTGGAAATCAACCAAGAGACAATTACATTAAGATGCCCCCTTGATCTGCCACTACTTTGTTAACTCATTTTCAACTGTTTTAGACTAACTTTAAGGTGTAATGTGTTTATGGAATAAAGGCGACTTATTAAGGTCCCAGAGTAGGCCTATCTTTATTCAGACTTAACTGGTTGAGTGTAATGTGAAGTTCTAGTGTTCTACCCCATATGAACCATGTGAGCGTTAGCCCTACTAATGGAAATGGGCCCACACAAGGACAGAGAAAAACTCTGACCAGGGTGAGAATTGAACCCACAACCATCGGGTTAGGTCACCGCTGCTCTACCGACTGAGCTACTAGGTCAGACGGGAGCAGTATACAAAAATTTGGTTTTATCAACGGAGTTGATAATGTAAATTGGCCACCGTACAGAGAATCTCTGTACGGTGGCCAATTTACATTATCAACTCCGTTGATAAAACCAAATTTTTGTATACTACTTCCCCACCGACGCAGCACCACAGTTTCTTTAGAAACTACCCCTTCAGACGGGAGCAGGCCGTGTTTGCAAACGTTGGCCGTGTAGCACTTGTATTTGGTTCATATGGAGTAGAACACTAGCACTTCACATTACACTCAACCAGTTAAGTCTGTTCAAATATAATGGCTACACGGCCAACGTTTGCAAAGACGCAATCCTTCCCTCTCTTTATTCAACCCATTTTCGAAGATTTTGTCACCCTGGTGGCAAACGAAGGCAGTGCAGCCTTTCTGTAAAAATGGTCTGGTTTTGAGAACTTATATATTTGTTTCTCAGCTTCGTGCAAATAACCTTAGGCCTGTATGTTGTAACTGTGTTAGCAAAAGTGGTTATCATCTGTACAGTTGGTAAATCTGTGTATTTGTTGTTTTTACTGGGTTGCCAGTATGGCAATCCCAGTCGGATAATGGGTAATATTTCTGCGGTCTCTTTTTCTTTTTTTCCTTATTTTTTTCCGTGTGGGTAAAAGTCTTGCCTGTCACTCCCCAGCTAAGTGCTGTCTTTGTGCATAGAGTCTTTGCATATTTTGTTAGGTTTGAGGGGGCTGCGGTAATGCGTATTTTTCTCTGGTGCACACAGGAGAACATTTAATTAACCTGCAATGGCGTCGACAGTCATTGTAACGCGCATGGCGTTTTAGTGCATCTTTAAACAAAATATACCCTTGTAGAGCTCAAGAATGGAACGTTGGATAAACAAGAGGTGCTGTTTGTCTTGGTTTCGAAGTGAGTCTTGGTATTCAACTATTGTGAGGGGAATGAGTTTGATTTGCATAAGAATACGCAACTTATTTCCATTTGAATGGTTGTGCACCCGGACTCGCTTTGAAACTGAGGCATTCAGCAACTCGGAAATGGGCTATTAACCACGTGCTTGTGCTTCTCACTGAAATGAAGCCCTGTTGGCTGGGGTTGTTAGTAGGTTGGGTGACGGCACATAGGATGCTGTGTTGTTGACTTTCTGTTCTTGTTTTTCTTTTTTTTTTCTTCTTTGCAGTCATAAATTGCATATATATAAAAATTCCCTATCCAGACCTGACCCGCTGTTTTAACTCTGACTGAGATGTTATTGCATCATCAAGGTGGTTGTTATTACAAAACTGGTTTTTGCATAAATTTGATGGAACGTTAACAGATGTAGATGGAGGTTGCAGGGCGCGAACTTGACGGTATAGTAGTGATTTCACATTTAATCTTTAGAAAGAGTCGAAATCAATTTCGATGAATCCCAGGTACAGATGTGAGAAGGTGAAAAGTATTTAGTCTAATACATAAGTTACCGTCAAATCACAGTTTGGGAACTTCTCAGTAAAATTTGCAACATGGATCGAGAAGCCGAGACGTTCACCCCTGACAGTGAACCATCGAGTTCAAATACAGCCATTATTTTCATTGTCCATGCAGTCGGAGGTAATCGATACAATCCATAAGGATTACAAGCAAGGTTTACAGTTTACCATTCATACTACACTTCCCTTTTATCGACAATCACTAAGTTGTCATCAAGTTCTAAAATCAAAATCGCTAGGTCTTCTGAATTTTTCTCTTCAGGAGTTTGACATTACCAGAAATTTAAGACAAAATGGGGGACGCCCAGACTCGATCCAGACCTTCCGCTCTCTAAGAATGGCCGCCGATCGTTATAGAGAAATGTATGGAGAAAATTGAAGAAGTGGAAATTTCAGATCTATAGTGGCATACACGACATTTGCCGACCTCTAAATGTAAAGTGTACGTACCATATCATTATTTACAGTAGTTTTGGTCTCTCGAAAGTTCGCCAACGTGCCGCCAACAACACATTTTACGAACGGCTGTTACAGTTCCTTAAGCTCTCTAATTCTTTCAAAAAAGCTCAGAGGTGCCTACCTTCCCTCCACATTTTAGAACATTTCGTTGATGTGAATCCTTGGTGCCGACCTCTCTAATCATCGATCGATGTTCAAACTTTAAAACGTGATAAAAGTCAGCCTTTATCCATTCCCCAAATTGCCGCCCAAATTGCGATAAAAGAGGTAAAAATACATCCATTTCTGCGATAAAAGCGGTACAAAACGCACCACTGCGCTTATTATTCCTTGTGAAAAGTCGAGTTTCTGTCTCCAGTTTGTTTTGATTGCCATCTTTACAGGTGGGTACTTCATATATGATTATTATTATACAGAATATCGCTGGCTAAGTGTACTGTGGGCCCTGATTTTTGAAAATTATTTTTACTCTGCCAAGTCACACGCATGAAACGAAGTTGTTTCTTCTCTCTAAAATCGTCATTCAAACAGGAGCCCAGACTCTAGTTTCCCCTTTTTCATTCTCCCTTGTATTGACAACCTCAAAAAAGAAATTAAATTGATTCAGATCCTTTGATAGAGTGTTATTTCAGTCCTTGTTTTTTCTATGTACTGCTTTCTTTATGCCGCCATCTTGATAATTTGAAACCGCGTGCCAAATACTTCGCGGGCGCAAAATGTCGCCGATTTCTGGTAATGAGATGACCTAGAAATAAATCATTTTCCAAGTTTCTCGTTCCGTGACGTTTTTCGTTTCGAAATGCAGCCTTTTGAATTTCCGAATTGTCACCTTGCGTGACACCTTGATACAAAGCTATTCGGTTGGAAAAAATGCCTGTTCCTATGAATCTCAGAAGTTTGAGGCTTTCCAGGTACATTAGGAGATGTATTCATACAACTGTGTTTTATCTCAAGAGCAAAATGTTAGCTCTTTCATTGCAATATGAACTTCAGACGTTTTCATCGATTTCCGCGGGCCACCACCAACGTGGCGTCTCCCTACAAAACTCTATTAATAGACCTCTTTACAGTGGTGTGCTTCGTTACTACTTTGTTATGATAGAGACCTCCATCCCTTTCTTATGATAATGATGTTGCTGTCATGCTAATTAGTAAGAAATTACTGAAGAAAAGCAGTGAGGTTTCTATCAAAACAAGGTCAACTCCAGAACTCCAGCAATCACTTTCATTCATAAGGCCAGTTAACTAAGCACACAACTGTAAAAAGGAGTGGTAAGTTGCGAGAAACGCTTCGACAAATAACTCAAAAACGATGTATTGCACAGACCTGCGAGAATTGAGGAGATGGTTTATAAATATTATTTGTTTCCTACAATATTTCAACTTCTTGACCTTTTTCATTGAACAATTTCGATTTTTTTTTGGTTGCATGACAGTGACAGTTGTTAAACGTTTCAGTGTGCAAGGAAATTCTTAATTGCATTGATTTAATTTTCTATTGGATAGGCCCAGTTAATGTTGAAGTTAAGAAAGCGCTCATGTTGTTATCATAGGTGGAACCTTAAGTTATTGTTTTATAGCATCTTGCATCAGTCAAGATTTAGAAAGGAATGCAAGGTCAATTATTATTGGAAACAATTGGTCATTGACTTGTAATGATCAAGAAGTTACAGTCGACCTTGAAGAATTGTTAGAATTTATTTAAGGAACAAAAACAAGGTTTAATTTTGTTATGCTTCAACAAAACAGTTCTGTTCTGTGAGGGTGTTTTTGCAGTAGTGGATAAGAACACTTAAAAAATTAATGTTCCTGGTTGACGAAATTAATTTTGAAAGCACAAAGAATGCAGACAGAGGAGGTTGGACAGCAGCGTGCAAGGCGTCATGGGAAATTTTTATTTTTCAGTCAGTTGCCTCCAGACTTCAAGGGAAACCACAGGCGGCCCAGAGTCGGAAGGTAAACAATTATAAGGATTTGTATGGGAATCTCGATAACAGACTGAAAAAGATATTTACCCGCAAAAGTTCTCAATAAAAAAGCCGTACTTTATTGTCGTGGTGAATTTCTCGCTTTTTGTGTGGTTTTTTGCTTGATTGAATGCGATTTAAGCGACTTCTCAAATTCCCGAGTTGTCACTCGTACCTAAGTAAAGGAAAGGCTGGCAACTCATTTCTAACTTACCTCAGATCTCGCCAAAAAAATTCACACTTCTCCGGCATCAGTCACGCTCAAACTCCGGCGATGGCTACACGGATAAATTTACTTCCCCTTGACCAAGTTTCAAGGTCCAGCGAGTATCCATTGCTGAGAAACAGCGAAAAATATTCAAATTTTCAAACTCCTTCGAGGCTCGCTAACAATCAATTTTGACACGGCTGGTCAACGGTTCACTGAGCCTCCATACGGTGAGCGCAAACCTACGCAAGTGTACCCATAGTTGGGCAGAGCAAAACAAACCCCAGACTCGTCCCCAAATACCTGCCTGGGGTCATGTTCGAGTTTCTAAATCGGCGAACGATATTAAAAGTTCCACACTGAAACCTTAAACACAGCTCCCATCGCTTTGGTTGCCCCACCGCATGTTATAAATCCGGATTTTCATCGAACTCCGTAAGTACTGAAGCTGTTTGAAGCCTCGCGCATGCAAAAATCCCCTCGTCCGTTGACACTCGACACCACGGCTGTTTTTTTGTTGTTGTTGGAAAAAATATAGTTTTGTTAAGTGAATTGCTTTGAGCCAAAGAAATCACCGCACCGTAATTTCCACTGTCCAAAAAACAGACAAGCGAGATTGTAACTCGGATACCTTTCAGGTATTCCGAGTAATAATTGTTGGTTTTCGATCGATATCGCTTGATGCACCGGTGTGAGAAATAACTTTGAACATTTCAACGCAACTGGAAGCGCAAAAACAAAGCACAGATGATTTCAACGATGGCATTTTCCCTGGACTCTCAACAGAAAAATGTGTCCAAAAGGCTGAAAAGGTGCAGCGACCTTTTCATATGAATTTCTTCTGCAGTCATGATAATGTGAGTTGTTGACGGATGAAAAACAGGATTGTGTTTCATACACTAGTAAATACCTTCGACTGCGTTTCAAACTCCATCCAAACAGCTTCAGTACTTACGGAGTTCGATGAAAATCCGGATTTATAACATGCGGTGGGGCAACCAAAGCGATGGGAGCTGTGTTTAAGGTTTCAGTGTGGAACTTTTAATATCGTTCGCCGATTTAGAAACTCGAACATGACCCCAGGCAGGTATTTGGGGACGAGTCTGGGATTTGTTTTGCTCTGCCCAACTATGGGTACACTTGCGTAGGTTTGCGCTCACCGTATGGAGGCTCAGTGAACCGTTGACCAGCCGTGTCAAAATTGATTGTTAGCGAGCCTCGAAGGAGTTTGAAAATTTGAATATTTTTCGCTGTTTCTCAGCAATGGATACTCGCTGGACCTTGTAACTTGGTCAAGGGGAAGTAAATTTATCCGTGTAGCCATCGCCGGAGTTTGAGCGTGACTGATGCCGAAGAAGTGTGAATTTTTTTGGCGAGATCTGAGGTAAGTTAGAAATGAGTTGCCAGCCTTTCCTTTATTTAGGTACGAGTGACAACTCGGGAATGTGAGAAGTCGCTTAAATCGCATTCAATCAAGCAAAAAAACACACAAAAAGCGAGAAATTCACCACGACAATAAAGTACGGCTTTTTTATTGAGAACTTTTGCGGGTAAATATCTTTTTCAGTCTGTTATCGAGATTCCCATACAAATCCTTATAATTGTTTACCTTCCGACTCTGGGCCGCCTGTGGGGAAACACATCTCCGTTGTAATCAACATGGACACCATTGATAGACAGGCCGCAGAGTCAACTTTGTTTAAGAGTTCCAGTTGCTTCTTCTTACATTGCTGTGACATGCTCAATTTATTTACTTTCTCTGTTCGAAGCCGGCTCTTTTTGATGATCAATGGGTTCGAGAAAAAATTCCTTTTGAAAGACGAATGTTCATTTTGGAACTGAGCGAGGAAATTAGATGGACTGAGCGAGAAAATTTGATGCTCTGAAGTCGGCGTCAGTTCTGTTAAAAAACCCAGTGTTGCTTTTGAGGTAGGGTATAAATTTTCTTGTTTTAGAATCATGCATTGTTGGAAATTTGTATGTATTTGAGGCTTGAGCCATCGTCGTTCTAAACTGTGTGAGAACGGATTTTCCTGGCTTAATTAATGCACAACATGTTTAGAGATCGTTCTTCTCATGTTGTAGTTTGACCCTCAAGAAAGCGACCAGGAGAGCATCCTCCTCAGAAACAGCCATTGCACAACCGCATCGAGCTCCAAAGGAAACTTTGTCAGTTGCTCCATATATTGTTAGATGTTGACAGGATGAATGTTGATGCAACTGTTCGTCTTTCCCAGAAACCTGGAACGGCTTGCCATGGAATATTTTTTGGTCAAACATTAAAGAATGACAAAGAGGAAAATGAGGACATTCATGAAAGTAAATGTTTTATTGTTTGTCATATAATGGACTGGAAAACTGTAAATAGTCTGTCCTTAAGATTAAATATATAATTTTAGTTCACCATGTCACTGAAAGTTGCCCTTGGTAGACAGGTAGTTCAGGTATCGTAATGTTTCACAACATATCTTAACATAAAATAAGTCACCAATGCTTACCTTCTGAAATAAGATATCAATCCATTTGTTTTTTGGGGGTTCTTGTTCAGAGAAATGCTGTTTATCTTGTGAAGATAGCCCCCTGATAGTCAAATTGCTCACATGACAGTACTTTCAGAAGTAGTGAAATTTCAGGAGATAAAAATGTGCTGTACACGTTGGTGTTTTAAGGTATTGGTGGCGCCCACGACAAGCCAAGACAGGAATATTTGAAAATGGCACAGAGAAAATAAAAGCAAACTGTCAGGTCCAAGTGCAGCTGAGACCAGAGCCAACTAATGGCAAGGACGAAGATACCATAGCCATTGACTTGAACCATGGTAATGGATGGTTTCATTGTTACATTGCCAGAGAATTCACAGGTTTATTGCATACACTAATTGAAAATGAGAAATTGTTGACATACAGGTAACTGTCCACCACATCATGGTTTTTTGTGTGTGCAAAAATTGGATATAACCCTTTAATTTCAATACTAAGAAAGGAAAAGTGGGAAAGTATGTTATGACAAGGTGCCACAGTGCTCGGTGAAATAATATTAAGAATTGCTTAAGATTGTCTTACAACTACTCGCTATTTGTATCTGTAACAATACTGTTGATTTTGTTTAATTTACTGGTATCAACTATTCATAGGTATAAAATCTATGAACAATTTTTTTATTGTACATGTACATTAAAATACTTTGCTGAGTCTCATAGAAACTTAACTTTCAGTGGTAGACGTAGTGTGTAGTGCACTGTAAGTGCACTACACACTACGTGATCAGGTTATAAGAGTGTAAAAACTGTATATCATTCAATATTTATTTATTTTTTGTTATCCATAAGGGAGGCTAACAAAATCTGCACCTTGCTTGGTTTGCATTTTTTGAGCATTAAAATAGAACTTTTGGTCCTTTTTTTCTCACAGAAAGTCGAATATTTTGAGCTCACCCATTCAAATACTAACCCTGCCAGACAGGGCTTAACTGCAGTGAGATTTTGTCTTGGAAAGGTATCAGGCTTTTGGTGATATAGAAATTTCAAGGAACTTGAAAATGGTCAACATGTTTCTCCATTCTCTTTTATTTTCTTCAATCTTTCTGGGTTTTGTATTATACTAGTAACCACATGTCTTTTCAGGGGGGCTATTTACGTAAGACATCTACCATGGCACTACAATGATACACGGTACCAAAACAATATCGTGTATTGTTAGGGCTACATATTAGGCAAAGACAAGTTGAATCTCCTGAAAAACAAAATGCAGCTCAGTTGACAGTTATGGAATAAAGCACTGTGTTACTGCACTCAGTCTGAGGTCGCTCGTTTTCACTCCTTCCTCTCCCCATCTGATGTACCTCATTGGAAAGCTTGTTCTTGATGCCATTGCAACTGAGAAGCCCTTGATAACATGCATAAGTGGACTATGGAAAGATAAACATGCAGGTTTTCCTCTGCAAGAACTTATAGCAGTACCGATGTTTGGAGTATTAATTTTGCAAGATTTTTGGGGACGATTTGCAAAAAGAAATATTGTCCCAAAATTGAAAGCATGTTGTCTGCTCTCGGAACACTGGAAAACAAATTATGGGCAGGAATTTCCTGAAACGCTGTCGTTTGTATCAAGCACAGGTTGAGTTAAGATAATTCAAAATCAGTAAAGAAAACTTTATTAGCACTGACCAACATATTTTGATCATCTGTAACATCTGGTTCAGCAGCTCAATTCAATGAAGCTGTGTACTAATAATGCACCTATCAATGTTAAGCCCCAGGGAGGAAGGGGGGGGGGGGGGGGGGGGGGGGGTCGGGCTAACCACGGGAGTTTGATCGTGAGGTCTGTCCACAGGGTAGGGATTTTGATCGTACGTGATGTCCCCAGGCTAAAGATTTTGATGGTACAAAGGACATTTTACCACCTTCACTTGACGCTGGGTGGGGATTTTGACCAATTATTTTGTACGGGGGGTGGGGAATTTGAATTTTTTTAAATGAAAATGACAAAATCCCCACCCCATGCCCGACCCCCCCCTCCTCCCTGGGGCTTAACATTGAGAGGTGCATAATAGTTCCCTAAAGAAGCTTCAATAATTATGGTCTCCACTTTGATTCAAAATTTAAAGGATCAAAAGAGATTATGATTGTCTTTTATTTTTCTTGTTGCTGTAGCAGTTACAGTCAGAAATGGCACATTCTTGGAAACCACGGACTGCAGCATTATGTTATTATATGAAACGATAGTGATGTTATAGCTAAGCATAGTAACATTTCTTAGCACTGGCCAAAAAGTGACCAGCAAACCAAGATGAACGTTTCTGTTTAGGTAATTTGCTCATCACTTTATAACAATAAAAATTGGGTTTGCTAAGTTTGTTTTTTTTTAGTTATAAGTACCTGAAGATAAAATATAAGCAATTGATTCCTTCATGCTATCACAATAATGGCAGCACAAATATAACTTTGGTGTTTCACGTATGTATGGAAGCATGATACAGTATTGTTGTAATAATTATAACCCATCAACTAATCAAGTCGATTTAAAGTGTCAATACTGTTTTGAGCCTTTTTGAACCCACATCAGCAGTTGTAATTTGGCACCATATCACAAATTTTAACAGAAATCTTATTTGATGAGCGAGTTCTGAATCTTAAAAGAAGAAGAAAAACCTTAAATAAACGAAAAGTTTTTCTGTCATGAACCACTCTCTCTTATCTCTTGTGGGGACAATTGACTGATCAACAAGAATACTTCATACACAACACAAAGCGAGAATTTCTTAAATGAATATAAGGGTTACTCCCGAAGGAGATGGAAGAGCACTATGGCTGAGCTCAATTTTCAAAAATCTAGCAATTTGTACGTAAAAGAAAATTAAAATAGTTTCTATAAGATGAAACAATTTAGTTTGAATGATAACTCCGGGGTATTTCCGTTCAGTAGCTCTTTCGGTTCGGAAGTCATGGTCAGAGATGTAAGGCACTTGTGTAAATCAGAACAGTACGATTCGTTCTAAATCGTTTTGATAAATCTAGCCAGGTAAAAAGATGAATCAGCTTATAACTGACGGGGATTCTGGTGGTTCACTAAATGTCTTAATCGGCCCCATAATTATACAAGTAACAGAACTTGATACAGGAATAGCTATATTGGTCTACATAACCTGAAGGCAGCTTTGTAAGTAGTATTCACTTAATACTACAGTTAAGTGACTGTAATTCAAACTTCAAAATTTTGTTCATAACGTTTTTGAACTTTTACGAGTGACAACACAAATATATAGCAATTTGTGAGATAAGAGAGTAAATAACTTTGACTCTGACTTTAAGCATGATACAAATAACTACAAATCAAAAGTAATTATCTTTCATATTTGTGGCAACCATCATGCAGCATTAAACATTCTTGGCAGTATAAACATATTTAACATTTTGTGTGTATTGTTGTGGAAACAAAAGCAAAATTGGGGCTGTAACAGTGCCTGTCATAAAATACAATTTATCAAACATGCATGCAAGTTATGTGACCAGTGTTTTTAACGTTAATGTATACACAACTGCTATCCTTACTTGTTAGCTAATCTCATACACGATTATGAAAATAATTTAGCAGGGATGAGAACATCATGTTTTGAAAATATAATAGGTACTTATGACGTCAGCGGGATGTCCGATAAATAGCAATAAGTCAACATTTTCATGTATTTGCGGTCAGTACGCTGCAGCAGTGGAACAGTTACAGTTTGTCTCAAGTTCGTTGTTCTAGTTGTCAATCCGGACTGACGTCTCACAGAAACAGATTATTAGAAGAAACTCAGGTACGATCTCAGTAATTGGAGACAGATTTGTTCGAAAACAAGGTTAGGCAACTTTGCACGAACACGACGCGTGCGAGCAAGCACGACATTATCTTGCAAATAATTTGTCAGATACAAATCACTGAGGGATTGAAAGGCTCAGTCCATTTTAGCCAGCCGGGAAACGTAGCATTATGAACAATAGCAATTTATTACCAAAGCGGAGTGACAAGTCCCTGTCTTCGCAACGGTCGGGGCACCTTTTCAAGGACATGATATGAAACTATGCCCCTACAATGTACCGAAAGATTCTATGAAACTAACAATAACTGAAATTTCAACTTTTACTTCACAGAAGAATAAGCGAGACAACAATCCTATAAAGCAGGTTTCTTCGCATAGATCCACAAAATAAACTTACTCAACGAACAATAAGCGATGGAATGTATGGCTGAGGGAGCACTTGAATTTGACGCACACCTAAGTGTGCGGGGCTCTCAAGAGAAGTGGAACACAACTACACTTTCCTGTCGATAGTTTTTAGGTAGTCGGGCAAGGTAAATGAAGCAGGAAAGGAAAGATCAATTTTTTTTGTAACTATAAAAAAGTAGGCTTTAATAATTTGTTGTACGAGAATGACATCAGACGAAAATTTCTTGCGCGGGGATTTGTCAAACGATCACTTCTACCCGAACAGCCAAGACACCTCACGTGTAATTGTACTACATTTCAACACGGAGAGGTTCGTCCCTACAACCGGATTGACAGTTCACTTTCAGTCACTTGAATTTCTTGCTAACGTAGTTTCCAACTGCATGGAAACGATATACAAAAAATTGGTTTTATCAACGGAGTTGATAATGTAAATTGGCCACCGTACAGAGATTCTGAAAGCTGACGTTTCGAGCGTTAGCCCTTCGTCAGAGCGAATCGAGGAATTATGGGTTACGTGTAGTTTTTATAGTAGAGTAGGAGCTACGCTATTGGTGGTAACATGGCAACGTGAAAAATAGGAATATATTAGTTAAATGAAAAGCGTTCGTTAATACCGTGAGGATTAAGGGTGCCGATTTGGAAGATGAATTTTTGTTCCAGATTCTTGCGGCTATCCGTCGTACCTAGATGAAGGGAAAGGCCGCAGATAGCCATGTAATTTTTGGAGTGGTTAGGCTGATTAAAATGGCGAGCGACTGGCTTAGATGCATCCTTGTCATTCTCCTCAACATCGCGATGGTGTTCGCGGAATCGGTCACCTAGTCGTCTACCTGTCTCACAAATGTATAATTTATTGCATAGCGTACAGGTTATGCAATAAATGACATTTGCGGAGGTACATGTGAAACGATCGGTGATTCGATATTTTTAAACTTAAACAGCTTGTCGTTTGTATACAAGATTCTGTTTAATATCTTATACTGGAACTCCCGTAGTTTAGTGCTTAAAGTAGCTCTAAAAGGTGTTAAATATTTTTATTTCCAACCTAATTGAGACTCTTCAGTGTTGAAACTTTCTTCATATTTCTTTCTAGCAGTAGGTGCAGTGAACACTTTTGAAACAAACTTGCTATAAAATGATTTTGACTGCAGTTTTTCAAGGGAAATTTTATTGTTTCCGTGAAATATGTAGAAAGAATTTAGTTCGAAGGGAGTGGTAAGGTGAGCTATAAGTCATTTCCTGCTATTCAACAAATACCTCCATTCTAGAAGAATGACATCCAACAAGCTAATCATTAGAAAATTATCATTGGGAGATAAACAAGACCTCAAAGCCTCCCTATTAAACACAAGCAACCCTGCACAGTCGTAAATTATACAGATGGCCAACCTTTTTTAGTCCAATACTACTAATCTTTCGATTATATACTGACTTTCTGCCAATGCAAATGAACGTGTTGTTCCAAAGTACCCGATTCACTATGTCCTGTGTTGTGCTGGGATTGTTTTCATTTAGTAAGGACCAGGTTTCAAGGCTCTTTATAAAACACAGGAACAGCAACCAGTAATTTCTTATAATCGAAATTACAACAAAACAAAAACTTGTCTCCAACGTTCTTCCCAAGGAAATATTTCCAGCCTGCTGGGTAGGTGTCCAGGTATTTCTTAATACACAATATTCTCTGAGTTGAGATCATAGAAACGATGTCCGTTGTTTTGAA
>OX421449.1:37931338-37951338 GCA_949126865.1 Montipora capitata | reverse complement strand
ATCAAAAACCAGTACCTGGTCAGTGGTCAACTTCCAAAAAAACAGCTGACATCGGTGACCTCTAAGCTTGAGCCCGCGATATGGTCACGCGGTACTGGTCAGCGGATACCTTGTTTTGACAGCTGTCAATTGATCAAAACATGGATGTTCAATGTCAAAGATGTATGCTGTAAACTAGTATGATAATGGTCGCATTGGCATACATAATAGTTTGGACTTACGTACGTCATGGCTAAAAAATCAAAATTTCTCGCATCGATTGGTTACCATATTACCTTAATTATGGTGCTCCGCGTGCGTGCGCCTTCGGCGCGCGCGGAGCTCCGCTATTATTAAATTGTTGAGAGTCTCTCATCGACGAGGATCAAAAGGCTTTGAATATTCATGGAGTGACCTATTTTAGGGCTCCTTTGATCCTTCACCGGTAATTTTGCCGTTTTTGTCTTGTAGGACAAAGAAAAACTTTAGCGATGATGAAATGATTAAAATGCTTACAAATTACAGTGTCACGTAAGTGTGGAGGCGTTGTGACCGAAACTTACTGAAACAGCAATCAAAATACCAAAAAGAAAGTGGAAAGGTTTGATTAAAGCAGGAATCAATTCTTAATTTCTTATTTTCATAGGGGGTGTTTTTCGTTTTGTCTTGGTTTTTTTTTATTTGTCACCTTTGTCACAGAATTATAAGAGCACTATTTACCCTGATGTTTAACAAATAGATTCCAAGTTGCCATGAGTCAGTTCAGTAATAGATTACAGGAGACGTGATTAAAAAAATGTGGTAAAAACACGAGTAACAAAGTGGCTATCGCCTTGTGTGCTACTTTTTTGTTCTTGCTACATTTTGATATCATCTGCGATCTATTATGGAACAGATACACAACAACCATGACACGGAATCTATTTGTTTAATCTCGTACCCAGATCTCCCACGGTCATACGGAAGGGAGATCTGGTAAAGTTCGATTTCGAGCATGCTCAGTGCCAGTGAGGCCCAAAATACGGGCTTTTCTATCACTGCGCGCGTTCGTACTCTCTGTTGTGATTTTGGGTGATTTTGCGTGATTTTGCGGAATAAACATGGATTTCGAGAGTATTCTTGAAGAGATTCTTTTGGGTAGAGGACAAGGCATAGCTAGTAACTATGGACAAGGAAACACTAAACTTAAGCCGAAACAAAAAGAAGCGCTACAGGTGATTGTTTTTGAACAGTCGAGATTGTTTAATTGTCGGAGCAACTGCAGAATCACTGCAACGAATGCTTAGGCTTAATCAGTAAAGGAGTGCTATTTTCTTCATCCGATCTCGTGCAAAGTGTAGTTAGCCAAACCGTAAATTGAAAGCTAAAATGTTAAAGAGGGTTTAGGCCTAATCACTGAAACGAACACTTAGGCTGAATCAGTAAACGAGTGCTATTTTCTTCACATAATCTCGTGAAAAGTGTAGTTAACCAAACCGTAAATTGAAAGCGAAAATGCTAAAGAGTGCTTAGATCTAATCACTACAACGAGTACTCTTTTCTTGACACGATCTCGTCAAAAATGTAGTTAATCTAACCGTAAAATTCACAATTGATCACTACTTAATTCGCGAGTCACGCTTTAAGAACGAGAATAACTGTTTTGAATAAATTACATACTTCAACTTGAATTTATTAGTTTCTGCGTACCGCGTAGTAAGCTATGCAGAACTTTATTCGAGTGGCAGGGCACGTGAGGCTTTTGTTGGTACCATATGCACAAACGTCGCAAATTTTTAAAATGAAAAAGCTTTTCCGGCGTTGGAAAAAACAAAACTTTCCTCCGCACAACTGGCATTTATTCAAAACAGCACATGAGCTTGCGAAAACCAAACCTTCACTAAGTGCCCCGCGAAATAAGCCAATCTTAGGGTAGATTGCATTGCCGCAACCTTTTTTTAGTAGCCAATGAAAAATGGTGTACTGTCGAACTTTACCAGATCTCACATTTCCAGTGACAGAGTGAGATCTGGTTACGAGATTACTATTTGTTTTATACAATAAAGAATGAACAGTTTTTGATGATGACGTCAACTTTGTCTTTTCCCTAGAGGAGCATAGGTGAGAACCAATCAAAATGCATGCATCCTTGGTATAGACTTTTTTGTAAAAACATGGCATGACAGGATGCGGCAAATTCGATCCGCATAATTACTGGGTTGCCAGTATGGCAATCCCAGTCGGAAAATGGGTAATATTTGGTCGTTTTCTCTTTTTTTTTTTTTTTGCCGTGTCGGTAAAAGTCTCGCCTGTCACTCCCCTGCTAAGTGGTATCTTTGTGCATAGAGCCTTCTGCGCGTATTTTCTTAGATCGAGAGGGTAGTGGAAATGTGTAGATTTCTCTGGTGGACACAGCAGAAAATTTAACTTAACCTGCAATGGCATCGAAAGTCTTGTAATGCGAATGACGTCTTAGTGGATCTTTAAACAAATTTACCCTTATAGAGCTCAATAATGGAAATCAATTGGATAAACAACACAGGCGATGAAAAAGAAATATCTGGAATCTTAAAAGTGACGAGTAATGGACTTCAACAAAAATCTATCGCCCGTCGAGCCCAAATCAAAGTGAGCTGTCTTTCTAATATTTTACCAAGTGTGCTGTTATGTAGAGCACTGAAACCAATTGAAATGTAAAATGCTCTGGTAACTTATGGGTTCAACAAAGACAGAGAACGAATCGAACACCTTAAGTGGATCTGTGATCAATTCTGCACAGTCTTCAGGTAAAAAAAAAATAACTGGAAATGTGACAACCAAGAATTATTTGAAAGAAAGCTTGTCGTCTATTTTGTGCTTCATTATTCAAGGAAAAGGTTCTTCATGGAAATGGTTTGATCCCGAAATTTATTTTGTTGCAATATTGCGTATATTTGACACGATTGAGTTTATTCTCTTCACGCACGTAATGAAATAGAAAGGGGTTTTTGCCTCAAAAAATTAATAGCAAATATGTTGTTTGTTTTAAAAATTGTTTTGCTGGAAAAGGTGGCCTCTATGAATTCATCATGTTTTATAATATGCGAGGAGCTTAACTGGATAGTTTTCGTTGCAATAGTAAAGCATTTTCGTGTCAAAATGTGGTTAGCGTGATTCTGGTGTGTTAACTTAATAAATATACCATCTGCGCCTCGTGAGTTTGTATTTGCCGTCTGCCGTAACCTTGATTTCCACTCTCAAAATTACCTCCAAAACCTACTTTTTGCTTAGAATGAGCTTTTAGAATGATGTTCTTGTCTTCTGTGGTGATACTTAACTATTCGAAACATTTTGTGAAAAAAATATTTATAACGGGTCACACGCCAAACTCGATCACCCGATTTTGCATAACATCCACTTGGCCTTTTGACATCCCAGTGAAAAAAAATTCGTAAAATATTCGCGGACCGGTCGATTTCTCTGAAATTTGAAAGGATGATTGCTAACGAATTGAGAAAGATTTTCACAATAACTAAAAATTCTTGTGTTAAGCATGAGAATTCGACGAAGAGGGAAATTCGACTAAATTTGTTGCGTACGAAACAATATCCACGGACAGATGGTTACAAAATCTTTATTTTTAGCGGTTATTTGAACATAAAAGATGCAGCGCTTGACGAGAAATAATATTTTTGTTAATATTTGAAACAAGAAAAAATTTCGCGGGAATCGGGACGCGGTGAAAATGAGTTAACAATGCGCTGCGTTGAAATGTGATACGCGAGGAGACAGGAATTTTTTCTCTCTGACAAATGATTTTGTCATTGTAGTGTAAATGAAGTTTATTTGGGAAGCCAACAATATTTCTTTAACTACCTGGTTAATCCAATTTATTGCTACGACTTGCTAGTGCGAAGATTGTCTACATGAAAGTCACGTTTTTTGCGAATTTTGAGTGTCATGAAATTACATCATTTGCGTGACAATATATCCCTTTACTCTAACCCAAAAACACAAGATAGTAACAAACTTCATAATTATTTAACCATTTCTTCTGCTTTTGTGCTTGTCAGCATTGTGATTTGCGATAATTCGCAAGTCTTTTTTTTGTATCTCATAGATGTTTAGCTTTTCAAGAGCCTTTTTCATAGTTAGTTTTTCTTATTTGTATTACAATGTAATCTATTTTGGGTGCGAGGCAATTTCGGGTTAAGAATACAAAACTGCCTCACATACATGCTAGATTACATTGTAATGCAAATGAGAAAAACTAACCGTGAAAAGGGCTATTAAATGGCCGCTCAACCTTGCGATTGTGTAAATAGTTCAGCCTGAAGTCAAAATAGATACGTTTCTCGGGAACCCGATAGAAAAGGCTTCCTGATCCGACAGATGAAATGTAAATATTCAGTTAAGTATTACAACAAAATTAAAAAACCAAAGACGGACGTTTCTTGGCTAAAAGATACGTTGTTTTACTCTGAAAACGACGAACGATTAACATTCTTTCCCACAGAGGCAGCCCAAGCTCGGTGTTTGATTTATAGACTTTGTATGGGAAAATATACTTTGAGCTTATAAATGCTAAAGTAAGCTGTAAAATGTAGAAATAAACTTCACTTACCTCTAGTACGTACAGTTGTCCTCGTCTTTTCTGTGCAATCGGAGGGCAAAGTGTATCCGTTTTAGACGGGTTTGTGTCTTGCGAATTTTTGCGATGACCCCTCAAAGAGTCCTAACGACCCTCCACTTCAAAAAATTGAATGGAACGCTGCAGTTCAATACCACCCAATTAGGTGCCTTCCTTTTTTGTGAACACGTACCACAGGCATCCCAGTGTACGCTTTATGGAACGTCTAGTCAGGTAAAATCTGCATCCCCCGCATATTTACGGTATTTCCCGCATAAGCAGAAGAAATGCCTGATATTAGTGATAAAGAAGCTACTTACCGTACTCAAATAAGAGCCAAAGAGATTAACTGAACATTGAAGATCGATTAAAGGAAAAACGCCATTTTGTTCCCAAGATGAAGGGTCGTAAGCAGTTTCCACGCATTTTTCGGCAATGAGCCTG
The DNA here is from genome assembly GCA_949126865.1 of Montipora capitata. Taxonomy (NCBI): domain Eukaryota; kingdom Metazoa; phylum Cnidaria; class Anthozoa; order Scleractinia; family Acroporidae; genus Montipora; species Montipora capitata. The sequence goes on along the minus strand of OX421449.1, from coordinate 37,946,327 downwards.
GACATTAGAGCTTGCGTTAAAACCTACAAATATCCTGGGGTCGAAATTAAAAAATATATATCCGGTCGCAATTTTGACCAATTTTGGAAAATAAAAATTTAGGTTCAAGTGATAATCGCAAATTAAATTGCATTATTTGTAATCGATTGTAGGGATTACAATACTGCAATACATATGTGTAAAAAAGCCTGCTGAAAATGGTAAATGATCGAGGGAATGAATCGCGGGTTCAACCATATTACAATTTTGCTCCATATCTCCAAACAAAATATTTTTTTGTCGCTTTATTTATCTTATCAACAGTTGCGGCAAAATGCTAATCCTTTTACTTCAACGGTGAAAGCTGGTCGCAAATTGGCGATTCCTAGGCTGGCTTTTACTTCGTGTAGAAGAGCACAGAACGCGTCATCAGAAAGGAATGCAAATGCAAGAAATTTGCTCACAAATAATTATTACATCGAGTTGAAGTGTGGAAGTTTGGAAGTGTGGAAGTTCGGCTGTGTGGAAGTTTGGAAGTGTGGAAGTTAACCCTAAACCTCCACTTCCAAGCTTCCACACTGCCAAACTTTAGCACTGCCAAACTTCCACATTTCAACTCGATGTAATAATTATTTATGAGTAAATTTCTTGCATTTGCATTCCTCTCTGATGACCAACGCCCGACTCCTCATATATTTTAATCACAAAGGGGAAAATTCAGTCACAAGTGTAACTGTATTGGTCGCAATTTCGAGTCCTGATTTACCATAAGCATGTAAATACATTGCACGGGCCTAATTATTAGTTTATAAACTGTTTAAATTTAAATTCCCGCATAATCCGGTGTAATTTTTGCATAATCAGACTATCCACTGAAAAAAATTAAGAGACAGCAGGCTCATAACAAATCCAAACAGAAAAAGAAAGTATGGAGCTGAAGAGGAATTTCTGTAGGGTTGGATGTCTAAAAGAATCTTTAATGGAAGGGTCACTATTCTAACAAATGCTACAAATTTACTGATAAGATTAGATAGGTCTCACGAGCCTCAGTGATTGCTTAACTCCTTTTATAAGTTTTAGGAGAGAAATTTAAACAACAACTGATACCCGGCACTTTAAAAATCTCTGTTAAGACCTACAGTGAAAGAATAACAAGTAAGTTGTACATTGAATTTCGTAGAGTATGCTTGAATATATAAATTTTATATGAAATTCCCTGGCCGGCGGGGCCTATATAACGAGACTCAGGAATTGTTACGCTTAAGTAACGACTTTCTAAAAGACAGGTGAATGAATTTTTAGTCTTTAGGGTGAAGTAGAACAAACTGTTCGTGCAATCTCATGTCTGTATTGCCATAAAATGTTACAGGGGGGTGTTGAAGAACCCAAACCGTTTGCCTCTGGGGTCTCATGTACAGTTTTTGTTACGGATGCGTAAATAAAAAAAAAAAAGACGTTTACTATGCTTCAAAAACCTTGTCCAATTCGTATGTACCTTAAATGCGTATGACCCGGCCATTCATACGTAGTCGAAGCGGGGGTTCCATCAAAAAGGCGTGCACTGATTTGTACGAGAAGGCATGCTTGCTTAACTGTTTTAGCATGGATATGGTGTTTTCATAGCTCAGTTGATTGAACATTGCATTGGCATCGCAGAGGTCATGGTTTCGAATCCCGATGAAGCCACCTGGGTTTTTCTAGTGTCTATAATTAGAGACAATTGCTTATATTGTCCAGATAAGTGCGAAGATCGCTTCACTTTTTCGTAGTGACAAACGAACTAAAGAATCCTTAATTAAAAAGGGAAATAACACGAACACCATTTTAATTGGATGGGATGAATCATTTGGAGTCATTCGGCCAACAGTTGAGGTGATGGAATTCTATCAATCATGCCCTAGGGCAGCTCATCCACACACTGCCTGCGTTAATAACCTTTATGTTTATCCACTTTCACTCAACTACAGCAACCAAAAGGTTTTCTCCAAGGTAAATTTGGATTATAAATGTAAATGTAAAATGTTAATGTTTTGTTGATAGTGGAAGTGCGCGGCTTAGAAATCAAGCAAGTTCAGAAGCACCCCATTTGGCAATATTTCTCCCGAAATTCACGTGGATTGTCAAAGTCAAACAACCGTCTTTCCTCAAATATTCTAGGCTGCCGAATAGCCCGGTGTCTCAATGGTTCATCAAGTTCTCCTTACGCTTGTAAGTAACTTATGACTTGTAGTTTGCACTTGTAATAGTTATTAACTATTTGGACGTTTGTAAAGACACAATTCGGACTCCTGTAAACCGTTTTTTGAACTGTATATGTACCAAATTCTACAGGTGTAACTCCACACCTGTAATTACAAGTTGGAGTCTTGTAACAATGACTTGTAATGATGTTCATTGAACGCATTTTGCTTGCACACGTAAAAATACAAGTGTAACTTTTTTATTGAATTGACCCCACGAAAAACCTATTTCACATCTACTTTCAACACACTAATTAGAGTGTTGAAAGTAGATGCGAAATAGGTTTTTCCTGATTAAGGTGAAGTTAAGTAATACTTTCTTGGCGTCGATAAGAGAAATTTCACGTAAGATTTGTATGGTGTATTTTTATCCCTCGGTGGGCCAGAAACATTTCCGTTAAGATTGAATTCAGGGATTCTGATGACGAACCGTTCGTGACCTGTGAGGGTAAATAAAGTCTTTGACCATTTTACTTTTCACTTTCTGGGCATTATTGTATGGTCGGAGCAACTGTGCTCAAATATTGTCACACAGCAGGATTATTACCCGTAAGACAATTTGGACAGCCAGTATCGAACTCTTTACTACTAATGTACGCATGTATTGGCGCTTATGCAAAGAAAAAGACGATGACAGCGACACCACCATGATAGAAAAGAAAGGAGTTATTTTCTGACCTACTGTAGCTCTGCATAGCAACTTGGTATAAAATGACCAAATATAATAGTCTGTGGAAGAGTGCACGTGCAGAGAGCACTCGACTAGGAGTTTTCAAACTTCTCTAGCTGTGTGCACTTAGTGGAATTCGGACCATACCTTGGACTGGTGTATGTTGTACTTGCAGATGACCCAGCTCTCGTAGCAGTTGTTGTCACCGTAAGCTTTCTATGGTATGTATCGATTTTTTCAACTGTTGATTGAACTGTTGGTTTTGTAGTGTATTTACGAGAAGAAAGGAAGTCCTGGATTCACTACACACGCATACACAGCTGTGGTCTATCACTGTGCAAACCCCACATTTTATGAAGAGGTCAGTCAGTCTCTGTTTGTTAGGTTCAGATACACCTTCTCCACATGTCCTTTATCCAGAAGGGTAGAGGGATGTTCAAGCCGTTTCTCGTCTGGGTAGTCCGGTTACCCCTCACTTAAAAAAAATGGTTCTTCTGAAATAGACTAATGACTTGAAGTCTTTCACGTTATTGCAACACCTGTGCTCTATTTTAAAAGATCCAGTTAAACTAAAATAGAAAATAAGAGATTTGTCATTTCTAAATGTTCCTAACTGGAGTTGCCAGCCCATAGAAATTTGCCTCTCTCAGATGACATGTTCCTAATGATTGCAGTAGCATCATTTTTAATGGAATCCTGTGGTGGTTCGTCCGTTGTGAGATTTCATCCAAGAGTAGGGTTGATCCGCAGATATCGCAAAATATAATGGGATGACAGGGGTTGCTTGCGGTGTCTTTACTCGCTGATGTTCGAGAACCAATGAAAATTTGAGAAAAATAGCAGTATTGCACAATTATTAAACTCATTGGCAAGACCCACATGTCCATACACAATGAGGTGACGGACAAGGAACCCGCCAGGCCCAATTTTAGCGACCGACGACATAAGAGAACATGTGAGCGAAGTTAAAAACGGGCGTGATCGCAGGTTACCCTACCACAATTTACCTCCTGGCTTCTGTCACTCTGAGGAGGCAGTTAGTAGAATGCTACTTCTTCAGTTTTAAAACTTGCCAATGGTAGCAGGGTCACACTTCTGGTTAGCAGTATCTCTAATCATCTGACTTTGCCTTTGGCAACCTTTCATTTAAGCCCTGTATTTTTGGCACGGCTCGTGTGAAATTGGCACGAGTGCCAAAAAAGAGCTCGGCAAACTTTGCTTACACTACACCATTTTTACTCACCCGATTCTCGCGACTCCTGTGGGTGACAGCCGCTGAAAATGCACCGTAGTACGCGGGTATCACCCGTCGAAAGTATACTATAGTGTGTTCCCCACAATTCAAAGCGAACCTAACCGAAGCGAATCGTAAAATTTCTCAGCAAAAAACGAAAATTATGACATTTAAGCCTAAAAAGCGCAAACAATCATACTTAAATCAATTTAACGCAAATTCCAATCCCTTGTTACGCTTTACAGACTATAACGGCTCCATGAAGTGAATTTCGCAATGTCATCACTTGTACTAAACTCAGTATATGGCCTAATTTCAGAGATTTAACTTCTCACCAAGCCTTAAAATACCGTGGATAAGGCAGTTTTGAGCACAATTCAATCGCTTATTACGTTTTAAACGGCTCTGTGAAGTCAATTTCTCAATGTCATAAATGTACTATAGGCTACTCTTATGCCCGCCGTAAATCTAGAGTGAAAATAAGTTTTTAAAATGGCCTAATTTTAAAGATTTAACTTCTCACCAAGCCTTTAACTGTAGTTAAAGCAGTTTTAAGCATATTTCAATCGCTTATTACGTTTTAAACGGCTCCGTGAAGTGAAATGAATTTCTTAATGTCATTAATTTACTATAGTATACTTTTTGCTGGCATTTTTATGCCGGGTAATACAGAGTGAAAATCCATGTTCAAAATTGGCCTAATTTCACAGATCTATTTTATCAACAAGCGTTAGACCGTAGATAAAGGGGACAGCTATTCTTAGAGTTATCTTCATAGAGTTATGTCGTAGAGTTAGAGTTAAGTTTCCAAAATCCTGAATTCACGATTTTGGACTGCCAAAATCCTAAATTCAAGATTTTGGAATTTCTCAATGTTGTAAACGCACTATAGTATACTTTTAAAGACAACATGGTAGTGGAGTGGTTAACTTTATTTTACAAGAAAAATTATTGTTATGTTGTGTAACTAGTTACTATTTGCCATCTTTGCTTTTAAAGTAATTGGTGTTGTTGGGGCTAGGTAATAGTTTCAAATCACTCACAGAAAAACTAGATCCTCTTGTTTTAGTTGCATTTCCTCACACAGTGGCCTCTCGTGGAACTCGCACAGATCACACCTTTCCTCATAGAGTCCATATTAGGATTTTTTCAAAAATCCCCAGTTTTAAAGATTAAGTTACTCGCTTCAGGGTTATGTGCTTCTGGTACTAATTAAGTCTTTGCTTTTTCTTATATTATTCTCTAATTTATCAAGCAAACCAGAAGTGGTGCCTTGGTCTTCATCTCCCACTTATTGTTGGAAATTTGGTTCCAGAAGATGATGAGCACTGGCAACATTATTGCACACAGTCAAAAGTCTTTCGTAAAACTTCTTCTATGTTGTTTATACCAATTAAAACGCAATTATTGACTGTGCCTTCTAAGAACACGATGATGTCCCTGAGGTGTTAGTGGATCTTCAGTACAGTCTGGCCAAGTCTTACTCTAGTACTCCGGAATTGCGAGAGACGTGGTTAGAGCACATGGCTGCCGTTCATGAGGGTCATGATCATGAGAATTACTCCGAGGTGAATAGTCTGTTTCCTCCATTCCATAATGCAATACGTTTTGTGGGGTTCTTTTCATAAGGACAATACAAGTTGATTACTCTTTGGATTGTATCATGCCTCAGTGAAGGGGATATCCATTGTTCTAATTGTGTCGGCTACGTGTAAATACTTTGAGTTTTGGTTGATTTGCTGGGTTGTCTCCGTCCTTTTTGATTGACCAAAGTAATTACTTTGGTTTTGGTTTTATGACACTCATTTGAAAACCGCTCTATAGCCTGCACCTGTGAGGGCTTGTCTCCTGTTTTTTTTTTTTGAACGTTTATTAGAAAGTTCACTTGATGGTGGTTTATTGTTGCAGACTGCACACTGCTACATCCATGCAGCTGCTTTGGTGGCCGAATACCTGAGGAGACAAGGTAATACGCAGAAAATGCGACAATCCACTGGCTCTTCCATTTAACGATTAGCGACGTAGTTGTTTGCCTGTGAGTAGAAGGCAAGAGAGGGAGTATTATTTACGTTGTGTTTAGTTCTTCGCTTATTGAGGAATGAGCTAAATTTCCTACACGATGGTTTACTGGAAATCTATTTTACATACTTTTGATACTTGGTAAGTTTAACTTATTTGCCTCTGAGGCAGGCTATTGCAGTCATGTACCAACTCATTGTTGGCAAGTTGTAGAAATTAGTGGCTGAAGGGCTACGATTTCTGCAAGTCTCTCGGGATTTTTAATTCGTAAACGCACTGTGAAGTTTCTTGGCTCCATCACGTCTTCTAATAGCTAGGCCATTTTCGAAAATCAAATATTCAGCATGTTATTGAGGTAGTGAGGACAAAAAGGATAGGACCACGTTGGAACGAATGTGAAAAATATTTACATATCATCCACTTTCGTTTGTTTTTGTCCTCTAAACCCCTCTTTCAAGCTGAATTTTAATATGTCGAAGAAGTCCTATTCACTCTAATCCAACATGGCGGTTAACAGTTATATCAACCAGAGACGCAACTAGTTTACCTTATTGGTAGAAATGCTGCCGACGGGAAGGGCAGATGTTGAAGTATACTTGCGGTAATTTAAGGAGGTTCGAAATAGTTTCTCCTATTTTCAAACAAATACACATATTTTGTCCTTAGATACAGTTAGGGTAATCATATCAAGACGAAATTTGGCGAGGGTATTAAGTACCCGTCATAGATTTCTCACATTACATTTTCCTCCAAAATAACGTTACCATGTCAACGATATAAGCCATTTCTTTGAGCCTTAAAATCAAGATATATTGTCTTTTTTGAAAAAAAAAACGGAACGGTGAAATCTTCCCATTCAACGTTACCAGATAATGTTGGATATAATCTCTAAAAAATTTAAAATTCAACAAATTCTGTTGGTCAATTTTTCAGAAGAATCAGTTTTCGTGGAAATGTGTCTCTTATTTTTTTTTCACCTATAGAATTTTTTAAATTAATCTAAGCCAACATGCAAAAACTGAAAAAAGTTCATCGTCCAGAAGCAGAGATATAAACGAGTAAAGTTGCAAAATCAGGAAAAATGAGGGGGTTACAAGATCGGCATTTATGCATGCGTCACTCGCTCATTCGAGTGCACACCCGAGTGGAGCTACAGGCAAACATAAACGGATTTAGGTGACCATTACACCGTGTGTGTACCATTTCGTTGTTTTCGTGAATAGGAGATGTCTGTTTATATTCCATATTTATATAGGAATTAGAAGAAAGGTGAGCGAAATTAGCGGTATTTGTTTATTTCTGGTGACCCATTTTGAATCATGAGCTGACGTGAGCAGCTTTTAGAATTGCGTGTGTGGCTTTCCCGCGCGCTCAGCTAAAAACCCTTTCGAGCCTCCTAAAGTACGGGTCGTGCTTAAAATCACTTCGGAATTGAAGGGTAACCCATCGATGCGAGAAAATTGGGTTTTATAGCCATGACGTCATGAACGTTCGTACGTACGTCCGCCCCTCCATGTATGCCAATAGAGAGCTTAAGCACGCGACGTTTTTGTCAACACGGACGGCGACCGGAAGTGATTTTGCAAAGAAATTGACGTCACACGTGACAAAAGTCAAGTCACAAACCTCAAAGCTGGCTATTTGGCGTCTATGGTGAAAAACAAAAATGCGAGAAGGTAAGTTCATTTTAGGTGCAATAACTCTGTTTTTTTGGTTGATTTTTGTTGCTTTCCTGCTAATGCTGGGCAATCAACTTTCTAATTCCTATTATTCATGAAAGAAACTCTTCCTTGTCAGTTCTACCGGGTGATGAACAACAGCGTTGCAGACGTCTTGCTATTTGTTGTCCTTGATATATCCTTTTGTATGTGCTTGTTTTTTCTCTGTGGTCTTAAATTCTAATGCGCTGGCAATGCTATGATAACGTTTCCAGAAAGACCATGTTTAAAAATTTTGAAAAATTTTGATGACTGTCAAATTAATTTCTTATTTGGAACGCTTCATTTTTATTTGTCATTTGCTTTTCTTTACAGAAATGTACCAAATGGATTGAACATTCAGCTATTTCTGGCAGCAGATATGAACTTTGCTTTACACTCAGAATCATTGCAGGATTATCGATCGTAACTGGATTGAAAATTTTTAGCCGTTGTCTCTTCCAATAAAACAATAAGTTCATCCTCTGAAATCAATCTCTGATTGTAGCTTTGAAAAAGCGTATCTCTTGTCTTTAGAAGTCATGATTCAGTATTAAGAAAGAAGACAAAGAATCAAAACTGCTGTACAATTAACTAGCGATGCCGTAAAATCACTGACGCGACATGCTTAACGCAAACAAGTCAAGTCACAGACGCTGGTCTCGACCCAGCTTCACCTCGGCTACTTGGCGTCCGTGTTGACAAAACGTCTCGTGCTTATAAGGGGTGCGTTGCTAAGGATGTAATAGTTAGTAATGTTTTAGTTAGTGGAGAGAAACCCCTTCTTGTAAGGAGGATTCTTCTATCAACACCAATTAAGAAAGCCACAAAGGTTGCTAGGTTAACTGCTGCTTCATGTGTTACTATTAAATAACCAACATATACTAATTTAGCAGGTAGTTTGAGGGGAATATTGTGTGTGTGAATGGTGATTTGAGGTAAAATCATAGACAAAAGTTAGGGTTAGTCTGTAAAATGAGGGGAGAAATTTACGAAGCAAACTCTCAACCCCAAAATAAGGTTAACAAATGAAACAAACTCTGTGTGAAATTAAAAACTTTAATCTCAGAAACAGCCAGATAGTACATGTACGAAAAACGAAAAACTAAATCACGTAGGAGGGATTAATAAATATTTGACCATGAAAACTATTCGTTCTTAAAAATGGGAATGAAAAATACCTTTGATTGTAACTGATTTTGTGTTTATGCCTGTTCGTCAAAGGCAGGATCCACGAAGAGCATTCTTCACGGGAACGTTTTCGCAAAACGCTGATTACTGGTTATAAGATTATATTATAAGATTATGTAGCCAGCTTAAATACTATATATTGACCAGTAGGTTTAAGCAGAAGTGGTATATTAAATAAGAAATCTGAAAGGAAGTGTTCATGGTAGTTTTGTATTTTCCACTTCACTCAATTTTTTTTTTTAGTTTTTGTTACCTCCTTTTTTTTCCCGTTTTCAGAGGACCCGCCCCATTGTAGCTTTATACTTAACTGTCCATTTCTTGTTTGTTGTGTTGAAAGTTATTGTAAAATATTAATAATTAAAGTGAGTGAATGTGCATTAGCGCTTACTTTTGAGAAAACACTGATAAGTTTTTGTCTTTTGGCAACACCTGATTCATCACAGTGTTGTGCAGAATGCATAGGCCTGTCATCACTGCCATTAAGCTGCCTAACATCAAGCCCATCTGGCAGCTGGGTGTTGTCAAGGATACACATGTTATGCAGTACCACTATCGCAACAATTATGTCGCAACGGCGGCAAGGGGAGAACTGCATCGTCCCTCCAGAGAAATCAAGGCATCGAAACCTTTGTTTCAAGAGGCCAAATGATCTTTCTATGACATTCCTTGTTCTCGTGTGGCTCCTTTGGTACATTTCTTCTGCTGCACTCGACACTTTTTCAGGGTTTAAGGGGGTCATAAGGTAGCTCTGTAGGGCGTATCCTCTGTCCCCAAGCAACCGTCCTTCCTGCTGTTTTGTCTCCATGTGAATCTGCAGCGCGCTCCCGTTGAAGATGGCTGAGTCATGGACTGAGCCATACATACATACATACATACATACATACATACATACATAACTTTATTTCGATTCGGATTTTTTTTAGAGTAGCAAAGAAATATGCTAGTATCTCCGAATGTAATCTAAAATAACGATGCAAATTACACAGTAACAACGATATTAAATTACAATAGCTTAGATTATAATATTACGATAAAACTAAACAAAAGTATGTACAATGAGATAAGACATAATAAAAACTAACATATATGACTTGATATTGTTCCTAAAATTAGTTACGCTGGGTGCGGCTCTAAGTTTATCAGTTAAGATATTCCAGTAAAAAATAATAAAAAAAATAATAAATGCTTTCTTTATAGTGGAAGTACACTTAGCTATCAAGCTAGTTTACAGGTACTCCACTGTTAACAAGGTGAAAGTAACAATTGGCAAACTTAACAGAAACATATTAAGAACCCCAACTGGCGGGAGGCAACCAGTTGGCTATTTACAAAGCATGGTAGAGTTGAATCCGGGACAACCGGAAACAAATCCAAACCAGAGGTTATAACGGGATTTGAACCCGGAGCAGCCGCAAGCAAACCCAACGCCCTAACCACTAGACCACACTGCCTCCTGCCTCCTGCCTCCTGTAGCAGTGAATTTAAATGAGTTTTTGCCATAGTTTGTAGTGTTCACACGAGGTTGGTAAAACTTATTTGTACCTCTAAGCCCTTGGGTATTGCGTCTCAGAATAAGTAAGGATGTGATATACGCAGGTGTTAAAGCATGAAGTGCTTTATATACCATTATAAGCATGTCTTGTATTCTTCTTGTTTGTAAAGTTGTCATATTCAAATTGTTAAGCAGAGTCTCGTATGTGTTGTTGTTGTCATCAAAAATAAGACGTAGAGCCTGCTTGTTTAGCAATTCTAATTTTCGCGCGTTTCCGGCTCCGCAAAAGTGCCATACATTACTACAATATAGAAAATACGGCATGATGAAAGCTTTATACAACCTAGTTTTAGTATTACTGGATACAATATTTCTGAAACGCTTAATAACCTTAAGCCGGTTGTTAACACGATCACAGATGTCTGAAACATGTTTACTAAACGTTAATTTGCTGTCTAAGTTAACCCCTAATAAGTTAATTTGATCTTTTTTCTTAATTTGAATATCACCTACTTTAAAATTGTATTTACGGCTAGTTTCTCCAAGGATCATTACTTGAAATTTTTCAGGATTAGCTTTCAATCCGTTTATCTTGTACCAGTGAACTGCATTGTCAAGTTTATTTTGCACTGTAAGATGGAGTGCTGCCGGGTCCTCATGTGAGTCATAGATTTGCTGATCGTCTGCATGGATATTTAAATTGGCTTTAACAAAGAGGAAAAGATCATTAATAACAATATTAAATAAAAGTGGACCAAGAGTGCTTCCCTGATGAACTCCTCGTTTAACACGTAACCAAGGAAAGTACGTGTCGCCGATTTTCACTCTTTGCTCTCTATCCTGCAAGTAATCTTTTAAAAGATGACATGTATGGTGGTTCAAACCGTAGGCCCTTAGTTTAGCAAGAAGAAGTGCATGCGGTAGGCTGTCAAAGGCTTTAGACAAATCTATGGAAATTGTTGCTACAAGTCTGTTTTTGTCAAGGCTGTCCTTCCATTCTTCAACCATTCTTAATAGCGCCTTAATAGCCATGCCACTTGGCCACAAGGTTTGAGAATCGCATTTCTGCATCACAGACCGCCATCACGTTGATGGCATGAGACCCCTATGACAAACATAAAGGTGTTCCTCTTTTGCCGGTGCACGGATTGGGATGAGCGTGCCATCGATCGCCCCCATAACCTTGGGGAAAGCTCCAATAGAGTAAAATTTCGTCATAGTTTCCTATGAAAGATCACAGTAGTTAAAACGGCGGACCCAATAAACTGCGGCTCAAAACTTGAAGAGATTAATAGCCTGTTAGACGTGGGCATCAGAATATGAATCAACATTTTTGGAACAAAGTCTTTAATCATTTGAATCACAGAATGAATACTTTATGTCAATTCGCATGACCGACCACCACTCGATGCGGACCGCAAAGAAAACAGTAATTAAATTAACTTCATCGGAAAAGTCGTAAATTTAAGTTAGTTTTTGTGCGAAATTCTACGGGTTGTGCGTTTTTACCCCAGTTTTTTTAGGAATATGCCTACCCGAGTGGAAAGAGCAGTTGAATTTAGGACTTCTCGCTAATTTGCAAACAAGAAATATAGATAGTGTAAATGGAAATGAAAAGCGCTCCCCCTTTCATGCAAATGATCGTGTCTAGCTAGTACTAGTAGAGTTTACTTCACAGTTAGCTAGTGCTTTTGTAGAACTATGGTAAAACTTAATATCAATAATTACATTCACTTCTTCTCTTGATGTGGGAAAGATAATCCATTCGCCAGCAATACTCAAACACTGGGTAAGGGAGTGAACACAGCGACTCGCACTAGCCTTGGAAATCCCCATGGTGTCTGCGACGACTTTCAAGAAACTTCCACTTGCAAAGTAACGTAATGCTGTCAGGATCTAATAGGTTAATAAACATTTGAAACCTCCACTAGACTCGAGAAGGGCCTCTTTGTCAACGAGGAAGTTGAAAGTGCCAGTGGCTAGATCATAGAAAAAAGGAAAATTACCCACCTGAATCTCCGGATCTAGCGGAGCATTTCGCCCGGTGTTGCGCCTCAATTGTCCTTCAAACTTCAAAATGAGCCACTCAATTCTCTCAGGTGACAACCTGAAACGTTCAATTACCTCGCATCTTCTCATTCCAGTCAAAACTGTCCTTTGTCTATATTTTCTTTTCTCACGATTTGGGGTTAAAAGTGCTCCAACGGCAGCCATTTTTTATTCACTAACGTTTCCCGAGATTTTTTGGACTTTTCTCGGGAGCACGCAATCACCCGTAAAATATCTCGGGAAAACGATACGTTTTTTTCGGGCCCGAAAAACTCGGGCGTTTTGAGAAACACCTAAAATTGTTTTCGGGAGCTTTTCGGGTGCATTTCCTGGTCTTTTGAGAAACGCACGCCAGGTACGGTTTGGAAAATATATATTTGTTTCATTTCTCGCTGGTTTCAATCCAGGTTTAACATAATATAGCTGTGGTCAGGACACACTGGTGGCTACTTAGTTATTCAAGTCAAGCCTAGGAGGGCTGAGTGTTACTTTTAATTTGTTTAGGGCTGCTTTTTGCTCTGAATTGCAGTTTTTGGTATAAGTCTTAAGATTTTTAATTTTGAATCTACTAAGGTTACAAGATGCCTGGATGGCCCATGAAAGAAGAACAGAAACGAAGGAAGAGAGAAAGGGAACGAGAACGACAAAACGGTACACCAGTAATAGCTTAAACTTGTGGAAGAAGTTCACAAATTCTTTTCTTGGACACTAAACCGTTTGTTAATTCTACGGATGAGTTATTTCAAGTGGATGCATATTTCTAAAAAGTGGTTTAGTCTTTTTTTCCTTTGTTCAGGAATGAAACTTGAATTTTTTTTTTAACTGGAATTAAATAACAATCATTTGTACTCTTTTTGGACAGAAATAATTGATCTGTTTGCTGGTTTGTTTGGCTTTAAAATGCGAGCGAACAAGGAGTTTCTTTGCTCCGTTTGCCAAACTGTTTTTCGATGTGCCTTCACAGTGACAAGAACATTTTGCGCTTATGTTATAAACATGTAATCGCAAGGAGTTCTCGTAAAAGTAAGGAGAAATATCACCAGGTTGTGTTTTCAGAAGTTTGTTTAGAGCACGTACAGGTAATTTGTTGGAGATCTTGTTGAAGTTTGTCCTTTCTAGCCGATTCTGGATCTAAGCCAAGGTGGCGTGTTTCAATGAAATACATCAAAATGTAAATGACCTCGTTTTCAGAGATAAAGTGGAATAAATAAAGTACATCGATAAAACTCCTTGTTTGACCTTGAACCGACGAAGACGATCTGTCACATCACGAGCTATAGTACGTCTGTGATTTCTAATTTTAGCGTGATTCCTATTCGCTGGCTTTTGACAGTCGACTCTGAAATGTATTCTTTCCTTTTCCGTTCGCTTGCTGTGGATTTGCTCTTGCGATTCAAGAAAAAAATTTGAAATTAAACGAGACTTACCTGTAAGTTGAAGTTTGATTGTGATTCTACCGAGTTACAGGATGCTGAGAGATTACATGAGATAGCAAGCGCATGGGCCAATCAGGTTTTAAAGACTGAATGTACGTGTTACCCCACAGCACAGGGGTGGGTAGGGAAATTGGGCATGTAATGTCTCAGCATCCTGTAACTCGGTAGAATCACAATCAAACTTCAACTTACAGGTAAGTCTCATTTAATTTTTAAATTCTACCTCGTTACCATGCAGAGAGATTCCATGAGACTTCAAAGCAACACGGACATGAAGAAACAACACGCCTGTTTAAGGGTAATGTGCAAATGATACATTTTACATAGATGACAAGACTGACCTTGCATAACTTGAAACCTTAGGGATAGGTTTGTTGTAAAAGCGAGCAAAACCGCATTCAGATGACCAGCCCGCAAATTGGAGAATGTCATCAATATTTACATTAGCCCTGCTGGCTGCTGAAACAGATGCAGCTCTGGTGCTGTGAGCTGAATATTTTGTTATATCAATACCAGCTAAAGCCAAAGTACATCGCACCCATCAAGTTACAGTATCCTTGCTTACGGGCTTATAAGGTTTAACGTAACTTAGTAACAGCTGTGATTGGCCAGTATACCTCACATTGCTTTGGTTCTAACAAGGTATTCGTTAAGCATAGCAACAACACAAATACAGGGTCGTTCAAATGATTCCAGAACAACCTCAGGGTTAGATACCCCTGGTTTGCTTTGTTTGAGGTGGTTAGGGATGACAAATGTGTATTTGTCATCACTCACAAACATATGATTTATGTCTAACAAATGGATACTCTGGCCACACTGTCCCGATACTAATAGCAACAGCATTACAAGTTTTGACGTGAGTTGTTTAAGTGTCAATGATTCAACAGTGTGAAGGGTAGCCAAGTATGGTAAGAGTACTTGGACATCCCAAACGTCTGTATACTTGGGCTTAGCTGGCCGTGTCTGGAAAGCACCTTTT
>OX421449.1:37921338-37926338 GCA_949126865.1 Montipora capitata | reverse complement strand
GCTAAGTAATAAAATGAGAAATGGTAGGGCAAAAGGCCATTGCTATAGCTTTGACTGGATTTAACGGTCTTGGACGTTCGGTGACCCCAACTTTTCTTTCCAGAAACGGATTTTATTTACAATTATCTCCACGTTGTCCAAAAATGAACAAAAAATCAATGTGGGAAGTTAAAAAAATTTCAAGATTTCTGCTCACGGGACATCAAATCCTGCTATCTTGCGGCGGCAAGGCGCGTGAAACTGTGGTCGCTAAATGCGAACTTGATCTTTAAGGAACCTCACCAGTTGACTAAATTCACTTAATAAGTCCACTCAAACAATATTTGGCAGAGAAGATTTCACTTCAAAGATTTAATTGCAATATATTTGGGTTTACAGACACAGGCCGAATTCGCTAACGAAGCCCGATTTTGTCACATTTCGGGTGTTTTTCCGGGCATGTTCTCTCCAAAACGAAGTCGGTGACCCCCCATTTTTTTTACATTTCTGACATAACTAACTCATCATCTTACAGTGGTAAAAGTTTCAGAAAAAAATCAATGTTGAAAAATTTTCGCGCGAACGTCCTTAAGATACGAGCATGGTTTTAATAAGCGCCAAGTACTATGATTCATGTGACTGAGTGAAATTATATAGAGTATGTGCACGGCGGCCATGTTGGAGGACCAAAACAATTAAAGATATTTGCATAAAAATAACATTTATTCCCCAAAGGAATATCATTCTTTTGTTTCGGTCCTCCAACATGGCCGCCGTGCACATACTCTATACTTTGCCCTTGAGTAGACTCTGAATCATAAGTAAGTGCGATCTGTTTTATTAACTAAAATGGTCTAAATGATCCCACAAACGAGGAAACATTAGGGACTTTAAGATCTACGACGCGGGCGTCAACGAGAACGCCACAAAACAACAATATCATTGGTTAACAGAGCATAGGTAATCGTGCTGCACGTGCGCACGTGCCCACGCTCTCCACAACAACAATGTTTCCTCGTTTGCGAGCGCCTTAAGTCGTGGTCAACATAACACATCGTTTCCTAGGACGATACAACTTAAATAGCGCCTTGAGAGGAGATGTGGTTACTAGTAAAGTACGAAACCCAGAAAGATTGAAGAAAGTAAAAGGGAATCGCGTAACAATGGCATCGAGCATGTTGATCATTTCTGAGTTCACTTCGTCTTCTTTTTTCGGCACGGCAATTTAAAGCTCGAATTGCTATGGATATTAGATCTACTTTGCATGTAATTCTTATAGAGCTCTATCGTCAAATGCCAATAAAGGAATTCGTGTTTTGCTATATCGGTTATTTAGGTGCTTATCCCCCTAGTTGCGCTCAATTTGCTCAAGTGTCTCCAAATGTAGTAGCGGACGAGAGTTTTATGAAGACCGATGAAGGAATGTCAATGGAACAGCAATATACGGTGGTTAGTGTCTTGACTTGTCTGAATTCTTAAATTTTGACTTCATATTTCTCTGAGATTCCCCGGCCAGTATTGACGAATGGAACAAATTGTGAAGGTTCTTGTCACGCTTGAATTTTCACTCCTTTCATTTCTCGGACGAATACGATTTAAGCAATGAATAAGACCTCTTATCATACAGAATTGAAGAAGAACAATTTTGATCATTATTTTTTCATTGTTAATTAAAGATAAGTGCCTAGAGTTTAGAGTGCTTTCCTTGAGATCCGGACAACCCGAGTTCAATACCCGTTCTGACCACTGGTTTAATTTGATGCGTCTGGTAGTCCCTGGTTCTCGCGGCTGCACTTGTAAATAGCAACCTGGTTTGCCTCTAGCTAAATGCGATTCTTAAAGTTGTCGTTGTTGTTCTATTCTGTCATTGGTCCAGAAAGTAGGCTATGTGGAGCGGTCAATTGAAATGTTTGTTTACTTTATACTTCAGTGATTCGAGTAAGATTTGGTAGGTACTCTTTTGCTTTAGGGTGCTGTAAACGTGGTCACATTTTGTTTCGTTTTAAGGAGAGGGGGAAGATCCTCTTTGTAGTGTTAGAATTCTCAGTTTTGCCTCGGCTGTCGTTGTGTTTTCAGCGTCATCTGGTTGATTTGTTGGAGCAATATGCCAAGAATCTCGAGCGAGCGGAGCGGTATGAAGTCATGGGTGAAGTGTTTAAACTAGCGATTCCTATCTATGAACAAGAGAGGGACTTTAGGGTAAGACGTGGTTCATTGGTGGTGTGCATGTTGTATATTTTGGCTATCGCTTAAATTGTTGCAAGGTCACTTACAAATACCAGACTTTCTGCGAATTCTGCTTACCCTAACATCCAAATTCCATCAAGGTACAAATTAATTTCATTGCACTGATTTTGTTCAGAGTTTTGGTATCCGCCGTGAATTGTTTAAAAGGAACGCCTTGCATGCACGGCTTGCGTTTGTTTGCGCCCTGGGATATTTTGATTGATTTTACGGTGTCGATATCATTGACGCAAAATCAAATTAAATCGGAAATTTAAGCAAAGACGACGGTTACGACAACGACAACGTCACAAATCAAGAATATTATTAGTTATAAAAGAAAATATAATCGTGCTATGGCTTAGCGTGAGGACAAATAGAGAGTGAAATGGTTTAGTGTTACAGCAGCAAATGGTTTGCGCCAGAACCGCCAAAAATACAAAAAATGAAATAGGCAAGTCAAGATTGAAATGTGGGGTGTTACGTCACAACTCATACGTCATTCAGATAAATTTTGGCGCGAATTCTTCAGAAAGTTACATACAGTATTTGGATTAAAGCAAAGTATGCACAGAAACATGGGCAGGCCGTGTATTTCTTTGTGTTAAAATGTACGTTAGCTAGCCACTGACAATCAGTTTCTGAAAATGTAAGTTTCTGTAAAAAACTGTGCATATTTCTCTATTGTTTCAAGCCTTTTCTTGAACCTCTAAATACACTTGCTACCCGTTACTCATAAACAGCCTCATTGTCTTAAAACAATCATTCGCCTTATCCCGACTGCTACGGTTCAAAGTGTCAGGTAGCTGTCTCGTAAAATGATACCTTTTAACAGTATATTTGTCAACCCTTTTGCTTCAGGTTACAATTTTTATTTTGAGTTCCATAAATTCGAATAACTAAGGAGTAATTATGATAGGCTTTTTTTACCCTCTGCATTTTAAATACCCTACAATAGCCTGTCTGAACATGAAGAAGGTGAAAGAGAATAAAAGAAGAATTTTAAAAAGTTTGACAGTAATTTTAATTCCTGAACGCGAGGCCTGATAACAACACTAGGTGGGTTCATACCAGCGGAGTAAGTACACCTTAAGTATACCCGAGCTCAAGTATACTTAAGATCGTCCATGTTTACTTACCGTGATGAGCGTTCATATTAGAGTTCAAAGTATGCTTTCAAGGTAATCGTGTTGCCAATCAAACACAGCATGGAGACTTACATAAGGTCTTTGTCTAAAATGTAGTCCTCATCCATCCCCTGGTAAGATCTATACGGATTCATTCACAGTCGTTTTTCGTCGAAGTAGAAGCAAATTTTGCGTGTTCGCGTGTTTGTGTGCTCTGAATTTCCCGAATTTCATGCTTGATTGACGTCCGTTTCCGGAATGTGTTTTGATAGTAGATAAGTAGGCTCGTAAGGATGGTCTGAACTAGACTTGAGAGTGTACTTCGGCTTCTTTGAAGGCAATGCATTACCATGGCCACAAAGTAGGCTACTTGAGCTGAAATTAAAGCCGTTCACATCTGAAGTAGGGCTCAAGTGTACTTAAGGTATCCTTAGTCCGCTAGTATGAACCCACCTACTAATAGATTGGTATCGTTATCAGTTTTTTCAGGTGGATAACGATGACAGAAATGTGATGAGGTCGTATAGTGTTTTGCTTAAAGTTCATCTGTGAGTTTGACCCAAGTAGATTGCCCTCGACATGTCTTCCTTTCTGATTGTTATGAGCACTTTCGCTTTATTTAGGGAACATGAAATGATGCCAAAGAAAAACACGCCCTGCCCATGTTTCCTGTGCTTACTTTGCTTTGATCCAAATACATGTATGTAACTTGCTGATATCACGGCAAAATGATCAGAGTAGAAAATATACCAATCAAGCTAAACTAGGCAAAAAGAGATAAACATTCTTACCGGAGTAAGGATCGCTAAGTCGAGAAAACGAGGCGGTACTGGTAGAAATAAGCTGTACCCGACCTGTGCATTTCGCGGTGCAAACTTCGTTTGGGCAAATTCGCGCCAAAATGTATCTGAATGACGTATGGGTTGTAACGTAAGACCACACATTGCCTATTCCATTTCAATCTTGACTTGTCCATTTCAGTTTTGTATTCTTGGCAACCATTTGCTGTACCATTAAACCATTTCACTTTCTACTGAATCATTTGTCCTCACGGTAAGCCATTTGGGGTACCGCTAAACCGTTTCACATTACAGTAAGCTGATCAATGCTACGCTAGACCATTGCACTTTACGATTAACCATTTGCAGATAAAATAAGCAATTTTACACTACTCTGAACCTTTTGTAACGTCACTGAAGCAATGTACGGTAAGCTGGACCGTTTGCCGTGTCACTGCATATCATGTCGCAGTACACTGATCCATGCAAGACTTGAGTATGTCATTTGAACAAGGAGAATTACACCGGTCGTCTTTGGCACTGACCAATTCTGTGTAGGGTGCGATGATTGCATGAGGTGACTGATCTATTTCATTATACTCTTGACCACTCTTTTTTTCACTGAATCAGTTCACCAAGGGTCTATACAGTTTCTGAACTGTAAAAACCATTTAATGTTTGGGTATATCATTTTTCCAAAGGTGACTTGTCCATTTGTGTTTTAAATAACCTGTTTCAAATTCTGATAAACCATTCTACAAAAGACAGTTAGACTAACCCGGTTTATTCTTAACGGTTCACAAGGCTTGTATTTTTGGCGGTGACGGCTGCCCATAAAATAGCATCGTATAGTATCCAGATATTAAACATCACTAAATAATCCTCGTGCTGA
>OX421449.1:37896338-37913838 GCA_949126865.1 Montipora capitata | reverse complement strand
CATGTTTTACTTTGGGAACTCTAAAACATTACCATACATTCAAAATTTAAAGAATGTGTAATTAAAATGTTTTGTGTGTTATAAAAGAGAGATTCTTTCAAGTGGCAAGGATCATTCCTAAAGGAAAGTTACGAAACGTTTTTTTCTGCTTTTGAATAATTTCAATCATTCTATATCTATACAATGTATGTAGGTATAAAATTTCATAAGTTGTCTAAAAGAAGTTTAAAACACTTTGTTCTTTATTTCTTAAATTAACAGTCACCATAAGAAGGCATGTGTCAGCTGGATGTGTGCCCAGGTTATTCTTTGATAATCTGGACTTCAAAATATTGGTTAATATCATACTGCAGAATCACCGCCACTCAGACATGCATTGGATTGCTCATTATGTAACATTTGACAGAGTACCCTCTGACCACCTCGATGATTACAAACCTATATCAGATAGCACACGATTTGAGAATATTGAGTACCTACTTTGTCAAAGTGAACTTGAGAAGTTGCGAAGGGATTTCATTGTCTTAGTGGCCCGTATTCTTGCTGAATTCTTTGAATTCATGGAGCCTCACAAATCTGCGATACCAAAGCATATCCAACACAGGTAGGAGTAATGTTATATTTAGTGAAAAAAAAAGCCAAACAAGCCCAAGGTTTTACAACCCTACACCAGTCTGCCTTCATGGCCAAAGACATCTTTGATTTCCTTGTGTTCCTGCATAAAAAGGAAATGGTAGACACATGCTTTGCAGGCTTACCAAGAATCTTGGTAGACTATACTTAACTTGCTCCAGTGGAATACGAGTTCTTGCCAAGGAAAAGTGTGGTCTATTTGTTATTTATTTTAAGATACAATGATATTTATCTTAAATTAACAGAGCTTTTGTATGTTGTGTTTAATATTTTCAGGTACTCTGAATTCATGAAGAAAAAGTCCGTCATTATTGGACTGCCAGTAGTACCTTACAATCAATCCAAGCATTCAGATGTTTGCCAATACCTTGAACATGTTCAAAAGCTTCTGGTTGATATCTACAAGCCACAGGTAATGATTATTTATTAACTTACAGGTAGAATAAATTCAAAGCAGAAAATTAGAACTTAATGTTAGAGAAAACCATCAAATGTCACCACAAGGGCTTCAATCCTAGATCATATCATTAAAATTTAATAAAATTTTAAATGAAAGACAAGGGTATCAGTGATTGTTCCTGTTTTAATTGACATAATATATTACATATATTTAAATTTAATGCAGGTACAGTAAAAGGAGGTTATGAGTCCACACATGATAAAAACACAGAAAATTTTAAAACAGTTCTCAAAGTTCTAACTTATAGGCAAATCTTTGTTTCCTTTTTTTTGCCTTTAGTTATTGACATAAAGAGTTTGATTCCCTGATCAAGCTATTATAAAATTAATAAAATCACTGAATATTGAAAGATCGAGCATAACAATTTCACTTATCTCTGAAAATTTCAGCCCAATGTACTAAACAGTTTTGGAGAAATTATCTTCCATGCATGAAAACGCTCTATTGTTTTTTACAGACATGCCAGTTACTGCAGATGAAGTACTCAAGAATGTTAAAGTGCCAATGGGAGGAGACCTCCTTGGCCGAAAACGAATTTCTGGGGCCAAAAAGACAAGACTTGGGTGTGACAATGCAGCAGATAGATTTGAAAGTATTGTTGAGACGCCTGCACTTTGGCATGCAAAACAATCCTTTCTAGGGGTTAGTTTCAATAATCTGATTATCCTTTATTTCAACTATCGTCTTTTGTTTGGCTTTAGTTAGTGACCAAGTAATTTAAGTCCCAATCAAAAATGAAAATAGCAGGATGGGTCCAAGAGACAGCCATTGAAATTTTTTTTTTGAATGTCCTTTATATTTCTCTTCAATTCAACTGCTTTGATTGCATGCAGGTACTCTTTCAAGGTTTCAATAATTTGGTAGTATAACGAAGGCAGCAGTTTCTCCTCAGTTATATCGAATCTGAGCATTAGCCTGGGAAAGGTTTGAACTCACAACCTCCCACTTGGAAAGCTGGCAGTCTTCCAGCTGTGCAAGGTCCAAGGTTGTCCATGTACACGATTGAATGGTTATTATAATTTCTAAAATTCCGAAACTAAAGAAATTCAACACCAGTATAGGTTGAAATCAACTTGAATTTCCTTTCAACTAACAGTAGATGTTAGTCAGAGTGCCCATTTTATCAATTAGTAGACAATAATAATTTATTACTTAACATTGCTTATTCTATTTATAGTATATCTGGGAGAAACTTTACAAGCCAACTCCTGCAAGTGGTAGAAAAGACACTGGCACTTTGTATCACTTACGGCAAAATTTCGGACTGGTTAATGTGCCACCAAGGGTTCAAGATAACTACTCAAGTTGCGAGTCGCTGATGTTGTCAGCAACAAAGGCTTACATCTGTGCAGCATTCATGGCATGGGCAGGGACAACAGACACTGCTACCTCTCCATCATGGGCGAGTTCTATTACCAAGGAGAGAAATTCAGCAGTGCAGTGGGAAAGCCTTCAAATTCAAATTGGCAAGTTTGTTGATGAGTACGTGTTGACAGAGTTTGATATCGAAAGAACCTGGCAGGAGCAGCTGGAACAAAAACTCCAACAGAAAGAAAACCAAAGGACATCAAGATCCGCTGGCAATGATGATGAGACAAATGCAATTTCATCCCCGGCTCAGCAACCATACTCTTCTGGTATGTCTATGTACAGAGTATTAAGCTATGTTAGTGAGAATAATAATTACAACTATCTCTCTGTCTTAAAAAATAATACAGCTCACCTCAAAATCTGCTTCACTGGTCTGCTTAGTAAGGTGAATGCGTTTGATATAGGTAATCACATGATTTCGAATACAATTTGGAATTTTGGAATTTATTTGGAATAAATAAGCACCAGCAAATTTTTCAAAGACAACCAAGGCGAGTGCAATTTGTAGTCTTTGAAAAAATTTACTTAGTGCTTATTTGTTCCAAATTGCACAAGAAAAATCATCTGATTACTTGTTAATAATATACATGAAAAAATTCCAGATGGTGAAGCAGAAGAAATGCACGCGTATCATGCAATCAGGAAAAAATTACACCATCCAGGGTGCACGCTTGATTTGAAAACAAACAATTTGATTGGTTCTGACCAAACCCTATTGTTTATTAGCCAATCATAATCCAGAGTTTCATTGTGTAATTTGCACTGGTATTACACTTTTTGCACTGTGTTACAATATTGAACTGCACTGTTCTCAGCCAAACAGAATCAAGTAATTTTTTTGTTATTATATTATTAGCAACCTTGTTTAGATATCAAGCAAAAGTCATATTTTTATGGTCATGATTCTGCAGGTTCTGTTGTCATTTTGCTGCAAAAATCTGAAGATTACAAAGTTCTAGCAGTTGGAAAAGTTATTGAAGTTGATGCCCATATTTCTGTGCCAGAGAAGCATGTTCCTGTCTTTGTAGCATCTATTGAGGAATGTGCCTCTGATCAGCTTGCACCTGGCAATGTTGTGTTTTGGCCCACAGATCTCCTCGCAGTGTACAAGTCTCCAACAATGGAAACTGCAGAAACATCACAGACATCCAATAGCAACCTCAGTAGCAACATTTCTGACATCCCTCCTGGTAGTGAAGAAGATTGCTATCTCAATTATGGGTTGCAAGTAATTCAACTGGGAATGATGCTAATGCAGCTTAATGATACAGAGGCTGAGGGAGATGGAGACCGCTGTCTTATTAACTGGAAGATGCTTCTGCTGTATTTTAGAAGTAGGCCAAGGGGGAAAAAATACGCCTTTGAGGCTATGCGATTTATAACTTGTGTCAAGGGTTTGTACACAGAGAAGATTGCCCATCGAGTGTTACATGGCCAGTTCGTAAATCCAAAGGGGGGAGAAGGATCCAATTATGCAAATGACTTAAAGATGGAACACCTAGTTGGAGACAACAAGGTCTCTCTCAGGGGACTGTGTGGAAACAAAACACTGAAAGCTGTCCAAAGATGTTCTGCTGCAGCATATGGCCTTAAAGAATGTTGCACCCAGTATGACGATGAGCGTGGCATACACCCAGAGTCAACCAAGCACACTCATGCTTGTACCACCGAAGATGTCAAGGCAATGTTAGCTATTTTGCAACAGGCTAAACCTTTTCATTACCAAAGAGGTAGAACACTTCATTCATTTCCAACTGTAACAAAGAGTCCTCTAGACCAGTTGGATGTAGCACTGCTTAACACCTGGCTGACAAACCACAAGCACAGGCTTTTTTCTGGTATCCATGACTGCAATGAGGAAGACAATGCTGAGGAGAATGAATTGAGTGATGAAAACACACCAGAAGAAGATGATTGAGATGATTAATGTATCAAAGTGCTTTGCCTCAGTTATTTCATAAGGACAATCATGGCCCTTCTGAGTTAATAGTCATATGATATAAATGTGACAATGCTTTAGCTATTAGTATGCAACAAACAGAAATTACAATGTGTCTGACTTTCGGTTAGCTTGGCAATCAACCGACTACTAAAAAATTGGATGCTCACTGAAAAAAAGAAGTTATTGCTGGTTTAAGACAATCACAGTGAAGTTTCTATTTTTTTTTTAATTTATTACTGGTTTATGCTTGTTCATAAAAGCAAACAAATGTAGGTCTGGTCTCCTTTAGCTACACTGGAAATAATATATTTCCCTTGTTCGATCAACAGTTGAATTTGTGATAATTGGCTAGCAGAGTCCATGAAACCGGACAGAAGCACCCGTTCGATACCATTTGTTTGCCCAGTTATTGTAATTATTTTCTAAGGATAAGATTTCACAAAAAGATTTCACCTCAAACCGTTGTAAAAACCTTAGGTCTTCCTTTGGAATCCATAATCCTGTGTCAAAAAGGTAGTCATTGTCTTGCAATCACTGTGCAAAAAAACGGTTTTGCTACAGTACGATAGAAAAGAAGGTTAATAAATGTGTCATTGTCAAACAAATGAAAGGGTTACTTTCACAAGAACTATGGTAGTGTCATGGTGGGAAATGAAAGGCAAATCATATTTGATAACTTTGCTTGATCAGTATCATGACAACTCTTTTATTTCTAATAAAGAAGTGCACAAACACATGAAGCTGTGATAAGAAGTACAAAACAATAATGGACCCACTTCTCTTAACTGAAGAGATAAGCTTCAACTTACACAAAGTTAATTAGATTACACAATTCACTGGTCATAATATTATAACCTGTCTGCGAATTAAATCGTCAGTACATTTTCATTACCGGGTATAACCACAACAGATAGAAGCCATGCTTTAAACAAAACAGTATGGGAAATCGACTCATGTAATGACAAACTCAGCTATCTGATTATTTACACCAATGATACAACTTGAGACTTTGTTTTTCACACTTTCTGAAGGAATTGTTTAACAATATTCCATACTGAAATGGCATGACTTTGGCTAAAGAAAGGAAGTCTTTTTGCAATGTCTTCTACTGAAGAGAATTTATGTGCATTTTCAGCCACTTCACGAATTAACTTTATAGTAACACCACTGCTTAGAATTGTACTCCCTATTGTTGTCCTACCACGTCCAGGTAATGAGAGTCTAAATGTAACAAGTTCTTCATTCAGTTTGGCTATTTGCTCCATATTTAGTTTGGGATAAGGATGAACCTCGTCATTAGATAATGGAGGGGCTTGATCTGTCAAGACGGGAGCCATCAAAGATGCAACACCAGAGAGCACAGCTACAAAGTTTTTCGTGATAAATCACAACATGCATGAGCTGTGCCAAGTGGCAGAGGGGAAAACCCAAAATACCCCATAATAATTTCCCTTTTACACTTCTTTGATTGCACATAATCCCTCATTACTGAAGACAAATGTTTTCTTGCCTTTGATGTATCATATGAATTGTAGTAGATGTGAGCTTTAGAAGGAAGACCATCTCTACCAGCCCTACCCGCCTCCTGAAAGTACTCTTCCATTGTACATGGCAGCCCTATATGAATTATTTGTCTAATATCTTTTAAGTCCAGACCAACACCAAATGCGACTGTTGCAAAGACAACCCTGAGTTTAGATTTTCCCAAGGTAAGGCTATCAATTATTCTTTCCTTTTCTTGAACGGGGTATTGGGCGTGAAATTGTGTAAATAACCTGTTCTCGGCCTTGGACAGGGCACCTATAGGTTCATACTGCTCTTTCCCCATTGCTTGGCTGAAACAGCTATAACACGATGAAATGGTCTCTAATGTGCCAAAAACAACAGTAAATGGAAACTTTGTTCTCTCCTTCTTTAAGCTTTCCACCAAGCCGGGACCTATATTTCATTTAGTTTATCCTCTCCTCTGTCTGGTCTAGAGGATGATGAGAAACAAATAGTTGGTCGGTCAGGGTTTCCAAGGATTTCAACAGGATTAACCATGCCCAGGGACTCAATGATGTCAGTTCTGGTCTTTTTGGTAGCCGTGGCTGTGAGACCAAGCAATGGTACTTGTGGAAGAATGCTTCCTATTGTTGCCAACTTCCCATAGGATAGTCTAAAATCATTCCTAAAAAAGTACCCATACAAGTCTCTTAATAAGCCATAACATTTTAGGATATCTTCAGAATAGATACCTTTGAATACACTGGTAAAGTGTTTTTCAAGAAAACATCTTTATTCCCCTCTGCCTCTAGGTTTCATTTGAAACACAGGAATAGGTATAGCCCTTCTGCCTAACCCTTGGAAAATTATTTCTCTCCATGAAGTTCAGGGGCTGGTAGTGTTATTTTCTAGAACCACACAATGAAACATTTTAGAATAATCCAAACAGGTTTTATTCTTTATTGCACAAATTCTGCATAATTATTACAAATGCTTAAAAGCAAGCAGTATACATGTAGGCTAAATGCATGCCCACATTGCTAATAAGGCAATAATCAGCACCTGGGGCAGATAATTGTCTGTTGCAGGTCAAATTTGATTTCAGGTTAAAAAATTTTTAACCTAGGTTGATTCTCAATTTCCTTTTTTTCCTAGCCCTAATTCATGAATAATTAAGACTAGGAGACAAAGGAAATTGAGAATCAAACAAGGTTAGAAAATTGACCTGCAACATCATAACCTTATATCGATACATAAAAAAATTTGTGTTTCGACTCTTCCGTAGCACAGTACTCGATGCGTAAAGGTAGAACCCAGTATGTATATATGTATATATGTATATGTATATGTATATAATATATATATATAACTGTTAGTGAGTCTCTCAGGCCAACAAAGGTGTCACCACGTCAGGAGGATCTGCAAGATTCCTAGTCCAAACCTCACGACATGAACGACTGTAGTAAGTAAAAAGGAAGCGAGGACGGACAACTTCTGACGTAAAAAAGTTTAAAAATTAAAAATTTAATAAAACGTTTCGGTCAAAGACCTTCTTCAGTTATGACAACTTTTGAATAAAAACGAAACTTAAATACGATTTAGGCGCTAACAATTACACAATAACAAGTGACAACTGTCAAAAAAAAAAAATTATATATATATAAGATTACAAAAAAGATTACAAAAAAGGAGAACAATAAGGATAAACAATAACAGTAATCTTATATATATATATATATAAGATTACTGTTATATATATAAGATTACTGTTATATATATATATATATATACAAATGTAAGAAGGAAAGTGCTACTAGTTACTCGAGTTTCACGCTCAAGGCGATCATCAGACTCATCGTTGTCTACGAGAAGATGTCATATATAAGTGTTCAAATTTAGGAACGGTTGTAGCGACGCTTCCGGTGATTGGTTGTCATGAAAAACTTATTTTCATGGCGGCATTTCGTTACCAGCTCAGATTTCTTGTTCAACAGAAAGGCGTTTTTTGCGCTCAAGATGCAAAGTTTTTCAGATAAACACAGGTTGCAGCGAGAAGGGTTGCCTTTGTATGCTTTTGCTCTTTTTACGATGCGCCAGTTGATTGCGTAGTCGATGTTTTTGTCCTTTAAGTCCCAGATGTGATTGGAAAGTACAGTGTCATGTGAGTGTTTTTTGTCATTGAAAGAAAGCTTGTGGTTGTTGTACCGTGTTTTGAATTCGTTTTCCGTCATGCCAATGTAGGATCTTGAGTTACCGGAAGTTGTTGTGACAGTAGCTTGGTAGATAATGTTGCTGGTTAGGCACGCACCGTCAAGAGGGCAAAGGTTTGTGTTTCTACAATTGCATTTCTTCTCACTGGAGGTCTCGTTGCACTCATTCAGGATCTTCTGATTGTGGCTTTTGATTATGTTAGCCATGTTTGTAGTGCAGCTGTAGCTGACCTTGAGGTTGTTGCTATTGAATATTTTGTGGAGCTTATGTGACTTTGGGAAATGTTTGTTTATCAGGCAAAGGAATGATTTAGCGATGTTGGTTCGAACATTCTGGCTGTATGGTGGGTTAAACCATATGATTTTTCGTGGCAACCTCAAGGTGGTGAATTATCTCGATGTCACGCTAAATCTAACAACTGGAAGGTATTCCCCATACAGAAAACCAGACAACGATCCATTGTACATCAACGCCAAATCCAATCACCCTCCTTCTATAATTAGGCAGATTCCAACATCCATAGGCACTAGAGTATCGAGTTTGTCCTGCGACCAAGACGAGTTCGATAAAACCTCGCAGTTGTACAACAATGCCTTGAAATCCAGCGGGTACAAAGAACGAATCCATTATGTTGCAAATCAAAACCAAGGAAGAGCAAAATCCAGAATCAGGTCACAAAAAATCATATGGTTTAACCCACCATACATCCAGAATGTTCGAACCAACATCGCTAAATCATTCCTTTGCCTGATAAACAAACATTTCCCAAAGTCACATAAGCTCCACAAAATATTCAATAGAAACAACCTCAAGGTCAGCTACAGCTGCACTACAAACATGGCTAACATAATCAAAAGCCACAATCAGAAGATCCTGAATGAGTGCAACGAGACCTCCAGTGAGAAGAAATGCAATTGTAGAAACACAAACCTTTGCCCTCTTGACGGTGCGTGCCTAACCAGCAACATTATCTACCAAGCTACTGTCACAACAACTTCCGGTAACTCAAGATCCTACATTGGCATGACGGAAAACGAATTCAAAACACGGTACAACAACCACAAGCTTTCTTTCAATGACAAAAAACACTCACATGACACTGTACTTTCCAATCACATCTGGGACTTAAAGGACAAAAACATCGACTACGCAATCAACTGGCGCATCGTAAAAAGAGCAAAAGCATACAAAGGCAACCCTTCTCGCTGCAACCTGTGTTTATCTGAAAAACTTTGCATCTTGAGCGCAAAAAACGCCTTTCTGTTGAACAAGAAATCTGAGCTGGTAACGAAATGCCGCCATGAAAATAAGTTTTTCATGACAACCAATCACCGGAAGCGTCGCTACAACCGTTCCTAAATTTGAACACTTATATATGACATCTTCTCGTAGACAACGATGAGTCTGATGATCGCCTTGAGCGTGAAACTCGAGTAACTAGTAACACTTTCCTTCTTACATTTGTATTTTGCTCTGCAAATTCTTGCATTGATCATGAGCACTCCAAAGATAAGTGAAGCAACTTCATCTTAATCTATTCGTTTATATATATATATATATATATATATATATATATATATATATATATAACCGAAAAAGTGGAAAGAAATCCTCATCTACTATAAAGTGCTCAATAGCAGAGCTAGAGCTATGAATAATTATACTCCAAGAGCTAGGTTATTTGAACATTTGCTGCAACTCTGAGTTTCATGCTTCTTGCAAAGCAATCATCAGGCAACTGCCAGAAATAACGGTTATAATCCCAGAAATTTGAAATACAGAACAACGGATACGTACGTGACGTCTAGGCATGTCATTGCATCTTTACATTTTTTAACATGAATTTCCTAGCATGTCTACAACACGATGACAGCTCATTTCTTTTGTTTAGACTTGCCATTTCCGGTTTACAAATGATAAAATACTTTTCCCACAGACACAAATTGCATCTCTTAGTTACATTGGAGTAAGAACTAGCTTGTTTTATCTTGCACCATTTGATGTTATACTTAGCGTTCTTGTCTTTAAGACTCCATATGTACTTACTAAGTTCGGTAGCATGTTTGTAACGCTCGTTTCGGAATGAGCTTACATGGTTTCTATAACGCAATTTGAACGCAGTGTCACAGAGTCCAATGTATGTTTTCTTACTCCAAGAGCTATATCTAACTGCAGACAGTACTGTTTCGGCCTTCTGGGCCTCATCAGTGCAGTGCTGATGTCTAGGATGGAGGTTAAGCTATAAAGCCACCCCAGATGTCCCACACATGTGGTACATCCAAGTCATGCCAGAGTGCTCAAACTAGCGAGCTAGTGAGCATGCGCAATTGCTAGCGGCAATGACTCATCCTAGTAGAGTGCTCAATTTGAACATGAAAGCAAAAGCTTTGTAATGCCAAAGATATATAATTATACTCCATAAAAAAAATGTAAAGATGCAATGACATGCCTAGACGTCACGTACGTATCCGTTGTTCTGTATTTCAAATTTCTGGGATTATAACCGTTATTTCTGGCAGTTGCCTGATGATTGCTTCGCAAGAAGCATGAAACTCAGAGTTGCAGCAAATGTTCAAATAACCTAGCTCTTGGAGTATAATTATATATCTTTGGCATTACAAAGCTTTTGCTTTCATGTTCAAATTGAGCACTCTACTAGGATGAGTCATTGCCGCTAGCAATTGCGCATGCTCACTAGCTCGCTAGTTTGAGCACTCTGGCATGACTTGGATGTACCACATGTGTGGGACATCTGGGGTGGCTTTATAGCTTAACCTCCATCCTAGACATCAGCACTGCACTGATGAGGCCCAGAAGGCCGAAACAGTACTGTCTGCAGTTAGATATAGCTCTTTGGCATTACAAAGCTTTTGCTTTCATGTTCAAATTGAGCACTCTACTAGGATGAGTCATTGCCGCTAGCAATTGCGCATGCTCACTAGCTCGCTAGTTTGAGCACTCTGGCATGACTTGGATGTACCACATGTGTGGGACATCTGGGGTGGCTTTATAGCTTAACCTCCACCCTAGACATCAGCACTGCACTGATGAGGCCCAGAAGGCCGAAACAGTACTGTCTGCAGTTAGTTATATATATATATATATATATATATATATATATATATATATATATATATATATATAGGAGGATCGCAAATGGATTCACAGTCCAAGTTGAGGAGAAATTGAGAGAAAGTTATGGGAAATTCAACACTGGACAACTTCTGGGGAAAACTGTAATTGCCCTGAGCGGGATTTGAACCCACGTCCCCCTGATCACTAGTCGGGTGTGATGACCACTACACTATCAGGACAACCATGCTGGCAACATGGCTGATTTATCACTTAATGTGTGGCTTTTACGTGGGACTCCCTAATGGGCCAGTTTTTAAGATTAAATTATTGCATTTGGCATTTTGGTCGAAGATAAAAGTGTGGCGTAACGGCTGTTGCAGTTCGTTCAATAGGAGTCTCAACACCGGCAACATTTGATAGTTACTCCTTTTTCCATTTATCCTAGATTTCCACCACCGTGACAGCATCCAGTAGTGTGTCGTCGCTTGTTATGTGAAAGAAATCAAACTCACTGAATGACTGTGTCACGTTGAGAAACTTATGGCCTATCTATCACCATGGATTTCTGATGCAATGGGGTTCAATTCAGACGTATTATATTATACGTCTCAGTCGTTCATCTTCTTATTTGAAGCTAGTCACTAAGCGACAACGAAGCAAACAGAATTTGTTCCTTCCTTCTTTGCAAAGACTTGTGAGAACTTACTAGCCTGCGAGCAAGCTCTCTTCCGGGCAAGGAGGGCGCCCGCCCACCCACCTCGCAGAGCTTCAGAGCTTGCTCGCAGGCTAAGAACTTACTGGTCTGTTGTACGTTCCACTTGAGGATGGAAAGAAAGATGAAATGGGTGTCGGATCTCATCACTGGGCTGTGTGTTCAGCCCTTTGGGCGATTGTTGTGACAGTGAACCGATATAGACAAGACCAGCAGGTTTTATTTTTTGCTCAAAGGAACACAGATCTCTTTTGCGCCTAAGCCGTCATACGTTAAGAAAAAGAAAGAGCAGACTCGAAATACGTAAAAAAAAGACGATTAGTCATAGACCCTCTGTTTCTTGAAGCAGACAAAAACTTCCAATTTCATTTGGTGATATGGCTCACCTTAGAATTAATGCAGATGTTTTGCAACTGAGTTGTGAGTGGTATTTGTCGAGTCCTGAAAGGGCGAAGAAAAATGACAACGCTGAGTATATGCCCTCAGGAGCTTAACTTGCGTCATCAAACAAGTTTGGCATGTATTCTTATTTTATTTTGTACTTTTTTTTTCATTTTTGATCGAGTCTAAAATTGATGGTGTATATGGCGTACATAACGGAGAGACATTGAAATGTCTGTAACTTAGAGGGATAAATTGGTAAAGAAGTGGCAAGTAACTGGTAACGTTTTTTCTGCCCATCCAGCGATTTTGTTCCGTTTTCTATTTTATCATCGTTTCCGCCCATGTTCATGTGATAGCAAACATTTTTATTGAGGACGAACCCGTAAGAACGTTTGCGTGGGAGGCTACTCATTAGACCGATCCTGTACAGCGAAAAATCTCCAAATTTGCAATTTATTTATTGCAAGATTTGGTTTCAGGGATTCGATTCATACCCATTTCGGACTCGCTGAGAAGCAATTTGCTTTTACTAGCTATTCGTTCATCGCATTTGCTATATTGATGTACTTCAAGAAATGAACACATGAAGTTGAAATAAAGCCAAGCCTGATTTATTCCCAATATAGTAGAGTTGAATTCAGAACCACCGAAGACAAATTCAGTCTGTGGTCAAAGCTAGATTTGAACCAGGGTGCGACCGCAAGCGCCTAACCCCATAGTGCGATTGAAGGGATGAAATAATGCCCGGCAGAAGCTACACAGGGACTGACCTTTACTTTCTGCTTATCAAATGCTGTGTAACCTGGCGTTTAACTATGGGCAGGAATTGCCGCTTATATAATGAGTTTTGAGTGTCCCATTGCCTCCACAAGTTCAACACCTGGTTAATCCATTCGATCTTGCTTTTTACACCTTCATGAAGTCTTCTTGCAAACACAAGCCTTTTTGCCTCTCTTATTTACTATAAGTCACTTGTTGTTACCCAATTTCAAGACTTGCAGCTCCACTGTCTTCCTCTTGAAATGAACACACAGTTTTCGGTTCTCACCTCTTTCGTCCTCGTGATGTTTACATTCCCTTCAGTGTTTGAACTTCTTTTGCCATGCTGCCTTCAAGAGAAGTTCCGGGATTTAGCTGTCATATCTCTTCAATACGGTTTAGTATCATGAAAACTTCTAAATCCACGCCCTCTTTCTTTTTGCGTTCGACGTTAGGAGAACGCAATTGCTAATCTTAGGGATCCCGGGCATAGGGTGAGCTTAATCAAGTTTTCGTTTTTCGTTCGTCTGCTTTTTCAACGCCATCTTTAATTACGTCATACGTGCATGCCCATCTCAGTTTCGATACGTCATATGCGCAAACGACGATCGAGCACCTCTTGTAAGACAAGAGACCATTTTTTAGTAATTATCCCCTAGACATTTTCAAGAACTTTCAGATTTTCAACAATTTTAGTTTTTGTGACGTCATCACCTCTTTACTGCAAACATTCCATTTTTTGCCGCATTCCACAAACCTCACATATTGATATTTTTGATGGAGGATCTTTTATACATAAATGCATATTTTTCATGGCATCTTGGCTCGTCTGGTGATCCTAACCGCTAATGAAAAGTTTTCTCAACCAACGCACTTTATAATCTTACTCCTAGTCTTAGTAACAGAATGGATCATACTGCTCCAAAGAACGACGGCATTCATTGCCACGTCAGAAACTTTCACGAGTCTTGCGAATCAAATTTTATTCCTCATCGACTTAACAATGCGACAAACACTCCGCAGTTGCGATACTGACATGCAATTAATGTCCGTTGAGGTAATGATCAACGAAGAAAGACGGCCCGCAATGTTAATTCTGTTCGATAGCTTCTGTTGTTACAGATTGACCCTTTTTAGGTCGATGGCGCGATGTATACTTTTTCCAATGATTTTTCACTATCTTTTTCGCTTTAATTTTTGCCGGTCTCGCTAAGATATTCTTTTGGGGTAGCTTTCCTTATCCGCTATTGATTCTCTTTTATCTTCTTCTTCGTCTTTGCTTCTTGCTGCGTATTTTTGGCTTCTCATCGCCAGAGCAATATTTACTGAGTGGCCCCTTTTAAGAACAAACCATTTCTTAAACTCGAACGCTTTCCAAAATATTTTGCGTTTTTCCAAAATAGCAGCTCAGCGTAATTGAGAGCTAGTTTCCGCAAAAAACTGCCTTTTTTAATCGACCTAGTAAAATTAAGGCACAAGAGTGGTAGCATTTTTGTGAAAACACACGGAATCCATGATTTTTTAAGGGGGGACTTGCGGATAATGAAATAGTGGCTTGGAAAAAAAAATGCAAAGTTTACGTTTCTTTGCGGACTGTTAAGTTTACACGAATTATACTGACAAAATTTACCTTATTTCACTGACATAAAAAATAAATCCCTCAATTGTATACATATAAGTCGGATGGACAATCATAGGAGCTACTATACCCTTTATTTGATTACAAATGTTTTTGAAAGGCAGAAAAATGCAACGATTCAGAGGCATGTCTACCACTGTTACAACAAAGACATTAGAAAATGAGATTACACAACTTACTTAACAGGATAACTAGCCATTGCACTCAAAACAATAATCACAAATAATGTATTTCTCAAACTGCTTCTTTTGCTGAAACTCTGAAACCCACGATGTCGCATGCTGCAGATATTCTGCAGCCCAAGATGTCCCATGCTGCAAAAATTCTGCAGCCCAGGATGCTGCAGACATTCTGCAGCCCAAGATGTCCCATGCTGCAGAAATTTAGCAGCTCAAGATGTCCCATGCTGCAGAAAGTGTGCAGTCCCAGATTTCCCATGCCGGAGAAATTCTGCACGCCGCCAAATTGTCCATTGATTTAAGTTTTCAGACTTTATCAGCAGTTACAGTACATTGACTAAAATGGCAAACAGCGCTTACATATAACTTGGTTTTTTCAAATCGTTTCTTGCATATTCTTACTACCTGTCCATTAACAGTAACGATACTCGAATAGCAGTATTCATTTTTCCACTTGTGTGTGGCAAATATCCCTATAATGACACAATTTTTGTATTCAGAAGTGCATATTTACCTCAAAAATGGGTAAATATCCTTCAAAAGGACGAAAACATTGTTTCGACTAGAAATTGTGGAAAATTCGAAAGATCCTTTACAAAAGGGGTAATAAAGGTAAGGTTCTCCATGACATTGAGACTAACTCAAAACTTCTATACCGAAAGGGGTTCATGGAAATTTCCATGTACCCTGTAACACTGAGACTAATTCAAAAATTATTGTCCAAAAGGGTACATGGAAATTTCCATGTATTGTATTCATGTATCCATGTATTTAAACTTTTCAGATTTACACTGGCCGGTATAGAAATCCCAGAGAAAGGGAAGCACCTGTGGAGATGGTGGATGATGATTTTTTTACCTCTCTGGAAGTTGGCTGCTTTGTGGCCTTGTATTTTAGCAACTTTGAAAGGGAGCCAGTGATAGGAAAAGTCATTTCCATTGAGGATAACTATTTTGAAGTGCACTATTGGAAAGAGACATATCTAGGGAAGTGGTCTCCTCAGCATGTACCCCGTAGAAGAGCGCAACCATGGGTGGAAAGGCTGCCTAAAACATGTATTGTTTGCAGTTCTTTCCAGCTCACTGAGGACAGCAAACTTATGCCATCGACAAGAAATTTTCTAAAAGATCGGTATAATGCACTTAAAAATTCAAGGTCATGACTAATGCATCACCATTGTCTTGTTGATTGTAGTTTGACTAAATTGTCTCGAAATAATGTGCAAATATGTTTAACTGTTTCAAACAATTTTGTGTAAACCAGGGAGACCTAAAAGCAGTACCTTGTCCTTGCCTCTGGACTGTATGGCAGTACATACAGTAGAAGTATTTTTTTGTGTAAATACCATTAATTAGTTTTAAATAGTTTTAAACATTTGTTTAATAATTCTTAGATTGGTTTAATCTCACATAATTATTGACGTCATCCAAGAAGTTGTGATTTGGGGGGTGCAATTGAATATATTCAGTCAATCTGCAATGTGTGACAATTCTGTGAGGGTCTTAGAATTTCTGCGACATACCATCATCTCAGGTGGCTTAAGATTTCTTCAGTTTCATTATTTGAGGGAGTTTCAGAATTTCTGCGGCACGCAGTCGCAATTTCTGTGGCATGTGGTCACAAAGAGGGCTGCAGAATTTCTGTGGCATGTAGTCACAACGGGGGCTGCAGAATTTCTGCAGCAACCAGTCACAAATAGGGCTGCAGAATTTCTGCGGCATGCAGTCACAAATGGGGCTGAAATTTTTCTGCAGCACGCAGTCACAAATAGGGCTGCAGAATCTCTGCGGCATGCAGTCACAAATGGGGCTGAAGAATTTCTGTCGCATGTGGTCAAAATGGGGGCTGTAGAATTTCTGCGGCATGCAGTCACAAATGGGGCTTCAGAATTTCTGCACCAATCATTTATGTTGGCAGTAAAAATGCATACGTTTTATGAACAAACAACATTATTCAACCCAAATTACACTAACATAACTACTTTTTTATCGGACATGCTCCACATTGCAGAAATAAATACGCATCTTAATTGATTTTAAAATTTTGTCCGTCAAAACTTGTTATTTTATACGATTTCTAAAAACGTGCTGACAAAAACTACAGATTTTTGCTTAAAAAAGCTATTTTGGAAAGCGTTCTCGGTTTAAAAGCGCGGTTCATATACCCGTAAATAAACGGATTGATGCAACTGGTCATAAAAATAAAGAGACCTGACAGAAGAAAAAGCGGTAACGCGGGAAATGTGAATATGGCAGTTGCGAACAAGGTTCTGCTGATTTTGACGTCGGCAACGTTGGAAGATAGCCATGAAACATTTGCATTGTGCATTTTCTCTTGTTTGTAAATCTTCCAGTAACAAATTCCAATAACGAAATAAGGCAAGTACAAAAAAGGTGATTAGGACCGAGAAAAATATAGATAAGGGAGAGAAATGATGCACATTGCAAAACCCGCATTTGGTTTGGTTTCTTGATCAAGAACAAATACTAAGAGAAAAGCAAGTGTGAAAGGTATCGCCCAGGCCAGCAATGCGGTGATAACAATACACCTTGGTTTGAAAATTGTTAGATATTTAGTTGGTTTCACTATTTTATAGTATCTTTTCAACGCCATCAGACCCATAGGAAATGTAGAAATTTTGGTCAAAGAT
>OX421449.1:37863838-37888838 GCA_949126865.1 Montipora capitata | reverse complement strand
TCCACACCATTCCACCCTCCATGCCATTCCTTACTTTTTTTTCGGGACCCGTACAGATCAGTAGCAATCTTTTCAGAATATAATTACCAGTCCTGTTAAGACTGCAAAAGGCTTAACGCAAGCAATCAACATAAACATACTGTGGTGCTGGGTCGGTGGGGAAGCAAAACAAAGAAATGGGTTTAAAAAATGTGTTCATATGGTTAACTGACCACTGGAGACAAATTTGAAAGCTGATGTTTCTAGCGTTAGCCCTTCGAAGAGTGAATGCCTCTGGATGGCTCTTCTCTCTGTCGAAGGGCGAACGCATTTTTTAAAATTATTTTCTCTGTGAATTTATTTACAAAGAACTGAATAGACCTGCAAACCTTCTTGAAGCCCCTGATGATAATAATAGTCCTGAGATTTCCTGTCCTAGGCCGTCGGTTGTGAGGAAGTTTTGGGCTTCGGACCGGTTACGCGTGCTTTCTCAGTTGCTTAATACGTTTTTTTATGTGAAATGATGAGCAGTAACCTACAGACGTAAAAAGATCTGGCAGGCCAATCAGTGGCTCACTGCGGCTCAAAATTTGAGTTGATGAATTTAATAAAAAAATAAGAAAAGTAAGTTGAAAATGCATTAGCATATAAAAGACATTTAGACAGCCGTGTGACTCTGAAGGTCGACAGGTGCGTATGAACGCGATGCCTGAAAGCGTACATTCCAGAATCTTGGAAAACATCCTCGAGATTATCAGGTATGTTATTCTATATCCTGACAGTGATGTCGAGAAAGCTTCGTTCGAAAGAGGTAGCACTGGTTACAGGAAGGAATAGAGCATGGGTTATTATCATGAACAAGGTGGTTCCGCGGTGTTGCTCTCATCGCAAAAATGCCAGAGAGAGTAGAAATAATAAAAATGTGGCAAAAAATACGCTTTGTAAATATACAAGTTCTGAAAGCGCGTCATAACGTTAAGCTGATTATTAATCATTTTGCATTCACTTGATATATGACCAGAAAAATCCAGATTATTGTCTATTTCCATTGTAAGATCACTAATGCATCCTTAGCAGGGAATGAGAAGTTACAGTCAGATGAGTATTACCAAGCAATAGACCTGGTTTTTGCTCCGATTAAAAAATCTATGAAATGGGAGTCGAAGGTCTTTCCTGCTTGTGAAATGACACAATTAATTACCCAGAATTCTTTTTAGGCATGAACGAGGCAACTTGAGAAGCAAAAGACTGGCCCTCATCAAATCGTGAAGCGCGACTGGAGGAAAAAGTGACGAGAAAAATTCTAGCGACAAAGTAGTGCTTTTTTCGTTGTTATCCTCGTAGCCAAAAACTGGCCTTTCGTGATTTCTGTCAGGAACGGTATAACGCGGTGAAGATCGGGAACTCATCGTCGGGACTTCAGACTGTGATAGCTCTCATGCCAATCAGTCGGTACTATGAACACACTATTATAACGTTTCGAACAAAGTTTTACTAAAAGCAAGAACTAAAGGTATAGTATCACTTGTAAAGGCGCTGTTACACTGTGCAATTCTCGGGTAACTGTCTGAGGACGCTGATGCCTTATGCTTTTATATTTCATAACCACGAAAAATAAGTCTTGAACAAGACCTGTGCAGTTTAAAGTGCAATATGTTCCAGTCGTCTGAAATTGCAAGGTCATATTTTGAAAATCAGAACCTGTTTAATTTTTTTAGGCAAACCTGGGGCCCGTTTCTCGAAAGTCCCGAAAACTTTTCGGGCCCGAAAAGCCATTTGTGAAACTGCTAACTGCTTATTTTGGAGAGCCGATCATTTAAACTGTTTTCAAGGCAACAAAAAGAAAAATAACTGTTAAGTTTGACGACTCAAATCCTCTCCGTTCTGGAGACACAAAGGAAATTGTGACACCAGAAAATGGCACGTAAAGGTTCGGGACTTTCGAGAAACGGGATCCAGGCTTTTATGTAAGAGGGGTCTAAAATGAAATTTTAGTATTTATAGCCTAACAGGTTCTTAAATTCTAGGTTCTAACATGCGGGTGTTTACTATATATGATCCCGTACACCGGCAAGAAGACAGCACTCGAGAACTTTAGAGATAAAGACCCCTTTTTCCTTTCTTAAAGATGGGTACAATGTTAGTGAGTTTCCAGTCCCGCGGGAGAATGCCAATCAGCAAGGATTTCATGAATAACATATTCAAGGATGGTGCGGTCTTCCAAATATGGTTGAGTTGAATTCACGACCACCGAAGCCAAATTCAGTCTGTGGTCAAGAAGCCGCTTTCGAACCCGGTGCGACCGTAAGTTCTTTGTCCCATAGCCCGATCGAGGGATGAAATTATACTCGGGAGAACTTGCCGTAGGAAATGACAGTTACTCTCTGCTTACCAAAAGCTGTGTTATTTGCATAGCGTTTAACTATAGGCAGGAGTTGAGTTTTGAATGTCCGATCATGGCCTCCACAAATTGAAGACCTGTTTAAACCATGCTCTTTTTCGGTCCTGGCTGCCACATTTTTTTGAAGTGTAGTCTTAAGCCGCAAACCAAGTCTTTTCGACTCCATTGCATTGGCGTGCGATAATGGTTAAAAAGGAGAAGAGTACGATAAGAACTTGAGATAAACTTTTCCTTATAAACGGAGGACAAAAAAGCTTGTTTGCAGCGGAAGACTGCACTTGAAAAAAATGTGAAAGCCAATTAAGACCGAAATGCGAATATGCTATTTGAGAGTTAAAATTCTCCTATTTTTCCTATTCTACAATTCATCCAATATTGCTTACTTCAGTTCCAAGATTCCCGGCCTGCTTTTCCGCTTCTTCTGGTTTAAGTGCCCCTTGCTCTACACTGACTTTAAGCACTGCCTTTAGCCGCCCGTGCCTACCGTATCAGCATGTTCCGTTGTAGAAACGTGTGCAAGAAGGATAAATTCCGTATTGCATAACACCCTCCGGAGCTCCATAACAGATCCGGCGACACCTGTTCTCAAAAACCGTAAAAAAATGGTTACAGTAAATGGTGTAACATCTGATCTTGTCACAGTCCCTTGTGGCGTTCCTCAAGGATCAGTTCTCGGGCCAATTTTGTTTCTAATATATATTAATGATTTTTATCTTTGCTCAAAAATTCTTGAATTTCACCTATTTGCTGATGATACCAATCTGTTCTATTGCATTGAGATATTGATACTTTAAAACATAACAAACGCTGAATTAAATAAGGTACATTAATTTTTTTTCCCGAACCATCTCAGCGGGCCGGAATCCTAAGTCCTTGAATCTGATTGGCTCATAGCGAGCTTTTAGCCGGTCCAGCTTTTTTTTTTCAATTTTGCTTTTATTATATAGTAATGATTTTTATCATTGCTCAAAAATTCTTAAATTTCACGTATTTGCTGATGGTATCAGTCTGTTCTATACACATAGAAATATTGATACGTTAAAACATAACATAAACATAAATATTAATTGGCCAATCATAGAAAAGTAAACAGAGAGAAGAAATGTGCTGGGTTGAGCATGTTCGTCGTTGTAGTGTAGTGGTAAAGACACAGTACTACAGCAGATCTAGAGGGTGCGAGTTCGAGTACCGGTAAGTAAATAGTACAGTTCTTTGTTCCCTTACCATGTTGTAATAGAAAACGTTTGCATTATAATAGCGTTGAATTCCCGGAGGATTTGGTCGGGGCTCCAACATGGCCGCCGTTTCTTTCTTTAGGGGCTCTAACATGGCGACCGTGACGTAAAAACCGATTCAACCTGAAAGTAACATATACCGGTTTACGGGTACGGGTAGTGTTCCCGTTCAAGTAAAATTGACATGCAACCATACCCGTAGAGTTAACGGGCGGGGATTGGTAACGATTGTTTACAAAGATGGCCGGCTCGGCAGCAAGGTTGCTCTTCTTCTTCAGAAATAAGTTCACTGAATTGTTTAAGAAAGGCTATCAAATATATCCAAAATTCGTCCTTACGAATGTTCTCTGTGTTGAAAGTACTCTGATGATGAAAACTAACTCGTTTCTCCATCATGTCTCCTCTGTCGCTAGTTGTAATTTTTATGGGTAAACTGGTTTCTTGACCCCGGAAAAACGACTAGGTCTACCGGGTAAGATCGATTTCGTCATCGCAAAATGAAAAAGATATGGTGCTACCCGTTACCTGTAAACCGATTTCGGCGTATCTTAATGTCTCTATTATCATTCATATTTTTCCTCACATGTAATTTTTATCTTTGCCTTTTTAATCAAGCCTGGATGCTAGCTACCGTGAGGATCCCCTAACCCGCTCTATCCCATTTTTTGGACCTTGGTGCCTAAGTTTCAACTTCCCCATCTCACATGGTATTATTATTGAGAACTCCAGGAGATGGCAAAATCTTGCTCAAGGCCTTTGTTTTAAGTTACAGAAAATTATCTTTCTTACTTCAATGAATCCGGCATTCTTTTATTGAGGCTAAGCAGCTACCTGGCAACATCACAAGATACAAACAGAACTACTAAAGTATATAGCAATTTTAGAAACAAAAGTACGCGGTATAAACTATCATGCATTCAATCACTACCAGGTCTTTTAAGTATGATAAGTATATAAGTACATATATTAAGCTACATTTTGGCAGCTCACCAGCTTAAAAATCTTGTGTAAGTTCCAAAGGCCTTCAACGATAAGGTTAAGCAAAGTTAAGAAGGCATAACCATGTATGGCAATAAATTGTACAATTCATTATGTTTGATATTTTTACAAGTTAACAGTCCATAATCAGGAGAGTCCATCTTAACGATCGAGTCTCTTCGTCAGCACAGGCGTACACGATTCCATTTTTGGAAGGCTTGATATTGTTCATACAATGAAATTACTTTTTAAGATGACATGGTGCTGCACACGCAGTACTTTCCCTTTCAGTTACTTCACTAAACTCGCGGATGACGTTGTCTTCTCCTAAGCTTGTTCATTGATCAGAACATAACAACTGAATGCTCCAGCTAATTAGATTCCTGTAAAGTACGATATTATCCAGATTATTACACATCATGGTTGTGACAGTGTAAGGCAAAGCGAACTCGCTTTCAAGCCCCGAGGGCTCACACTGATGGAGCTTATCCCGGTTTCTGTAGTATGAAGCGACTGAGACTATTGCTCCACACCCCTAGACGGGACACTAAACCGAAGCATGCTCGTTCTCTGCTGTATGTTGCCGACGACCATCTGTACACCTGAGTGAGAACAGACAGTTCGGAGCAACGCTTTCTGTCTTGGAAAACAGCAAAGCGACAACGCTGAGCCTTCAACCAGTCTGGCACACTGGGCCTCCAGGCACAATTGGTCGGACAGGAGATCAAACACTGTTAATTCTTTCAAAAAATTCCTTTGGTTATAAAATCTGAAACT
Source organism: Montipora capitata (assembly GCA_949126865.1). Taxonomy (NCBI): domain Eukaryota; kingdom Metazoa; phylum Cnidaria; class Anthozoa; order Scleractinia; family Acroporidae; genus Montipora; species Montipora capitata. Next base: position 37,883,468 of record OX421449.1, on the reverse strand, counting down.
ATTTACGTCGTGTATATGAACCCAATAAAAGACTCTTGAACCTCGTTCATTACATGTCTCAAGGCTATGCTCACAGTTATACTGTTGGTTTATGTTGTCGACTAGCTGTGTATCAGTATAGGTTGGACACGGCAGGTTGGTGATCGGTTCATGTCAATATCCTTGCTTTGGTTGTTGTTTTTGGAAGAATTCGATCCGGTGGGGAATAAATTAAAGGAATGTGCCGTGAGGAATTTCAAACCTTGAGACTTACGTGGAGGTGATCTTTTATGTTCTATTCCTGATAACGATTTTACGATCAAATAAGATAATCATATGTTGCCAGGTTACATTATTGAAGGACTTAAGGTTCTATATTTCTACTAAAGAATGCTGTTGTCCGCGATAATCTTCAGTCAGTCAAGTTAATACTTCAAACCAGCCAGTCAGAAATGGGTATCAAATGTCGCTCTCGGGTTTGCGTGATGATCAAGCTTCTTTCTTGTGCCAAATGCCCCTTTGTCAGCATCTCCTTCTTCAAGCCCACCGTTGTTGCTTTCTTCAAAGCCAAAGTTGACTGATCGAGGTTCAGCTGGCTCTTTCGGCTGCTCATGAATAGTAGCAAGTTCAAAGCTTACTGCTCTGCTCTCCTTTCTTGCATCAAATGCCCCTTTGTCAGCATCTCCGTCTTTGTCGCTTTCTTCAAAGCCAAAGTTGGCTGATCGAGGTTGAACTGGCTCTTTCGGCTGCTCATGAATAGTAGAAAGCTCAAAGCTTACTGCTCTGCTCTCCTTTGTCTCTGTTGTCTCTGCTCTCCCTTTGTCAGCTTCTTTTTCTTTAAGGCCACCGCTGTCGCTTTCTTCAAAGCCAAAGTTGACTGATCGAGGTTCAACTGGCTCTTGAATAGTAGTAAGTTCAAAGCTTACTGCTCCACTTTCCTTTCTTGTGTCAAATGCCACTTTGTCAGCATCTTCTTCTTCAAGGTTACCGTTTTCGCTTTCTTCAAAGCCAAAGTTGACTGATCGAGGTTCAACTGGCTCTTGAATAGTAGCAAGTTCAAAGCTTACTGCTCCACTCTCCTTTCGTGGTTTAAATGCTACTTTGTCAGCATCTTCTTCTTCTTCTTCTTCTTCTTCAAGGTCACCGTTGTCGCTTTCTTCAGAGACAAAGTTCACGGATCGAGGTTTAACTGACTCTTTCGGCTGCTCATGAATAGTAACAAGTTCAAAGCTTACTGCTCCACTTTCCTTTAACGTACTAGATACTGTTGGCATGTTAAACTTACCAGTTTGCACTTGTTCATTCAGCAAATTTTTCCCTGTCATGCCTCGTATTTCGTTGTGGAGGTCATTAAGAGGCAAAAGCAACGCTAGGCAGCACGAAAAAGACCATTGTGGATTTTTACGCCACTCTTTGATATAGCGGCAAAAATATCTGACGTACTGGACTAAAAAAAAGAAGAAAGAAAAGAAGTGAATACGTTTGTATGGTATCGCTAGTGAACGAGAAGCCCAACAACGGAGCTTGGTACTCTGCAAAATGCGTATTCGACCGACTGTTTTTTTTTTGTTCCCAGTGGTTGTAAATGCCCGGATGTTTGTTCGTGTCACTGTATTCCAATCATATTGCAAGATGCTGAAGTGTTTTTGATCGAAATTAAGTGAAAATGTCTAAAAGAACTTACTTTGCTTTAGTAAACACAACTCGTATGGTAGGTTCAAAAAGAACACTCAGCATAGTTGAGCTTTGCCACTTAGCCTCTTTGTTTGAGTTGGCTAAATTTAAGAAGGGTGTCTACTAATTCAAATGTATTTGTGCGCGGTTTACTGAATGTGCGGGAAAAGCAGATCTTGACAAGTGTTATTGAAATCCCAAAAGAAAATTGGGGGTAACCACGCATTTTTCGAAGATAATTAATCAACGATATTTGCAAAAAACTGAAGTATAATTATCTCTGAAAAATACGTGGTTACTCCCAATTTTCTTTTTGGATACCAAGAGCACTTGCTAAGTTTTGCTTTCTCCCCCATAGTTTTAAACCATGCAGAAATAGCCCTGTATTAGTAAGCGCCACCCATAGGAAAGCCGAGTATCTCGAGATGCGCAGAACGTATGCGCAATAACAATAGTAGGCAACGTCACTTTGATATTGCAACTCAATCAATCATTGTTATACGACAAGATGGAAAGTAATGAGCAAACAGATTTTCCTGATGCCAAAGAAGAGTGACTTAGATCCTTGCATACGGAACCCGAGCCCGCAATGCAGGCGGCAGTCAAAGCTGGGCTATCCTGTCAATCCTTTGCCCTTTCACCGGAAACGGTGCACTTCTGTGCGTAAACGCCGTTGTTGTCAATCTACCCTGTGGAAAGGACGCCATAAAGTCCTTTTTTGCGGCGTGAACACAAAGAAATACATTATCAATACATTTTTGACGACTTCTTACACTTTATTAAAAAATAACAGACTGAATTCGTCTCAAATTAGTTAGAAAAAAGCACAACAGCTAACGTTTAAATCGCCCCTCGCTGGCAACCCAATTTTGGCACCAAAGTTTGTTGACAAAAAAGTTGCCACAAAATCTTTTTAATGGTTTTCTGGTCCTTTAATTTCGAGCAATTGACGTGACGTCGGATAGCACAGTTTTCCCGCTCGTTGAATTCTGATTGGTCAATTGAAATTTCAGTAGCTCTCGCCGTATGCACGGATAAGAGTGTTGTTATAATATGGGTGGGCTCCCCAGCACAGTCAAAATGAGTCTATTTTGAAAAATACCCTTCACCGGGAACATCAGTTCTCATGTCTCTGAGAAAAACATGGCAGAATCAGTCACGCGCGACATGGCTTCTTGTGATTGGTTAAAATTGGTGGCCCTTTGTTTCGCTCGCAAAGTGAATCTAAAAATAAATCCATTTGTGACTGCGCTGGGGCAAGATCACAAACTGATAGATCAACATTCTTTTCTAAATCACTCCCCGTGCCAGAAACTCGGACCTCCACGGTTGCCTTTGGCTTTTCTGGAATGAACAACCATCCACTTAACTATGTCACCATATGGTAACAATCATTTATTTATTTTTTTTTTGGATTCGTCAAATTCAATTATGGTGTGCACATCATTGGGTAGTAAAAAGTACCACTCCCCACCCTCTCGGAGATCAAGTATAAAAACGACTTCGTACCTCCGGATCGATCTATAGCTAAAGAGGATTAAGGGGGCACTTTAAATATAAGTCTGTAAGTTTGCTCTCTGAAGAAAATTAAAGAAAAAAAAAAGGAATTGGGACCAGCAAAGTACAAACCGACTCTGTATCTTAATCGTAGCGCGGTATCTTCCAGATAAAGTGAAAGGTTGTATGTTAGGGTTAGGGTTCGTCTCCAACTCTTTATGATTTCATTTTAAAGTGGTACTATAATCAAAAGATCATTTCCTTTATTCTTCAGATATTGAAAGCGTGTTCGTTTAACACCTAACTGGCAAAATTTTGGGCTTTGAGTTTTATCCAAAGGCTGTTTATTTTGAGTGTAAGTTTTGGATTTCACGGTCCGCCATTACTCACGTTTAAAATCAGAGGGTTGGATCTGGAGAAAATGACGTCATTTACTCACCAGCTTAAAATTTTCAGCGTGTAAACGCAACTTATTATATATGTAAAACACGGGTTTAAAAGCCTGAAAGCCCGAAACTCCCACGCTGCATATTAATTCAGCCGCGTACACACGCATTGCATTCTTAACTTAGTGAGTCTTTGACGTGATTTTCTCCTCGACCCAGCTCTCTTAAGATTGGCGGACCAATAAATAAGAAAATTCCAGTTAAAATAAACAGGTGTCTTTTTAAAATCAGAACGTAAAACTTGGGTCAGTTAGTGCTTAGTTAACAGTGTTTTGACAAGAATCTTTTTTTTTTGCTTGTAGTACCACTTTAAATATGAACAAAAATACTTACCCACAAGAATTGCAATAACCAGAATATTTGCTCCAAATACCAATGCATTGAACATGATATGGTCCATGTATAAGTCCACCGAGGATTGTGTGCTCTCTGCTGGTATTCTACTGGCAACACCTATTGCGAGGTTGACGACTGTGACGGCAAGGGAAGAAACCATCAGGCTGTTCTCAAATGGGTCCGCTATTGGCCGCTTGTATGCAAAGAACATACCATAGACACCTGACATAACAAACGCTAACCCAACGTAGGCTCTGCTCTCACGTCCTATCAGGATAATGCCTGAAGTTAATGTTACCTTTCGAGCTGTTTCAACAAGTTCCCAATACCATGAGTGAGTGTTGTAATTTGCGAATAAAAATTGTAATCCTGCGACAATTTCTGGAATTGAATGCTGAGAATGTGTGGATTCGTCGTCACCTCCGTCGCCATGTTTCTTTAATGACTTTTGGTGCCTCCACAGAACCGCCAAGACAGCAATAGGTAGAAACATGATGTAGAAAATACTGCAATATGCAACAATCACGAATCGTCGGAATTCTTGGCTGGAACACTTGATATTAAAGTCAACGTTTAGAAACGTATCGCACTTTTCATGTCTTTCGTCAAGGCACAGTGTTCGACAGGCAAGGGGAAGAACACTTGCTGTCTTAGAGAAAGTGGTTAGATAGGTTAGGTAAAGGAAAAAAAAGACTGTTCTGTAGACCAACTGCTTTGTTTCGGAAATTTTCTTCACTTTTTCCACTTGAGTCGGGAAGGTCTTTCTGCTTAATAAGACCTTCCTAATCCCATAAATAATGAATGCTGAAATGACGACTGCAGCATTGATACCGAGCACAATAAACAATCTTACAAAAGCATTGGCTTTTAGATCTGGAAAGAGGCAGTGGATAGGAGCAATCTGGAAAATATTTAGCTGTAACATCTCGGAATATTTTCCAATAAGCTCGAGAGAGTCTGGCCATTTGATGTATGCAAATGCGTCGAGAACTCCAGATGTTACCTGGTAGAAACCGATAACAATTTTTAATCTTCCAAGAATTATATCAACTAAGGAGCGATCTTGTTTGCTCTTGGCTTGTTTAATGCTTCTCCAAACCACAACCGCAGCGAATATAATAGCTACTGTTGCCATGACGGATAGCTGTGCTATCATCCATGCTGTTGAGGGGCACTCTTTGCATCTCTTCCACTGTTTGTAATATCCTGAACTACACACCTCACACAATGGTCCTTTATATCCAGCAAAACATGTGGAGTTTATACCTCCCAGACATGATTCCGGTCTTGGACATCTATATGCTTGAGGAAAAGAGTATCGGTATTCGATGGGGGATTGCTTTTCAACAGAAGAATTCCCCTGTAAGAAGTCGCTGAATTTTTTGTAAAGTTCTTTTTGTGTATAGTTCTCCCATTTCCACCAGTAACCCGGTTGAAGACTAACGGTATCATTTTCGCATTTTAATCCGTGTAATTGTTCACATGACTCGCAGCCTTCAAACACGTGCCTTCGAAAAAATCCATATTCACAGTAACATGCCCGATACCCAGCAAACAACGTTCTTTTCGTCCCTGAGAAAAATCAGACAGCGCAATTTACTTATCTATTCATGTATTAGTAAAAAATAACGAAAGATAGTTTAATTTTATTATCTTATCTTTTCCTTGGTGTCTATAAACGTTTATTATAATTCATTCATATTAACAAATCTATATTCTGCACCAGGCCTTTAATGCTGTTCACTTCTTTTACCAAAAAATGAACTCAAAGCAATTCAAGATCTAAGAATCTGTTTTGGAACATTGCATGATACTACCAGTGAATGGAATATACCAATGTATGAAAGACTTGTGGGAACACCCACGCTATTGACATTCTAAAAGACAAATGCCTTAATTTCTGCTTTACAAATTAAAAGAAACAATGCGCAATCTCAATATCATTTTACTACAGTTTTTGACTGCTTTTAAAGAGCTACCCCAACACTTTCATCGTTTGTAACTTTTGAGAGCTTTAAGTTTCATATAAATGAGGGTAAAGAAGGTTGTTTTAAAATAGGGGAAAGAACCTGCGAGTCGATTTTGGCAAGAGAGGGAGGAAAACCGGACCTCCCAGAGCAAAGCCGTCGAGTCAGGGTGGGACCGACTGGAAATCAGTCCACATACGATTGCAGTGGTGGGAAGCGCTGTCTATGACCACCATGTCATCCTGACTACTAGAGTTCCATTTGCTCTCTAGTAGAACTTCATAATTTCTCTGGCACTACGAATCACTACTGCGGTCGAGATATGAGAGTCTTCAGATGACAAGTTAGAAAAGTTAGAAAAGTCAGGAAGGAAAGATACAAAAAAAGACACGTAACTCTTGACTTTTCATCAAATTGCTTTAGTTGAGACAATAAACGCTCCATGAAGTTAATCGAAAAATCTAGTTTTCAGTTGGCCTTTGGGCCTTAGCATTGCTTTCTTTTCTTATTGGTTTCTATTGGAAACCATAAAACTTGATAAGCTGCTTAAAACTTGCCTCATTCCGACATTCCTCGTCTAGACCCAGTTGTTCAAAAGCCGATTAACGGTAATCCCAGATTAAAAATTAACCAAGGACTTTATTTCTCCACTTCCAAAGGCTGTTCAATGATGATATTCGGCTTAACTTTATATTAGAAGAAGTCAATCTTGAAAAACAAAAATAAACAAAAGAAACTTTCACCAAAAAGTTGACAACATGAAACAAAAGTTTACGCTAATCCTGGATTAATTTTTAAGTTAATCGGTTTTCCAACAACCGGGCCCTGAATATTTTGTATAATCGTGTGAGGCATGCATTTTTTTAAATATCTGGCAAAAGATCTTTTTTTCAATGCCGGCAAACCGTTCTTCTATTTATCCGGCAAGAATTGTAAAGTAGCTCCAATTAATTAGATTAAGCCATCATGTCTGAGGGGCGTTTTAGCAGAAAAAAAAAAGCGAAAAGGTCGCATCTTATTGGCTTCTTGATCATGGTTGTAGAAATGATTTAAGGTGAACCGTTTCGAGAAGCATACAAGAGAATCTCTAAATCCACTACGACTTTTGTTAGAGCGTCTGATTAGCGACCAACGGCGATAAATGTAACTGACGGCCGACAAATCGGGAAACAAATTACCGATTACTGACAGGAAAACCGACAACTGACATGGTCCGGCATTGTTTGGATGTCTGTATTCGGAAATAATGCGTAATGACAATAATAATTATTTTTTGACATGTAAATAGTATTTTGTATGATTTGTTCCTAGTTTATGAAATGTTATCCTTTGGTGGGCTCTATTTCACCAAAGATAACCTGGGGCGCTTACCATTTGTCTGAAAAAAAAAAAAAAAAACCGGTTGTTCCGGTGGGAAAACCAAAGAAACGGTTGATACCAACGGAAATTTTCCGGAAAAAAAGGGCAACCTTCGAAGGTTGTCTTCTTTTCCCACTTTTATCGAAACGACCAGAATTAACTGTACCATTTGCTTGTACCACTAGAACCAGGCTCCGATGCAAGGATTCGAGCATTGGCCGCCACATTCATTTGTACCTAGACTATTACGGCATTCGGAAATAGACTCACAAATTGAACAGATCATTCAGTTTCCCATTTCTTCGGTAGCAAATTTCCAGTGCCATCTGTCGAAAATTCCGTTTAAATGGTAAGCGCCCCTGTTTCTCCTCCTTTTCGGGGAGGAGCGCAGGCTCATTTTCCGAACAGCGGCTTGTAATCGAGGGCTGCAGTTGTGCTGCAGTATTTTCATTGCCTGGTCTGACTGTTGTGCCTGTACAGTCGCCTGTGCGTTGTTTTCCCATGCGGCCGAGTCATGAGCGGAATTACAAAAGTGACCGACGTTTCTTTCGAAAAGGTGAAGTGGCCGCAATCGTTCCAGTAGACATATCAAAACATATGGGAGTCTTTGAGTTTAAAAAAGAAAAACATCTAACGGAAATTTTTAGGAGTGAAGGAACAAGCCTTTTAGCACTGTATTGGCGGGTTCTCATTGAAGCTATATTGCCTGGCATAATCCTCTGCTGGTAAATGCAAGAAATTTGCCATATAAATAGTCACAGATAGACAGTGGCAACTTTCCAAATTTGATATCCCGTGAAGGCAGCAGTGAGCTCAACGGTTAGTGTGGAACGTTGTATTTGTTTTTGGTCGTTTTTATGTGCTGCGGAGTTTGATGTATTCAAAGTAAAGTTCAGGGCCCGGTGTCTCAAAAGCGGGTTAAGCTAACTCCAGCTTAGGCTTTACCAAGAGATCAAATTTCGTAACCGTGTATTTGTTAATCCGAAGTTAAAATATAGTGTTGTTCAAATCACAAGATACATGTTCATTCAAACAAATCAAGGGGATAATTATGCTCCCTAGACAAGGCGTTCTTTGTTACAGATGTTTCCGCTGGAAAGCTGAAGATAGTGACGAGCCTCTCAACTTGAACGATATCCTTATTTTCTGGAGATTCTCGGTTCCCTATAAGTTACCTTTGGAATTCATTTTAAGGGTATGAAATCTGAAGGAGAGACTTTGAAACAAGCAACCGAGGACGTTACAAAGATTGATAATTATGTAAAGGATACTGTGAGTAATGTGAAGCAACACTACCAGTAGAGACCGGAGAGTCTGCAACGAGTGGTCCACAGAAGACTGTCCCCTGGAAGACGCAAGTACCTGTGTCTTTGCTTAAAAAAAGGGATAGACAGGCTATACAACAATTAACCCCCGAATATGTCAGGGGCACCCAACGTCAATTTTCGGAAAATATCTGTTCGGAAGACGATTTGAAATCTAGAATTTTTGGAACATTTGTTGTAAAATTCCTTGCTTGCCTGCATGTCCTAGGATTTTCGAACATCTAAAACATGGTACAATTGCCCATTTTTAACGGGTTTTTACCCTAAAAAGGTCACCTAGAATTTTCGGGGGACTTTTTTCTGGCTGAAATTTTTGAAAAGGTAAGTTTTGATCCCTAGAATTTTCGGACCAGACTTTCAGCTAGGGAATCCGAACAGATGAAAAATGTTTAGGGGGTAAAAATATGCCTATATCTACCGTTTAAATACTAAAATACGTTTAACAATGCTATGTTTAGTGGTTTTGAACATTATTCTCGTTGGGTGCCCCTGATATGTAGATGATATCCTATCGTTGCTTACAACACAAGTGGAAAACGTGCACGCCGTGTCGCATTTCAAGCATGAGACAATCACTGTTCTTCAGTATGCGATGGATTTTGGGACAATCGTCAAGGAATCTCTAAAGCGCAGTGCACATCCAGATGGGGTGCAAAGTACTACACTCAAGACAAGACAAGTGGTACTCTCCTACTATAGGTATAATCTATATACCTATAGATGACACCTTTACCAAATGAGGACATAAACCCATGTATGGAAAAACAGATGAAAGAGTGACTAGAGAGTCATAGGCCAGTACACCAACAGACTGTTAAGAGTGAGACCACAAAAGATAAAGATGGGGCCTTGCCACCACCTGTCTACGCAGTTCAACTCACAAACAACGAGTCTGAAGAGGGACTTCGATTCCATGAAGAAAAAAAGGGAATCATTAGCGAATGCGCGTTGTTGTTTAGCAAACAATTTGTGGACGACGAGGATGTTACTGAGGTGTTTGAGGATCACAGACAAGAACAAATTTTTCAGTATGAGACAGATTCGGATGATGACGAATCAGATTAGGAAGAAGATTCAGAGTTCATCAACAGAGCCTGTGTTACACGTTTCGACTTGTGACGGTAAGTAGTCTAAGTAGTATTGACAAGTGTCTTTATGACGCTCGAGACTATTTATTGGATGATTACTTCAAAAAATATAATGGTCGAATTGTCTTCTTTTGATTACCTCGATGCCTTGTAATCGGCAGGAAAACAAATCCACATATAGAATAAATGCAATAAGCCACTTTCGAAAATATCATAAGGCTCTTTGTTTGTCCCTCCAAATTTTGCGTAAGCATCGTTTCCAATTTCTCTTGGGACCATTGTAAAGCTTAAGAGAAACAAAAACAATGCTTATGCAAAATTTAGAGGGACAAACAAAGAATATTATGGTATTTTCGAAAGTGGCTTATTTATCGGCATTTGTCAACAAAGGTGAAATAACCGATCACATTGCGCAAACAAACCAGACTTACCATGAGGTCCAAGTGCAATCCAATAAATGAATAAATAAATTATTTCAACTTGTACACTTTGTATACAGTTTAAACTGTGCGAATTACATGACGAATAATTACCTTGCATTTTTACTCGTAAACTGAGATTTATCGACAATCAACAGAGATGGTAACTTTTAACTGACAACCGACAAAGGGATTAAATTTTAACGGATGACCGACACGCGGCCCCCATTCAGACCCTCTTGTTAGGTTCATAGTGATAGTACTAATGTCATCTATCAACGCCGCACTGATGCTTTGCTTAATCAGTCAACTGTCTGTTCTAAGATATTGTTCTTGTAACTTAAATTGCTTTGGACTTTTCCTAATTCATATAGCGATATTTCTTGTAAACAAACATTGAAGTCACATTCATAACATTCAAATTTGCCAACCACAGAACAAAAGAAGTCATTGTTTCAACAACCAATTAGGTTCTGGTTGGCATATTAATAACAATGGGCGACGTCTCGGGAAACATCGCTATAGCTAATCTGTTCTTTCTAGCGACGTTTGGTCCGGCAAGATGTTCTGAAATATTCTTCTACGTTTCGGCTGCCAGACTTTGAAATGGCCAGCCAGATTAGTTGCAATTTGTAGTGGTAGTCGTTTGAAAGCGTTTTCAAGAATTATTCATAATGCCAAGATCAGCCATTCTAATTTTGCCTGTATTAAAGTCTTACTCAAACCAGTATGCATATTTTTTCGATAAATAGGCTTATTGAAGCATAGTTCTTCGATTTTTTTCTTTACGTCTACTTGACTTATTTTATCATAAAGACAGCGTATTATCTTTCAAAGTCGTCGACTCTTGAGCAATGAACTAGTAAGCACCTTCTTTCTTGAGAGATTAAATGTGGATGCTTAACGAAGAAAACTGTTTTAATTTGATAGCCTTGTTGGTTTGATAATTGACAAAAGATTCTTGACAATGCCTATTCTTTCATGTTTAAAGGTCTTGGATTGTGCGTTGTTGACTTTGTTGACTTTTGCCTAAATTTCTGGATTTATTTAATTGTATCTATATTCTTGTATCTTACCATTAAGACAATTTTTGCATTCAAAGTAACTTATTCCAGGTGCCTTATTTTTGTGAACAAACGTGCCATTTGGACACCTCTTGCAACTGCCACTGACAAAAGCCTGAGTGTCTGAGTAGTAACCACCTGTGGAGCATATAGATAATATCATGGTTATCCTTCTTGAAGAATAAAAAGCGCAACGAGACAGTAGGGCATCATAAGAACAGACTGCTACTTCTACTACTACTAGCATTGATAATAATAATAAAATTAATAACGATAACGATAACGATAACGATAACAGAACAAAGAGTAACAGACAAATGCGAACCTGAGAACAGAGACCAACTCAAAAAGAGAAAACAGGAAGAAAGGGAATGAAAGACATGACAAGTGGTCACAAATGGTGATAGGCGGCCAGTTTGTTAGACAGACACAAAATCAAAAGGGTTACTTGAAAATAGAGAGAAAGTTTAATTACTGTAGCGAAGGATCAAGCTTTAAGAGAAAATTTGATTAAAACAAAAATTGTCAAATCACAAAACAAAACAGAACGTACAAGACGGAGGATGAAAGTGCCATGCACATCATTTCTGGAAGCTTCTGGATGCCGGAAACTAGCGCAGGGAGAGTACAGAATGAGACAGGTTAACATGGGGAAGGCTATTCTCTGGGACCTCTGCAGCTAGAACAAAAGGATGTGAACACTCAAAAAGGTGGTATGAACACAACCCAGAAAGTTATTTAGAAAATTACAATTGGAAGATCTTGTAGGATTTTACGATACAGACGGATAAAGTGATAACAGCGAGAAGACCAGACCTCCTGGTACTTGACAAGGGAAAAAAGATATGCAAGATTGCTGATAATAATAATAATAATAATAATAATAATAATAATAATAATAATAATAATAATAATAATAATAATAATAATAATAGTAACAATAACAATAACAATAACAATAACAATAACAATAGCAATAGCAATAACAATAACAATAACAATAACAATAACAATAACAATAACAATAACAATAACAATAACAATAACAATAACAATAATAATAATAATAATAATAATAATACATTAATAATAATGGCGGCAAGTATGGCGGACGTATTTTTTTAGTCTTAGCTAAAAGATTCGTCAGTTGAAAGTGAGCCAACTCTAGAGCATCAAAGCGCTTACAGAAAGTATATAGTATGCTTAGCTGCTTGTTTGACAAGTTGTTCAAACGAGTTGGTATCTCTGGGCGGGAAATAACTTTGAACAAATTCTTCAACAAAAACAGTTTCATAATTTAAGTCGAATCAATGGCGAACGGTTCACAGACTGGAAGAAAAAACGGGAGAATGAAATGGACGGAGGAGATGACAAGTGTTCTGTTGGAGTGCAAGAGGAAAGCTGTTGAGCTCACTAGTTCTGATAACCCTCCGCTTCAAGATAACGGAAGGAAAAAAGGGTTACATGTGTTTAGCCTGTTCCAGGCTCTCAGATAGTCGAGAAAACGAAAAGAACTGCGTGTGAAAAGTGAGTGGGGGCTTGGGTCGAGGCGAGGCGGGAGAGCCTGTAAGCATCTCTTTAAATTCTTCATTCCGCCCACTTTGCAAATAACCTTTGGCATGTCAAAATGTCAATGTCAAAGTGTTGAAAATGGGCGGCATTGTGTGGTTCCACGCGAGTTCAAGCGCGATTTTTTTATTGTTGTTCAGAGGTGATGCCTTTGTTCTCTAAACGCCGTATTTATAAGTTCTTCTGGTTTTCCAAGAAAAACGTGACGTGTTTGGGAAAGAAGATTCCTAGAGTTTCCTCATTTAGCGTTGTCCGTTTCTTACACTGGCGGCGAAAATGTTGTGTTTGCCAATGTTGCTGCTTCCTTCGGGTTGGACCTTGTGCGGAACGAAAAACCTTCCGTTGTCACTGTTGTCACACTTGTGTGCGAGTACGTTAGCCAGAATTTAAGGCACTTTTAAGAAAATAACTTTACAAGCGAACGAAGGCATTGTCAAAGAGCCCGGGAAACGAGTGTCAAGGAAATCACCGACAGGAGATTTAGCAAATTCAACCAAAAGACACGACCACTTCGAAAGCTGCGAGTTCCCGACGCTCTGTTGACTTTTCCAAGGAAAACAGAAACCCGACCATTGAAGTTTCTGGCCTAGATGATAAGATGGTCTCATCAATAAACTTCAGCTCTGATGCATCAGGACAGCCGATAATGAATGTGAAATGTTGATATTTCATGTGGATGGGTTCAATTGCATTTGCAGTATACAGACACGTAGCCATCACCTTCGCTTCGATCCTGAAATCGCTTGCAACGGAAATACAAGCCTGTTTTCGGCAAATTTTTGCGCTCTTTCAAAGTGTTTTTTTTCTTTTTGCTCTCATTTTTTCGAAGGTGATGAAGGCAGAAATTTAATTGACCCTAGCTGGTGAATTGGAATACGCAGCCAAGTATTTGCATAAGAAAGAATGACATAATATTGTATTTTTCTCGTTCGTCAGAGTTATCAGTGAGCGGCGCCGAATGCTAAAAATTGCGGCGTGCAGGGGACATAATAGTTGTGTGTGTGTGAAGAAATTCGATCTATATATCGTACCCTGTGACGCTATATTGTAAGCGGTGTGCAGAGATATCGTATCACAACATTGAAGCACTTTCACAATGCGCAGAAGTAACTGAAAATTTATCGTTTTACCAAAACCAGTTGGAAGCATTGCAAACGGATCTTTTTTTCGACTTAAGTTCAAAAGACACAACTTTTGGTCGAATCTGAGGGCTTGTACGTTTGGGAATACTTTAAGACACTCGGCGACAGAGTTGACCTCTTTTTTTCGTGCTCCGCGGAAGGTCCGCGCGTGAATCAAGATGATTACGAAAGTGTTGATGTAAACTGTCAAAATTGACCAATCAGAGGGTATACCAGGAGCTGGTATACCGGAATGAAGAATTTAAAGAGATGCTTACAGGCTCTCCCGCCTCGCCTCGACCCAAGCCCCCACTCGCTTTTCACACGCAGTTCTTTTTGTTTTCTCGACTATCTGAGAGCCTGGAACAGGCTACATGTGTTTGATGAAGCATTTGTGGGAGGAGCGAGGATTTGAAGACCTTCGACTGACAGCGCAAAATTTACGGGATCAAGCGGCCAGAACAGAAAAAAACTCTCGGCAATGTAACACGGACGATGGCCGGTAAGGTTGGAACAAGGAGCAGTGGAAAAAGGGAACAAGTTGTGGTTGAAAGGTATTTTTTGGAGGCAGATTGCAGTAAGAACATGGAACTTGAGTCGAATTTACATATTGCAGAAAGAACTGAAAGCGGAGGTATGCAAATAACAGAAGCGGATAGTGTGATTGTGGAAACAACAACAATCGATGACAAAGAGCGTGAGTTATTGGAGTCAGCTAGTAGCATTTTTTTGTCTATTAGTAATACGCAAGGTGATTTCACTGAGCGTCATGTTGACACCCGCACAAAAGAAAGGCCAACAATGAACGATTTAAAAAGCATAAACAAGGTCATAACTACGCTAATTAGCCAAAGTGAGTTATCCCCAGGGGTGAACCCATTCCAATATTTGTGGATCGCGAATTGTGTTCTGTATTCTGTGATCGTCGCCTTTCTTTTGTTAAAAGGATGGAAGAAAAACACTCCAGGCCATTCTAACAACTCGCGGAAACCAACACCGAAATGGAAGGTAGTTTATGAGGAAAAAGTTATGGAAACAAGGAAAAAAATCTCAATTGCAAAGGCAGAAATGGAGAGAATAAAAGAAAATCGAAAGCTCACAAAAAGAGGTCGTAAGAACAGGGTCTTTTTAGAAAAGGAATGTAGAAAAATCTCGGTGCCTGAGCTCGTAAGTTACATGGAAAAAAACAAGATGCTATTGCGTAAGTTGAAGAGAGGTTCTTGTAACAAAAAGGTTATGGAGGAATCGAGGGTGCTGAACCGGCAATTCCAAGAGGCTCCCGGAAGAGTGTATGATGTTTTTAATTGCATGTCAAAGAACACTGGTAATCAAACAAGTGAACGACCAAAATACAGGACTCGCACCGACACAAGTGAGGAAAACAAACAAATGTTTGAAAAGAGTTAATTGAATAGAGTGTAATGTGAAGTGCTGGATTTCTATCCCATATGAACCATGTGAGCGTTAGCCCTACTGATGGAAATGGGCCCACAAAAGGACAGAAGGTATTCCCACCAGAAGGACAGAAGGTATTCAATTCCCACCCTGGTCAGAGTTTTTCTCTGTCCTTGTCTGGGCCCATTTCCATCAGTAGGGCTAACGCTCACATGGTTCATATGGGATAGAAATCCAGCACTTCACATTACACTCTATTCAGTTAACTCTGTTTAGAATATAAAGTGCTACACGGCCAACGTTTGTATAAACGTAACCTTTCCTTGTACTTGTACATGTTCATTGCCGTGGCTTTGGCGTCTTCAGTTCCCACGGCCTGCTCCCGTCTGACCTTGTAGCTCAGTCGGTGGAGCGGCGGAGATCTAACCCGAAGGTCGTGGGTTCAATTCCCACCCTGGTCAGAGTCTTTCTCTGTCCTTGTGTGGGCCCATTTCCATCAGTAGGGCTAACGCTCACATGGTTCATATGGGATAGAAATCCAGCACTTCACATTACACTCTATTCATTTAACTCTGCTTAGAATATAAAGTGCTACAAGGCCAACGTTTGCATAAACGTAACCTTTCCTTGTAAATGTTTGAAAACATTGACAAGGCAAGTGGATACTGGAAAGAGTTGTGGGAGACAGAGGGGCCTGGTAACAAATTAGCGATATGGCTACAGGAAGTCAAGAGAGCAATACATGGGTGTGTCCCTCCCCCAGATAAGGGGGAATGGGGCCTAACGGATGATGAAACAGTTAAGATCATTGGAAAGAAGAGAAACTGGAGCGCTCCTGGTCCAGACAAATTGGAAAACTACTGGTGGAAGAAAGCTGAGGTGTTGCATAATGGTGTCACAGCAAGCTTTAAAGTGCATATGACACAAAATTTTATATTTGCTTCTTCGAAAGAGCTTTTAAAATGATGAAGAACGGCGTTTATTTTATTGTGATAGCTCTCTTGGTTGCCGAGTTATTCAAGATTTTGATTTATGCAAATTAGGCGACTTGTGACGTCATATAGTGGACACAAGATGATGTAAAATCACAAAAAATGTAATATCTCTGAAGACTTTTTCTGTATAGAACTGAAACTTTTTGCAGTTCTTATACTCATTACAAAGTTCCATGATATGGCCCACTGTGACGTTTCCACAGCAACGCAATGGGCTCCAGGCCCCCTCCATCCAAAGGGTAAAATCAGAGTTTCCCTCCCCAGTAAGGGTTATTTGCTCTTGATGTTCATTCAGTCCGTGTGACCGAACATGGTCATTACACAGCGCAAGCACAAGGAAGTCTGTTAGACTCTAAAGCAACAAAGAAGGCATTTTCGATATCGGAAAGTTAGAGGTCTGGTAACGAGTATGTTGCTATGGTGACATCATAATCACAATTACAATGTGTAGTTTTGGTAGCACATCAACCCTGCAAAATTTCAACCCTGCAGACGTAGTATTTGCAAAGATATTCCATGTTTTGTGATTTTACATAATTTTGTGTCAACTATGTGACGTCACAAGTCATCTAATTTGCATAAATCAAAATCTTGAATAGCTCGGCTGCCAAGAGTGCTATCACAATAAAGTAAACGCTGTTCTTCACCGTTTTGAAAGCTCTTTCGAACAAGCTAATAAAATTTTTTGTGTCATATGCACTTTAAGGCAATTTCTATGGCCCAGACTGATTTTCCTATTTAGTTTGTGGGTGGCAAAACATCGCTGATCCCCAAACCGGGAGAATTTTCAAGTAACAACCAAAGGCCGATAACATGCCTCAACACAGTTTACAAATGGTTTACTGCATGTTTGTTGGTTCCAATTGATGAGCACCTGGAGGAACATGGTTTAATGGAGGCTGAGCAGAGGGGAGCTAAGAAGGGGTGCAGTGGCACAATGGATAATTTGTTGATCGACAAAATGGTCACACAAGACTGTCATCGTGGTAAAAGGAACCTGAGTATGGCGTGGGTAGACGTCACAAAGGCATATGACTCCGTGGATCATGATTGGCTCTGCGAAATGATGGAAGTACACCGATTCCCGAGATGGTTGGAAAGGGTGGTTACCAAGCTGTACAGCACGTGGAACACCAAGATTGTGACCACAACAAAGTTAGGCAAGGAAATATCAGAGACTATCCAATTTAAACGAGGTCTTCCCCAAGGAGACTCACTATGCCCGAGGCTTTTTACCATCAGCCTAAACCCCATCGCATGGTCACTTAAAGACTTTCGCGTCAAAATCTTCCTACGGTGAGATTTTCTTCATTTCTCGTCTAGAGTTAGGTCATAAAGTACTTACTTCAAAAATGAAAAAAAAATTAGGGGTCACCGACTTTGTTTCGGAGAAAATGGCAGTGGAAAAATGCCTTAATTTCGAGAAATCGGTCATAATAGCGAGATGTAGCCTCATCTGCTCATCCATCGAAAATTATAAAAATAAACTGTTAGAGTGAAGGTTTCCGTGCATAGGTTTTTAGGGGTGGGATTTTTAGATAATTGCATGCTGCTAGGGACGTCGTAAACAGTAGAGTTCATCATCGACGAACGTTTTTGTAAGCTGTATCCGTTGCAACCACGACTGGAATTCGATGGCACGAGGAAAGGAAATGTTAAAAAAAAGATAACTTCTTATGGTGGGAAATTTTTCATTTCATCATATTTTGTAGATAGTAAGTAAAGTAAGTGATTCATGATTTAAAAAATAGGGGTCACCGATGATCTAAACGAGTAAAATCGATGTGATTTTGCAAAGCTCTTGGAAAATTTCGTTTGTCACGCTTTTGCGTGATCTGTAGGGCAAGGACTGGAACCCTAGAGAGGATCGATCGTTGAAGGGATAAAAGGTTTTTATCGAAAAAAAAAACTTTTCTCGAGCATAGCAAGGACGTTTTAAGCAGGAGTCATCTTCATTTGGTTGGTGTTTTGTATAATATCTCTCCATTGCCGTCATGCTCATCTTCTGGAGTGTGTTTTTGTGAAATTTAATCGCTGGTTGTTTCCACGCAGGTCCGCACTATTCAAGCGGACGAGAACGAAAATACTGCCCTATTTTCACGAAAGTAAATGAAAAGAACTTCAAACACATGCATTCATTTTGAACTTAAGTTCGTATGGTAAGAAAAATATTTCTAAAAAAAACAGCCCCATTAAATTTCCGCAACGGTTCGTCCTCGAGTTTTCCAAACTTTCAGCCACTACTCGATAAGCCTTTCCAGAGCTTTTCCATCCTCCCGCTCACTTCTCTTTAAAGTTTCATGAGGATTCGGAAATAAATGTCCCATTCTTTTTGCCGGCCTGGATTGTTTTCCTCGGCGTTTTTGTCGCCATGTTATTTTAACTAATGCTTGAAAAATATGTATGAAAGTCAAGTAGACTAGTGCACGACTGATAAAACAAAGCGAGTATCGGTCGTGCAGTAGTCTACTTGACTTTCATAAATATTTTAAATCAATTTTGACTGATCACTATCTTCTCTGATCAAACGTTGTGCAAGACTTATCGTCTACGGTTTTTGCAAAGGTTTTAAAACCTCAACTTCACTAATGCTTGAAGTAATGCGTGACATATTACAGTCGAGTTACCTGCGACAGAGGGGTATAGATTGTCCAAGCCACTGAGCACTAAGGTGACGGACCTTCTCTACATTGACGATCATAAGATCTATGCAGCGTCGGAGAAGAAGTTGAATACTGTCCTCAGATCAACCAGAGGTAAGATGCAAGACATAGGGCTTCAGTGGAACCCTAAGAAGTGCTCAGTCGTACATGTTAAGAGGGGTGTAAAAGTGGAATAAGGTGGAAGGAGTTAAGTTTGATGATCATCAGTCATACAGTGTTTGAAAGAAGGCAAGCAGTACAACTGGCTTTTAAGGTTGCCTCAGAGGAGTACTGGAAGAGACTCTGTTATATGGTCCAGCCCTCTTTCAGATTACCATCGAGTGGTTGCTTCAAACCAGTATGCACTGCCTGTTCTGAGTTATTTGATGTGGACCCAGCACCTGCCAGTCACTGACCTTCAGCAAATCGATCGAGAAGCACGCAAGATCGTGGTCAGCAATGGTGGTAAACATCCTCTGGCCTCAACCGCATTGTGCTACCTATCGCGGGATCAGGGCGGGCGAGGCCTGAGATCGGTGGAGGACGAGTATAAGGCCACCAAGATCAAAGGCGCACTTAAACTGTTCAAGAACACTGACCCGACAATGTAGCTTGTTCGGAAGTTCGAAGAACGTTCAGGTGTGCTAGGCCAAAGCTCACTCATCAAGAAGGCGACAAAGTTTAGTAGAGAGCTTGGATTAGAGATACCTCTTACATACCCTACCCCAATGTGCTGCACGGAGGAAGGTGAAGT
>OX421449.1:37833838-37841338 GCA_949126865.1 Montipora capitata | reverse complement strand
GGATTTTCAAGTGGGGCATAAGTCCAGAAAAGCCTTGAGCGAGTTGTGTGCCCAATTTTTAAAATGGCGGACAATTTGAACGCTTTTTTTAAAAGAATTGTAGAAAATGCGCCTCTCTTTCGTCGGAATGCAAAAATTCTTTTGGAAAAGCTCATTTTTTTAATATGGACTTTGAAATAGGAAATAAAAATTTTCACGTTTGGCAAATTTACCGTGAATGTTAAAGATAGTTCTTTCCACTCGTAGAAGTAACTATAATGGTAGCACTTTCTTATCAGTGTTGGTTCTACTGGGCGTCGAACTCGGAAGTGGCCTACAGCCTGAGTAACTTCAGGTGCGTTGACATATAAATCAGTACGTCATCATCTTGTATGACTCACATTGATAGCATCTGGTTTGGGATAGTGAACACTCGCTCTCCAATTGTGTTGATGGGGTTGTCGGAAAGCATTCTGTTGGGGAATAAAACAATTATCAAGTAAGTCGGTAATTTTTTCCCACAGATTTAAAGTTACGTGAGTGACTAGGAATCTGAGGTTAAAGCATGGGTAGAACATAACTTAACGTGTCTCTATTTGACGCACGAGAGGCCGGGTATGGTCGCTTTTGGTCTAATAACTGACTGACATACATTAGTCGAAGATCATTTGAATTCCTGAAGGCCCCCTCTGGGATTTCTTGAAGTTTGTTTCCACTCAATAATCTAAAACAGAAAAAGTTGCTGATTGAAACACAGTACGTTTCTAAAGAATATTGTTTCCGGTGAGAGAGACAATTAAAGGGAAAGGAAATCTATTATTTTTGAGAGAACAGATATATTGAAATGACTTTTAAGCAAATAGTTCACCTAAGGCTTTTAACTCGGATAGCTAAAATGGTGTGGTATGGTCAAACCATGGTAGCTGTGATTTAAAAAAATATTTCACTGGTCTACTTACAAACATCTAAGATGTGCAAGCTTGGAAAAACTTCCATTCGTCAAAAAAGTAATCTTGTTATTCTGCAGGAACCTGAGGCAAAACGAAGTAAGATTACGTCAATAGTTTTTTTTTTTTTTTTTAATGAGTAAAGTAGTTAACCTCATGGTAAATAATTTGCTACTCTTTCCACCTCTTGTGTAAATAAGAGAGAGCGTATTGAGTTCATAGCAGTGCAGTTTTAAAATATTTCCGGCTTGAACCATTAATGGATACATATAGAGATATATTTAAAAATAAATAAATTGACACAATTATTTCTTAAGAATGCAACCACACTTCCGAAGAACCGATATATGCCCTGCAACGAAAAAAAACTTGTATGACAAACTTGTACCCTTTAAGAAAATAATTAACATCTGGTCATCAAGAGACGTTCATTTACGTAAAAATTAACATAGTCAAAAACACTTGGGCTTTCGAAGCTAACATTTTGTTTGCAGTGCTCTCGATACTCCTGCTTCCTTTACAGAAGATGTTAATGGAATTATTTTTATTTTTATCTGGAAATACAAAAAACATCTACCATCGTAAAACGTAAAGGGGATAAAAGTCTAAACATGACTGACTTTACAGTTTTTGCTAATTTAGCTTTAAAATTATGTTGGGTTAAGCGCTTGTGTTCTACCGATGATGCACCTCCATGGAAGCCGTTCCGAAATATCTGCTTGCAAGTGTAGGTGGTACACTAATCTTTCATTGCAATTATGTGTCAATTGCTTAAATTTAGATAAATCACTACCAAAATTTTATAAAGATGTTATAGTGTGCTAGCAAGAGTTAATCCACACCGTACCCGAGACGAAAAGTGAAGTAGCTAATCAAATTATTTGGAACAACCGGCACATAAAAATAAACAAACGATCGGTTTTCTACAGAAATTGGAATCAAAGCGGGGTTCAAAATGTATCCACAAATTTATTTTATCAAACGAGTTGATAAAGGTCAAATAGCCATCGTGAAAGATTTGGAAAGCTGACGTTTCGAGCGTTAGCCCTTCGTCGGAGCGACGTCAAAATGTATCCAGTCTATTTAACGAACAAAAAAATACTTTCTTTCATTTCATTCCTTCCAAAAAAATTTAAAGTAAATTGCAACTTTCTAGAATATTACGGGTAATTTCTGCAATACCTCGTACCTGGAAAAAAAAAAACTGTTACACTTGCAAACCGAGGAAATGTCCTCCTTTGCAGTGAACGTCGAGAGTATAACAGGTAAAAAAAAAATACGTAAATTGATTATAAAAAAGGCTAAACGTTACTAATTTTTTTTTTTTTTTGAAGCACCAAAACGTTTTCGACCGTACGGTCACCATCAGTGGCGTACATGGTGGAAATTTACATTCAACTTGGGTTTGTTCGATTGTTATTCCAAAGGGGAACAGTTTCGCAATAAAAGAACGTACTTGTTTGTTTAGGGTTGGTTTCTCGCAAGCAATTAGAAGGCCCTCCGTTATATTTTCCTCCGAAAGGTGGGTTTCTCGGTGGATGTTTTGCCAGGTAACAGGCTGGCTCGGAGTTATGAGACTTGTTCTCGTGTTCTGCCTTTCGCGCTGCGGAGCTTCTTTTCGTTTCCCTAATGTAGGTTTCGCCACATGTGCATTCGTCACGATAAATGACATTGGATGTCTCCTCTCTTTTTACAGAGGTCCCTTTGGGTGAGGCAATCAACCACATAGTTGAAGAAATCTACACAAGAAACAAGCTCCGTAAAGCCTATACTCATGCGCTGCCAGGTTATTTGTACTTTTGTTTACAGTTTAATAATAATAATAATAATAATAATAATAATAATAATAATAATAATGATAATAATAATAAGAAGAACAACTTCATTGTACACCACAAAAAGAGGTATATAGGTGTTACAAGAATCTATTTGAGAGAAGTTGCTCTTTATCGTGTGAGTTCACTGACCTATACTTTTCATCTTTATTTGAAAGAGTCTGTTTTTTTCGATGGGTCCATAGACCTGTACTTTTCAAAACAATTTGAAGGATGTTCCTATTTTTTCTCTGGGTCCATTGGGCTGTAAATTTCTCTCCTCTATCTTCCAGTTTGCTGCAATTTCTGAAGTAGATTTATGCTTTCTTATTATTTGTTTCCTTTCTATATTTGATAATTCACATAAACATCTAAGAAAGGCAACCTCATAGTTTGTTTCAAAACAGTTAAATTTACTTTGAATAATAGAACAAAAGAGATAAATAACAGGATCTACATAATTTAATACTTTTGTTACATTTTTTGGTTCAGAACCATTGTATACAAAAACGCGTGGTAACTCATCTTTTGCTTTGCATACCGCTGGAAAACACAACTATTGCAGTAGCTAGAAATTCACATCAAAAAGCCTGTGCTGCTTTCCTTATTATCCAAAATGGCAGTTTTAAGCTGTTGTTTACTGGGAACCACATTACAAGATAAATTTCCCTGACATCTTGCTCTATGAATAACTTTTACATGGCCAGCGGCCTACGTCTAATTTCTTTAGAAAATCAGAGATAAAAACATATTTTGCTGGAGTAACATTTCTGATAAATTGCTCTTCCATTCTCAATGATACTATCAACTGTTTGAGAGGTGCAATAGTTACAAGACTTTTGAGGTGGAAAAACAAATAGAATAAAATGACTAAGCAGAACATTCTTTGTAAGAACAAAGATAAACATCATTTAAATGCTCCCAGGGTCTAAAATTTTGGTTTCGAACATATAATGAATGAACAATGCTTCCACTGTTGCTTTACATTTTAATAATGCTAACACATTTTAATCTCATAAGTAACAGATGTTTGTGCACATATATTCTGAAAATGTTGTACCAAATTCATCAATGAATCTATTTCAATTGAAGTACATGTTGCAAATGGTCCCATACCTAGTAAATCTCTGCCATGAGAGTAAAAAATTTTACACTTCCCATTAGGCAGACAGTATATTGCTACTGTGTAAAGTTCAAGTGTTAACATATATGCATGATAATTATCCATGAGCAAAGAATCAAAGGCAGCTAACATTGATATAACATAAGGAAAGTCTGAAATTATAGGAAGTGCACTATTTAGTAAACCACTATAACTATCACTGTATGTCAACTGATAATTAATGTAGCTTAAGTTATAACCATAACAGGCAAATCTGTCAAAAATAGGAGTCCCTGTTTGCATGATTGTGACAAAGCTGAATATATATTATTTCCAATGTTTATAATTTGAACCAAGTCAGCTGAAGAGGTTATTGGATTCCTGAAATTTTAAACAAGTGCCTGCATTTGCCGTACAAAATACTTCAACATTACCTTGACTGTATGGTGCGGCAATAGTTGTAGTTGGATCAACAATAATCCTGGACCTGGGTTGTTTGTACGTCATTTGCGAGTCGAATTAACTCAGGAATGTAAAAGCGATACAAATAGATCTTTGTAAAGCCACAGATGATTAATTTGTTACATTTCAATACTGGCAAATAAATGGCCTCTAAGTACAACAATAGTAAGACAGAAAACCAGAATTTCCCCTCCAGAAGCATCCTCTAAATTCCTTTGCCACCAAATAATTCCTTTGCTACCAAATAATTCCTTTGCCACCAATTAAACAGAATGCATATCAACGACTAGTCTGTATTGTTAAAAGAATTCCCCATTTTGACTTCGTCGCATGCCCATACTGACAATAACAGTAGTTCTAAGAACAGTTCAGATTGATAAAAGTCGGATCAGTTTTTCTCAGGTATTTTCAGTTTCGCTCAAAGCTGCTCTAAGGTTCTCAAAGATCACTAGGAGCTGAGATGACCGGCATGTTGATGGAAATCAGTTTGAATGACCTTTATGTCGATCCCCGCTCTCGTGCAAAGTGTTTAGTTCTAAGACAAATTAGAAAAAATATATATAGTTTTGTCTTTAATGTCAACAACTTACCTTTGGCTCCACAATCGTAAAAGATTTATTCTAACAGCTCGATCCGTACGACCCGGGCCGTACGACCGCGACTACAATCAAAGTTTGAACAGTTAAGATGCGATGATTCGGGCGCGACCATGCACATCCAAGAGAAAATGACACATCTTAAGGGCTACACTTTCAAAAGTCCTTCGTCTCGTGTAGATTCGCGTCCGATAAATCAGGCTTCGCTCGCCAAAACATTTTCTCCCGGGATTCTCGTGTGGTGGAATTGTGGCAAGTCTACTTAAGGGCTTGAAACATGAGAGGGATGGTTGATTTCTTCAAACACGCACTGTTTATTTTGTCATGCAAAATGGACTGATATTCCAAGCATACATACATTTTAAGACTCTAATACTTCTTTTCAAGTCTTTCTATTAATTTTTCTGACTCAACAATACATTTTTCAGCAGCTATAAATTGTTTTGAATAATCCCTTACCCCCCTCCCCCCCCCCCACCCCGCCCCACGTTTACAGTCTGTAAATGTATGCAAGCTTAAATTTCCATCCACTAATGTGACACGGAAAACAAGAAACGGAGGGCATTTTTTACCTCATGCGTTTACTGCGCATGTGTAAATACTGTGTTCACCTTCAACAAAGTAGACTGCGAGCAGTCCCTTCATAAATCAGTTGAGCGGCCCGCTTTTCTGAGGTAATCGTGTTTTGTCACGCAAATGAATAAAATGACCGAGGGAAGCTTGGGAAGAGAAGTGTTATAAGGGACTGCACACGTTGCAGTGATCGACGCGTTAAGAATTTCCCGTTGCTGGTGCAACGGCTGTGTTACCAACTGGTTTCGGAAAGACCATTAATTGTGAGAGCTTTGTCTGCGGGTGACAGAAATCAAACGCCATCCGATCGTTGTAATCGTGCCTCGTTGCAGCGGCACCGAAGACCAGATATCTATGGGTAGTTGCGTTGGAGAAGTGACTTCAAACATAGTTAATAGAGGGGAATGGTTATGAAACCCGACAACTTTCTTTGTTGTAGGTTTTTGTTCTCTTTTCCGGCCTTGACCGTGCACAAAACACAATAGTTGTTTACTCCGTACTGAGGAACCAACCAATAGAAACGTGTTGGTTACGTAATTCATGCATAGTGTATGAGCGCAAAACAAAAGATTGCGCACGGTCGGGGACTTTCCAACCTACATCTTGGCATCTTTGTTTGCTCCTTTGATGTTTGCCGAGCTTCCTAACCATTCCCCTCTATTAACTATGCTTCAAACAAGTATTGAGTCATTATTTCTGCAGAGCAAACTCTGTCTTATGACTTCAGACTTCATGTTTGACGAGTCGACCGTTCTAAACAAGAATTTGTCCTTGATAGTTGTAGACGAACATCACACCGTCGGAACTTGCCAAACTCAAACACTCAATTTAACATTTATTCTGCAAATCTGGGGAAAATCTGAGGCCTCTCTATGCTTAGCTTTTCTACCGCTCGTTTTACCGGGCTTCTTTGGAGTGTCGCTCATTAAATTCGAAGTAAATATAGTAGTTTTTCAGCGGTTTCCTTTCCGACTAGTTAATTTAATTCGACATGCACATTTATAAATATTCCCACGCCGTTGCTGAAGTTCTCTTGGGTGTTTATTTACAGTAGCAATAAAAAAGGAGGAACCATCTGTCATATCACTTTCACTAATTATTTTAACAGATTTGGTCATTGTGAACGCGTCGGTTACTGCAACGGTGAAGTTCCTTATTACAGTTCTCTTTTCAAGCCTCTTTCAGTCATTTTATTTGTTTGCGTGACAAAAAACGACTGCCTCAGCAAAGCGGGCCACTCGACTGATTTATGAAGGGACTGCTCGCAGTCTATCAACAACCGCCTATACAAACAAATTGATGGGTGCGGAATGGGAAACCCCCTGTCGCCAGTTCTTGCAAAGATCTTAATGGCTAAATTGGTGGAAGACGTAGTCCGCCCATACAATCTTCCCTTCCATGAGTCGTATGCAAATATGTAGACAACTGCTTCTCTAATAAAGTAGAAAACGAACCCGACCGACTGCTTGACATCAAGTTCAAGTCCAGGAAATGCCCAATCATTTCCTGGACACTGCTTTTAATTATCAAGACCAAACTTTCCACCGCTGTGAATATCGCAAACCAGGCAATGTCCCAAACCACTGGCTGTCCCAAGTACCAGGTAATTGGAAAAGAAACAGCATCATGGGCGCGCTACACAGAGCGAACCGGATATCAACCAACCTTGAGTCCGACATAAAATAAATCACTGAACTCTATCTCAAAGCAGGTTATCCTAAGCACTTCATTGAAGCCACAATCAACCGTTTCCGCCACCAAACAGACAAGGAAGAGAGTTTAATCCCAGAATATATGTTTGATAAGATAAGGAAAATATATATCAAGTTACCCTACTCGTTCGACAACGAGAGACTCGGCAAGAGTTTTAACAAACTGAATACTACTTTTACGGACGGGCGATTTATGTTTATCATCTTGTGGCAAACATGGAAAATCAAAAGTTTAGTCAATCTAAAAGATACAAACTAGCACAAATCAAATGTCATCTATCGTGCCGATTGCACATGTGGCGAAACCTACATTGG
>OX421449.1:37811338-37828838 GCA_949126865.1 Montipora capitata | reverse complement strand
GACTTGCCTAAAGGCTTTATCGTTTCGTTTTGCGACAAGAGGAACGTCTATTCTACATTGCGTGTTTTCGCAGTTCTTCGCTTTTATTGCTCATTTTCTGTCCTTTTCTCAGCTGTTCCTAAGGAACAATTGTTCCCTTTTTAGCTGTTACCCTTGGATCGCGTTTGTAACCTTAATACTATGTATGTCATAATAATGCGTGCAATGAAGGAGTAACTGAAATGACAATAATCCAAAACATTTTGCGAATAGCGATTTATGGGCGCGTTGCGTCAAATTCAAAAATGAACAATACTTCTCTTGCTGGTTCCGATTGGTTAGTTCCATTGTTATAATATCGGCTTTTGTTGAATGAGACAAACAAACGCGCTCTTTTAAATGCATTCATTTCCTCTCACTGCGAAAAAATGAGTAAAGCAAACAAGATTGAGTGGTCAGTAGTATAGGAGTTGGAGGAACGAGAGCATTTTTGCAAAAATGCTCTCATTCCAATCCAACTCCATACTACTTTACATTTAATGGCTTCCAACTTTTGATCTCATATTCTTGGAAATCTATATGTTTTATATTTCTGCGAATCTATGCCGTGGCGAGGTAGAATGGGCCCAACGCAAAATTTATTTTACAACTGTATGTTTTTTAAAATAATATCTCATACAATAGTATAATGAGTTGTAAAGAACTTCATGAAGAGTTAATTAATATGGAAGAAGTAATTTGTCCATTTTGTGATAAACAAATAAGCAAGCAATCAAAAAAAACAGATCAATGTTGTGATCAGCCAGAGATAGTGAAAGATAACACTATAGTTTGCAAAAAATGCGGAACAGTTCAAGGTTATACACCTTTAATAGAATATGTTGATTTTTATCAGAATAAACACAGATTCCATCGTAAAAGTGTTTACCAAAGAAAATTTCATATAAAAAACATTATCAATAACATTGCCATTAAAAACGATTT
This sequence comes from Montipora capitata, assembly GCA_949126865.1. Lineage (NCBI taxonomy): Eukaryota > Metazoa > Cnidaria > Anthozoa > Scleractinia > Acroporidae > Montipora > Montipora capitata. The sequence continues at coordinate 37,827,875 of OX421449.1, read as the reverse complement.
TCAGATCACTGTTAAAAATATGGATAAAATAATTAGAATTTTTGCCGCCATTGGTAAAGTGATCAAAGATGTAAACATTAACAGAAAGCGTATGATAAATCTTAATTTTATAATTAAACAAATCTTTGAAATGCTTGATCTTCCGTTTGAAAAGGTCAAGACATCTAAATCTAAAAAAACACTTTTAATGTATAAAAGGTATTGGAATGAAATATTATTACTTGCGAATGATGAAATTTGTCTGATAGTGAAAGATTAGTCCGACATTAATTGTCGTAAATTTATTTTGTGACTTTCAGACGCAGGCACACAACATGTAAAAACCAATTGTTTCCAAAAAATTTGATATTGTTGATCAAAAAATGTGGTCTTTCTATGTTATGATTTCCATCTTTTATGCACTTTTTTTAAACAAAATCTGATATCCTGTGCAGGTAATAATCCCCTTTCAAGACATTTTACCAAAAACGGTAAATGAATTGCATATATTCTATGAAATTCTGGGGTTTCTTCAATAATCTCTTTTAGCATATATCAATTAGTCTACACAATACTTTTTACTGTAAGCCGCATGATATTTTGAAACATCAGGGCACAAATCAGTCACAAAATCATCTACATCTTTTAATTCTGTGTGAAACGATGGTCGAAAATCACCGCTTCTCAACATGTCTTTTATTGAATTCAAAAGATGCTGATAACTTTGGTATGCGTATGTACAATTTTGTATTTTGAGATCCAGTGATTGGAAATCCATGTAAGACTTGATTAACAAAGCACAAGTGCTTATTGCTACTAGGGCTATACCGCCAGTTACAACAGCACTAATAATTCCACCAGTACCAGTTATGACAGAAATAGTATTACCGAGAAGTTTGAATTTTTTGAAGCGTTTAACAGCCTGTTTGTAAGCCCAACACTTTCTATGGTATGCCTTATAATAGCTCTTTAGTTCGTCAACCTGATCTTCTGTCAATCTGTCTGAAATATGGTTCCAGCTGAATATTATCTTTTTTCGATCTGTCATATATATAGTTTAGATTGTTAATCGTTTGAACGCACAATAAATGAGTCCTGTCAAATGACCAAATAACGGACTTTTTTTGACGAAATCAGGCACATACCTATCAATGCAATATGTGTAACCATTGCCGTCATGGAATCTAGTGTAAAACCTACCAAATGCATCATGAAGTATAGCGTGATTGGAAAATACATTAGACCAGCCGAACATGAATTCCAATAAACGAGTTAGTCTGCCGCTTCCTGGTCCGATAAGACCCAAAGAATCAGAACCCTCGATTTCAAGAATTTCATATATGGATATGTCTCTCTCAAGATAATAAAAATGCACATATCGGTAAACAATCGCTGATTTCAATGTTTTGTCATTTATATCTGGAAATTGTTCTTTTGTACTTTTGAAATTGTATCTCACATATTCGAGTAATAATCTGATAAACATTTATATAATTACGTTATATTGTATCTTTGCATGAGAAAAGTGTGATGATCTAGAATTGTTTTTTCATCAAGAATGTAATTCAAATAAACACAGAAAAAAGCGATATTGCCGTTTAATGGGGCTATATCAGTCGACGGGTTAAGACCTCCGAAAACGGTTGTATTGTTTCCTGTACGGTTGTCAGCAGTAAAATCACCGATATGCTTTTTGTTCCAGTAAATCTTGCTTTTTTCAACTTTATTTGAAGATTTGTTATCCCAATGGACACTAAGACAATGCCATTTATTAAGTTCACCAAGATCATTTATGCTATAATCAGCTAGTTTATTGAAACTTTGCAGACTAGCTGCAGAACCAATATAAACACACTTATTTGCATTATTGGCTCCAGATACCACAAGATTTGATCCGCTATAAGCAACAAATTTATCATATCCTAAATTATCGTGACCGAATAAACCATTATTCCAATAACTTTTTGCTGAACCTCTTGAATTTAATTTATAAACAATGAACACATTGACTGCATCATTATCAATATTCACTTGACTGATCATTTTTTGTGCCCCATTGAATTTTAAGAAATAACGACCATTGTGTTTTTCGACTTTTGTACATACAGAGGGTCTTTTTGACAAATCTGTTTGTTTTGCATCACTTTCTTCATTACTCTTGTCATATATTGTTTCTACTTTTCTGCTTGAATTCATTTTTATATTTTGATTATTTGCTCTGTCGATTTGATACACACAACTTGCATACATCCTTAAATATTCAGACACCCAGAGATCAATGAATGAACCACGAATGATATCAGAAACTTGTGATTTAACTACAGCGTGATTGTCATCTTCTGCCTGCTTTATCACAATGTTTTTGCTACTTTCAATGTGTCCTTTGTCATTAACAAAAAAATCAGGTTGATCGATGAAAACAACGTCAGAAGGATATTTAATTGTGTATTCTATTTTGTTACCGTCCTCATCGAGAAAATGAGTTCCATCTTCATTTGCAACGTATAATGCCATATATTAATGCATCACATTATTTTAATATTCATAAGGCTTATAATAAATCACGAATTGATATACTCTGTTGTCTCCAGCACCATTGTGCGTCACATAGTAGTTTTTGAAATCTTCATATCTGTTCACACCTATATCAATTGTTCTTCTTGTTGAAAGATTGATGTTGTAATGGAGAGTTAAGCCATGATGATTACTAATGTTTAACTTATGATTAGTTGACAAGGGGTATGTTTTTTCAGCATGTAATAAAATGTTCACGACGAACATTTTAGGCGTGTCGAGAATTAATCCGGATGTCAAGTGAAAATAGAATTTCGATTGCCCAGGAGTTCTAACCTTTTTACCCCAATAAAAATGTCCCGAATGTGCAAGAAACAGGTGCCTTTTATTGACAGCATCTGCCGGTGTTACGGGTGGCTTGAGATTCGTTATTTCATTACCATTCATGTCTATCGGTACATGCAGTTCGAATTTATTGTTTGCAACCTCATACGCTTTTTCGTAATCATATATTGTCATGTCAAGATCGCTTTTAGCGTCATCTTTGATTCCATAAATCAGAACAAATATCGGCAGAAGAACAGGGCTTGAATTGTCGAAATTGCTCTTGAAATTTACATATAATCGTCTTTGTATCTGCTTGGAAGTACCGTCTGGGCTTAAATTCAAGATAGTTCTGAGATACTTATATTCCGAATTTACTTTCACAGTCAAACCTGAGTCAATATCAATGTTCAATGCTTCAAAACTAAGTACAGTTGAACCAAATTCATAATCGTGAAAGGGACTCTTTTGAAAATACGTTTCTAAACACACAGTATAATGATCACTGAAATTGTCTCGTATAAGTTTGAAAAGATTGAAATCAAATCGACCCTTGTATTCACTGCTTCCATCATTTGTTCTCTGAACCTTTATAGAAAACGCTTTTTTGTTTGTTTTATGAGGCATGTCATTGAAGTCGATCAAATTTGCGTCTTGAATGCCAGCATCTTCAGTGAATTCTCCATCATCCATAGCGTATGCTAAAACGTTTTTACGATTTTCATGTGTGCTTATATGACTTTCTGCTATTTTTCGGTCTGTGTATTTGTTATTATTGGTACTTATGATTGAAAAAGCATCATTCACTTGCTTCAAAGTTATGGCATCTTGATTATGTGTGGCGTTTCCGAGATTTATTATTCGTTGATTATTCATGTCAAGATCAGAAGTCATTGTATTACTGCCGTCTCGTAGAACAACTTGATTAACATTTGGTTTGGCAAATAGTTCTGTATCGATATACCCTTTATTCACTACATCAGTTGATTGTGTACCATTACCAACCTTTGTAATTTTATTGTCACCAAAGTCAAAATCACCAGTCACGGAAACTGTCCCATCTCTTTTCAAATAAGGTGTTAAATCAACAGATCCTCCTGCTTGTGATACCTTTTGGTCAACATATGCTTTATTGACTGCAGATGTATCGTTTGATACGTTTTTTATGTTGTAGATGCTATTTTGGTTGAAATTGATGTCGCCTTGCATAGTTCCACCTGTCAAATGTAAATATTTTCTTTGCTCTTCTAACATTTGGCCCCAATTTACAGCATCAGTGCCACTAGACGCTTTTTTAAGATTTGTGATTTTATTTTGTGACATATTCAAGTTTCCAGTCATATATTGTGAACCATTGCGTAGAACAACTTGATTAACATTTGGTTTGGTAAATAGTTCTGTATCGACATACCCTTTATTTACTACATCAGTCGATTGTGTACCATTACCTACTTTAGTTATTTTGTTATCACCAAAGTCGAAATCCGAAGTTACGGAAATACTACCATCCCTTTTAAAATAACTAGCAAGTTCTGTTTTATCTGCTTTTGGTGCTAAACCAGTTTCTAATTGATGTTTTGTTATAGCATCACTATTGTCAGTTCCTTCTGCAAGATTGCTAATTTTTTGATCTTTCATGTCAATCGGATTTTGGGCTTCTATCTTTCCATCATTTGTATTTAAATCAAAATAAAAGTTATGCAGATGCAAACTACTGACAGCGTCACTCTGACCATGTCTAGCAGGAGCAATATTTTCGACACGTCTGTTATCCATATTGAGGGCTCCAGTCATTGCATTGCTTCCGTCCAATTTTAATGTCTTAGAAACTTCCGAATCGACATAACTCTTTGTACTGGCGTCAGTATTCGTTTGCGGTGAACCTACATTTCTTAGTTTTTTATTCTGCATATCATAATCACCGTTATCTGTTAGTTTAAAACCAACACCAGGCAATCCTTTTACTATTTCAATAACTTTTTCATGTGAAAATGTGTCTTCAGGTAATTTACCATTTGAGTAACTCATATACAATTGAGTTATACAATTCATTTATATTTTTTCATCAAAATTCTTTTTTACTTGTTTCTTAGGTTTGTCAATATATATAAAACTAAAAGGGTCTCTAGTTGCTTTCTCGTATAATTGTTTTGAGACATTGTTTTCACGACATATGAGACTTTTTTCATTAGTACTCGGAAAATCATAAATGGCAAAATGCGAGCAGTTTAATCTAATATCTTTTGGTGTCTTATAGTAGCTTTGGCTCAAATATATAACACAGCAGTTTTTATGTCTCCCCTGTATAAAATAGTCAACTAATGGTTTTTGGTTTCTATCACATACAAAATCGTCGAATATTACAATTTTTTGATTATCACTACCAAGATCATTCACAGGAATAATTTGATCATTGCTTGCTTCAATGACATCATAACCAGCTTCATCACTCATCGGTTCGAACTTATCCATGAGATCCTGATACTTTGACTGCTCTAAGTTTTTTGCATAAAGGTATATTTTATCAAAGTACAATAAATTGTAAATCATATGCATCAGTGTATTTGTTTTTCCCGAACCAGAAGGTCCGCAAATGAGCATTCGGAAGCATCGATCAGGCATAAAATCATATAATTGTTTGAAATTGGATGTGACTTTATCGTCAGTATCATAATTCGGTATTTTCATTTTTATATTATATGGGTATATTGTTTCAATAACATGGTGTTCAACATGGTGTTCAACACGGTGTAAAACGTTATTTTTATATATAAATTTCCATTTTATGTAACGTAACAATATAACGATAAATGAGTTTACTCAAGTGGAAAGAACTCGCAAAGAGTAAATCTGAATTAGGGAACAAGATCAATTATGTCCATAATGCAATTACAAAACATGATATTGGTCAGCAGACCAGTCAACAGGGATTTTCAAAAGTATTCAAACCAATTACAAGTAAATTGGATGATGTTATTGATAGTAATCAGGCTTTAAGGTTGCCAAGGAAAAAACGACCACTGAAGAAAGGAGAAGTTCCAGATTACGGCATTGATATAGAGGATGAAGTTCCAGATATGAATCTTGGTGAATTATTTGAACAACCTGTTTTGCCACAGCAAGAAAAACAACTGGTGCCAAAACCGCCAACATATGAAGAATCTTTACAAGATATTCTGGAAGGAAAAAAAGAGATTTATGTTGATCCTCAGTACTTCCCTCAGGAACCACAATTACCACCAGAATATGATGACGACGATGAGATAGATTATGGATTAGATGATGAAGACATGGACAATGAGATATTGAATGATCTTGGTCTTCAAAATTATGATTCTGTTGAAAAGGTACTAAATCAACAAGAAATGACTAAACAAAAAAACCAAAAAATATCTCAATAAGATCATCAATGAAGCTAAAACAAAAAGAAATCAATTAAAAGGTTACAAATCTCATATCACAAAACAATATAAATCAGGAGAAATTTCAGATGCAGAAAGGCAAGTGCTAAACAAAAGAATAGACAACGCAAGAGTTACATTGAATGAATACATAAATCATTATGAAAATAAAATAGAAACAATGAAAGGTTCTGGTATGAAAAAACGAAAGGGTGGTAATGTTATATTTTTCAACAAACCGAAAGAACTCATAAAAAAATTGGATTTAATTGTTGGTGAGATATCAGCAGGTAATACCAGCATTGACATGCGAAATATGGGTGTTTCTATATTGGACACATTATTAAAAATGTCGTCAATTAACAAATCACAATATGGTAAATTATACAAACAATATTTCAAAATTTAATGTAACTTCATTATATAATGCAACGAGAGATAGTTTTATCATCTTATAGTGTAAAAAATCAAGGGGATAACAAACCAGAAGATTTCACAACAAATTTTACCAGACCTATAATTCTAGACAATAATAAGCAATATGTTATTGGTCTTAACAGAGTCATTAACATGTCATTCACTTGGTTCAATGTCAATGCTGGATACAAAAATCAATTAATTAAATATAGCTCAGATAATGGTTCAACTTTTAAAAACATTACATTTCCAGCCGGTGTATGGAACTATACAGATTTCAACAAATACATAACAAATCTAACGAAAACTGGTGATACGTATCCGATAACTCTTGAATTCGATGATTCAACATTCAGGGTCACGGTTACATTAGCTGAAAATTACCAACTTGATTTAAGAGCAAGCAATTTCAACGAACTAATCGGTTTCGACAAAAAGATATTGGCAAGTGGAACGCATATTGGACTAAGAGTGCCAAATCTCAGTCAAGACACAGACATACTCAATGTTCATTGTGATTTGACTAACAAATCGCTTGTAGACGGTAAAGAAACAGACATCATTTATTCATTCTCAACCAGTGTACTAACTCCAAGTTACTCCTTCACCCTCGAACCACAACGAGTCACATTTAATCCAATTAATAAAATTACAATTTCATCAATCAGAATCTGGATAACCGATGGAAAAAGAAGATTAGTGGATCTAAATGGGGCGGAGACAGCTTTTTCACTAATTTTAAAAAGCATGGAATAATATAACATAAAAGTATAAATGAAACCGTATGAATTCAAGAGGTTTTATCATCCAAAACTTGGTAGATTTGTTTTTCGACATAAAGGGTCTGGACTTATCGTTGATAATATTTTTAAACCGTTAAAGAGTGTGGCATCATCTGTTTTCAAGAAATTTGCTAAGCCAATGGCAAAGAAGGCATTAGAATCAGGGGTTTCACATGCAGGTGATCGTCTGGGCAAGGCGGCGGCAGAAAAGTCAGGAGACCTGATAATGAAAAAAATGGCAAATTTGAGAAAAGGAGCTACAACACAAGGGGTAATTGTTCCATCCTTACCCATTGAACAGAAACAGCAAGATGAAAGCACCGATATGATCCTCAATAGATTGATATCAGGATCAGGTATAAAAAGAAGGCGTAGAGTCTTCAAATAAATGACATGACAGCAAAATTATATAATATAATAGTATAAATGGCTTTTAGAACAAGTGAATTTTTACAAAGAAATGAGTTGGTGCGTTTCCAACTTGATGATGTAATTAGGGCCCCAGCCAATGGCCAACATCAGGAGAAAAATGGATATACATTTACGATCAATGATCGATCGAGTTTTTATGATTGGTACAATGCTTATTTCGAGGTTCAGTTCCAGGTACAAAAATTGGCTGATGGTGCAGCCTATGGTGGAGATCGTATAACAGTCATTAATGGATCTCATTCATTGATTTCTCATATGATGATTAAAAGCGCTGGTAAAATTGTGTACGATACTGATAATTTGCACAAGGTAGTTTTTGTTAAGAATTTACTGGAATATTCTGATGATTACTCAAGAAGTGTGGCCAAGAATAGCCTTTGGTATTTAGATACAAATCATCTCATAGCTAATGCTAATCAGAATGCAGGATTTGAGGCTAGACGACTTTTAACGACCGGGAATTCTGATGTCAATAGAATCATACCTCTCAATCGTTACAGTTTTTTTGAAGAGTTGGAGGGTAAGATGCTGGTACCAATGCAGCTTGAATTTACTTTAAAGCTACCGGATGATACAGAAATACTTCAAAAACTTGATGCAGTTGATGATGGAAGGGTTGTCATTAACAGATTTCTACTATGGGTTCCAAAACTGACTCCAAAAGACAGTCTATATGACAAGTTCGTCAGTTCTTTTTTGAAACAGGATAAATGGACGTATCTCAGAGAAATGTATCAAATGTCAAGTCCGAGGCATGGTAGTGGATTCTTTCAGATTTCTTCTAGTATCGACAATGTCAAAGCAATTTTTGTATACCTACAACGAGCTAAAACAAGGAATGAAGCGGCAAATCCATATGAATTTGATACATTTAATATAAATGCCGATCGTGGAAATGGTAGTTATTTGACAACATGCAGATTAGAATATGGAAATGGTGTCTTTTATCCCGAAGCTGAATATGATTCTGAAAGCAAAGTAAGAATCTTCAACGATTTGATGTCTTATGCAATGAGGAAAAATGATTACAACACCGGAACCCAGCTCAATCTAGCTAATTACAACTCTCTTTATCCTCTAATCTATTTCGATCTATCATATCAGGCAGAAAAAGTAACAAGAGATCCTAAACAGTTGATTTTCAGGTATAAACTAAACGCGAACAGTGCTGGCGATAGTGCTTTCAGCGTACATGCTATCGTTCTATATGAAGAAACAGTCGTAATTGACAAGATCGGAAATGAACTGGTTATAGTGTAAGCCCACAAATGAAATGATTCCTATTTATTTGTATATGTTTTGCAACTGGAATTATATAACATATATTATATGACTGAACTTTACGAAATCAACGTAAGACTTTCAGATAATCAAAAAAAGAATCTGAGTAATGCTTACCATAAAAGGGAAACAATTGTTCTAAGACTGACAAATGATTCTCTTAATGGAAACGACACTCTTTATGTTCCAGCAATGGTAAAAAAAAGATTACAAAAAAATCGTCAATTGAACAAAGGAATGGATATAAAACTCGCCAAGACGAATATCAGGAAACAAGTTGGTGGAAGTCTTTTGAGTACCGTATTATCACTTGGAATGAGAGCTCTTCCAGCTATTGGTAAAACCCTTGGGTTGAGTGCTCTTGGTGGTTTGGCAGAAGCCGGAGCCAAAAAATTGTTTGGATCCGGTCAAAAAGGCGGTGCTTTACCATTACCCATGATGATACCTTTCAATGCAATCAACAAATTGATGCCATTTTTGACTATGTTCACAACTAAACAGCAAAGAGACATAATGAATGCAGCTCAAACAGGATCTGGCGTTAAAATAACACCGACTAAAACACAATCAGGTGGATTTTTAGGCACTCTGTTAGCTAGCATTGGAATTCCTTTGGCTTTGGATCTTGTGAAAAAGATGACTGGAAAAGGAGCACCGAGGGTAGGTAGACCACCTTGGACGAAAAATGGTACAGGAGCACCTAGAATGGGAATGCCCCCTCCATTTTATAGTTATCCACCATATATGACTGGTTATGGTAAAAAAAAAAGATCTTCAAAGAAAAAGGGAACAGGGTTACTATTAGGGAAAAACAGTCCATTCAACAACATCCCAATCCTAGGAGCATTGCTGTAAAACCAAAATTTCACAAAAACATACCTATGTCCAATCACGATCTAATAAAATGGTGTAAATATTTGAATATACCAATCAATGATGTTCTGTCAAGGAATGAAAATGTCCCGCATAACCATAAACAGGCGTTATTCATATACAATCTTGAACCTGCATATATGAGTGGAAGTCATTGGGTTGCAACATATGTCAAAGACAATGTAATCAATTATTTTGATAGTTTTGGTATGCCTCCGTTTCAAGAAATGGTCAATCATGCTAAAAAGAAAAATTTAACTCTATTGCACCAAAACAATCAGATACAAAACATACAAACAACAACTTGTGGGTATTTCTGTTTATACTTTCTAAATGAAATGAATAAGGGTAATTCGTATTATGATTTATTACAAGTGTTCAACATAAATGATACAATAAAAAATGAGAGATTCATCGAACATTATTTCAGAAATATCTAACTTATATATATTATGAAATAATATTGTGTTAAACAAAAGAAAGTGACTGAATGTGTTGAACCTTCAGGTTACAAAACAGCCAAAAATGGTAGACTAATGTTCTTTTGCACATGTGCTGAATGCGGCATTACTAAAACTCGATTCGTTAAAAAACAGGGAAACTAAACAGCCCGTTGGGAGCGGGCTTACTCAGTGATATTGCTAATACTGGAACAGAATTATTTTTAACCAAAGGAGTACCTTATCTTGGCAAAAAAGCCGTTGAAATGGGCAGATATTATGGTTCAGAATTAATGAGAGACCCAAAATTGCAGAAAAAAGCAATTGATTATGGTTTGAGAAAAATGAATCCTCTCATACATAAAGTTGGATCTGAAGCTCTCGATCAATTGTCAACGAAAATAAGACCAAATAAAAAATACACAACAAACAGAAAAGATCTTGATGGTGGTGCTGTTGATATTCACAAAGCTATTGGTAAATTGCCGAAACCAAAAGGCGGATGGACATTACCTGGGCATCATTACACCGGACCATATAATGATTTGGAAAATCAACTGAAGTATGACCCAAAAACTGGTCAAATATTAGAAATATATGATATGCCCACTGGAAAAACTGATGCGATCGCAATGCAACACGATGTTGATTATTCCGTCTGCAAGGATGACAGGAAATGTAAAAACAAAGCAGATAGGAAAATGGTTCAAGCTTTAGACAACGTACCGTATAATGAAAGACAATGGGGGCATTGGTTGGCAAGAAATGTTATCAATACAAAGCAGAAACTTGGTCTAGGAGTTTCAAAAAACGGAAAAAGCCGTCGGGTAACTGGCAAGAAAAATTAGCAGATGAATTACATGCATCCATAAGACGCAACTTTACTCGGCGGCGTGTGATCGTAAATCATATTGATGAAATATGGGCAAGTGATCTAGTTGAAATGCAACAGTTTAGCAAATGGAATAAAGGTTATCGGTATCTTCTTATGGTTATTGATGTTTTCAGCAAATACGGTTGGATTGTACCATTAAAGGATAAGAAAGGCGAATCTGTCACTGAAGCATTTAAAACAATATTCAAGGAAGGTAGAAAACCACAGTATTTATGGGTTGATAAGGGTAAAGAGTTCTATAACAAACATTTGAAAGACTTGTTGGAGAAAAATAGGATACATATGTACTCCACTGAAAATGAGGAAAAATCTAGTATAGTTGAAAGGTGGAATCGAACAATTAAATCCAAAATGTGGAAACAGTTCACTGTTCAAGGTAATACAATGTATCTCGATATGCTGTCCAAACTAGTGAAACAGTACAACAACACAAAACATTCAAGCATAAAGATGACGCCTGTAGAAGCATCTAATAAGAGGAATGAAGGTATAGTTTACTTCAATCTATATGGTGATACAGAAACATTAAAACAAAAACCAAAATTTAAGGTTGGTGACAAGGTTCGAATATCTAAGTATAAACGGAATGTGTTTGACAAGGGTTATACACCAAATTGGACAGAAGAAGTGTTTACAGTCGATAAGATCCAATACACTAATCCAATAACATACAAACTAAAAGATCTCAGAGGTAAAGAGATACAAGGCAGTTTTTATGAACCTGAATTATTGAAAGCAAAGCAGGATATTTTTCGTATTGATAAAGTAATTCGGAGGGACTATAAGAAGAAACAAGCTCTAGTGAAATGGAAGGGATACAGTGATGATTTCAATAGTTGGGTACCATTGAAAGACATTGAAAACATATGAAATATAGTTTATATTATATAGATGAATTAGGATTAGTATTAACAAGGGAACAGTGAGACAAAACAAACGCGCATAAATCCTTATAAAAAAATAAAAATATATACTTAAATTATATGGACAAGTTTGAAAATGAAGAAAAAGTTGGTTTCTATTATGAAAGCTCTCAAGATTCACATTTATCAGATTCCGATTGGCAACCGTCATCGCAAGAAAGCCAGGACTTCACTGACTCTTCTCAAGAAATCACTTCCGATGATGAGAAAAAACCTATATAAAAATAAAAATATATAGGTATATTATATGGAAAATCAAAACAAAAAACCCAGAGGTAGACCGAGATCTTACACAGACAAAGAAAGGCAACAAAGAAAAAATGATTACATGCTTCGCACGCCTTGGTATTGCAAAATTTGCAATAACAATCAGAATTACACCCTAGCAGGTAAAACTTGCCATCTTAGAACCAAAAAACATTACAAAAATACCTTCGAGTTGAATAATCCAGGAGAAATATTCGCTGCAATCAAACCATGGCACTGGACGAACCAAGATATCAATTAAATTTTCAAAATCTCAAGACATCCATTTTCGGATGCATTGAAATCATTATTCAAACGAGTATAATAACACTTAAGGAAATATTATCCTATATATAATATATAGTATGAAAAATAATATCTCATATAATAGTATGAATAAGAGTGATCTTAAAAAGCTTAGTAAATCCGAACTGATCAAATTAATTCTCCAGCAAAACACAAAACCAGTACCAGCGCCAAGAACCAAAAGACCAGTTCCAACACCAAGAAAGAGTGTAAAAGAACTTGTTGACTATTTTGAGAGGCAGAGACTACCAGCTCCTCCGTCTGAATGGTTACAAGAAATAGAACAATTAAACAGACCAGTGCCAGCACCTAGATCCAAAAAACCAGTGCCAGCACCAAGAACTAAGATTGAGCAAACAGCAAAAGCATTGAAAGGTTACACAAAGTCTTTCGAGATAAATGTCAAAAACAACAAAGACCCACTTATGCAGCTGCGAAATACAAGAAAGGCTGTTGCCACCCATATCGAAAAAATATTAAAATCAATGAAAGGTCTAAAGTTTGTTGAAACACTGAGGGTCACATTTGAAAAACAACTAGGGCGAGAAGAAAAAATTATGAAAACAGCGTATTTCAACAGTCAACCCCAAACAATAACAAATGACACACAAATTGAACTAGCTTTATCTTTGTCAAAACAAGTCATACTAAACAAGATTGCAGTTTGGATTTCAGAGGGATCTGGTTGGACTATTCAATCTGTTGAAAATCATTATATCAATGTGGTAAAATATGAACCAATGAAAGGATCTTCTTATATAAAACTACCCACAGAACTCAGAAACAGTGCAAAGGGATTGATCAACATGAAAAATGAGGACAATGAATGCTTCAGATGGTGTCATATTCGACATTTGAACCCTCAAGACAAAGATCCTCAAAGAATAAAAAAAACAGACAAAGCATTTGTCAACAATTTAAATTACCAAGGAATTGAATTCCCTGTGACCATCAAACAATACAACAAAATAGAACAACAAAATAAAATCAGAATCAATGTATTTGGTTATGAAGAAAAACAAAAATATCCCATTTATGTATCAAAAGAAAAGTATGAAGATTGTATGAATCTGCTTCTTATAACAGAAAATGAAAACAAGCACTATGTATTAATCAAAGATTTCAACAAATACATGTATGATATAACAAAGCACAAAGAGAGAAAACATTTTTGCATGTATTGTCTTCAGCATTTCACTTCTGAAAGAGTGTTGAATAATCATAAAGAAAACTGTATCCAATTAAATGGAGCACAAGCAATTAAAATGCCAACAAAAGATGACAACATACTAAAATTCAATAATGCCCACAAACAAATACCAGTTCCATTTGTAATATATGCAGATTTTGAAGCCATAACTGAAAAAATACATGGATGTCAACCCAATAATGACAAATCATTTACTGAAGCTTATCAGAAGCATACAGACTGTGGTTATGGATACAAGGTTGTTTGTTGTTATGATGATAAATACACGAAACCAGTACAAATTTACAGAGGTGAAAAAGCCGTTTACAAATTTATGGAAGCTATGCTAGAGGAAGTTAAATATTGTAAGAAGGTCATGAAAAAAGAATTCAACAAACCATTAAGAATGACAAAAGATAATGAAAAAGAATTTCAAAAAGCTGATAAATGCCATATATGTGAGAAAGAATACAATAAAACTGATGTAAGAGTAAGAGATCACTGCCATGTGACCGGTCAGTACAGAGGATCCGCACATCAAGATTGTAACCTAAATTTCAGATTGACTGAGAAAATACCAGTTATATTTCACAATCTCCGTGGGTATGACAGTCATTTTATAATGCAAGAGATCGGTGAAATAGTCAAAGAGCATAAATATACAAATAAGAAAGGTGAAAAGTGTCAAATGAATATCAATGCCATACCAAACAACATGGAAAAGTATATGGCTTTCATGCTTGGTAATCATCTGACCTTTATTGATAGTTTTCAATTCATGAGCTCAAGTCTTGATAAACTGGTGAGCAACATACCAAAAGAAGCATTAATATATACTTCTCAAAAATTCGAAGGTAAAGAGCTTGATTTGATGTCTCAAAAAGGAGTATATCCATACGACTTCATGGATAGCTTTGACAAATTCAATGAAAAGCTGCCATCAAAAGAAGAATTTTACAGTATCTTGAATGATGAACACATTACCGATGAGCAATATAAACATGCTCAGACTGTATGGGATACATTCTCTCTCAAAAACATGGGTGAGTATCATGACCTGTATCTGAAATCTGACATCCTTCTATTGGCTGATGTCTTTGAAAACTTCAGAAAAACTTGCCTGCAATACTATAAACTAGACCCATGTCATTACTTCACATCTCCAGGGCTTTCATGGGATGCCATGTTAAAGATGACAAAAATGCAATTGCAACTAATGACTGACATCGACATGTTTCAATTCATTGAAAAAGGAATGCGAGGAGGCACAAGCTACATTGCAAACCGGTATGGTGAAGCTAATAATAAATACATGAAAACATATGATGAGAAGGCGCCCTCAAAATATATCATGTATCTAGATGCTAACAATCTGTATGGTTGGGCAATGAGTCAATATTTACCAACTGGCGGTTTCAAATGGATGACTAAAAACCATATTGATAAGATAGACTTAGCCAAGTACACAGAAGACAGCAAGAAAGGTTTAATACTAGAAGTAGACCTAGCATATCCAGAAGAACTACATGATTTGCATAATGACTACCCACTAGCACCTGAAAAGGTGAAAGTAACAAAAAACATGCTATCAGATTATTGTCAAAAAATAGCATCCAAATATAATATATCAACAGGTTTAGTTCATAAATTAATACCCACATTAAGCAATAAAGAAAAGTATGTCCTTCATTACAGAAACCTACAATTGTACACTGATCTTGGATTAAAATTAACCAAAGTCCATCGAGTATTAGAATTCAATCAGTCACCATGGTTGAAAGAATATATTGACTTTAATACTGAGAAAAGAACCAATGCTAAAAACGCTTTTGAAAAAGACTTCTTCAAGCTTATGAACAACAGTGTATTTGGTAAAACGATGGAAAATATCAGAAAGCGAGTGGATGTCAGATTAGTAACCGATGAAAACAAACTATTAAAAATGGCTGCTAAACCAACATATGTTAGCAGCAAGATCTTTAATGAAAATTTAGTAGCTGTTCATAAGATCAAAGAAACACTAACCTTAAACAGGCCGGCATATGTGGGTATGTGTATCCTAGATCTTAGTAAGACACTAATGTATGATTTTCATTATAACTACATCAAACAAAAATACGGTAGCAAAGCGAAATTATTATTCACAGACACAGACAGCTTGATCTATGAAATTGAAGCTGATGATATCTACTCAGACTTCTGGAAGGATAAAAATAGATTCGATAACAGCGACTACCCTGAAAGCTCACCGTATTTTAATAAGTCAAATAAAAAAAGTAATTGGTAAATTCAAAGATGAAGCCGCAGGAGTTCCCGTTTGTGAATTCATCGGTCTACGATCAAAAATGTACAGCTATATGAAAGACAATGACAAAGGCGGAAAGACAGCAAAGGGAATCAAGAAGAATATAATCAAAAAAAACATCACTCATGAAAATTACAAAAATGTATTGTTTAATAACGAACAAATGCATCATACAATGAAAACAATCCGAAGCAACTTACATCAACTTGGAAGCTATGAGCTTAATAAAG
>OX421449.1:37791338-37808838 GCA_949126865.1 Montipora capitata | reverse complement strand
GTGAAACTTCTGATTAACCAGGGTCACTCGCACGACGTTTTCACTGCCACAATCGTCTAACTCCTGGGTGCATAAACAATCCTAACCGATCAGCTTCCTGGCCTCGTCTCTGTAGGAGTGTTTGTAAGATGATCTCACAAGGTCTCGCATGAAAGGATTTTTATGATCTTTGAATACTTTGTAAAGTTCTGCCGTGGTTTGGAGATTCCTTTCCATCCTGGAACTGCACCTGACGAATACAAATTAAATGGAACAATGTCTCAGAACATTTTCACGGTTTGTTTTGCTACCTGCAGCACTGTGATTATACTTGTTCCTTTTCTTTTTATCTCTCTTTACCTTTGATTGCTAGACACATCTCAAGGAGAGCTCTCAAAGAAAGATACGACATTCATTACCTGGGTTGCTGTGACATCCAGTCCGCAATTTAGCAGGGCCTTGTGAACCGAAATTGGGCTGTCAGGGGCTCCATTTATTGTAGCCAACGCGACCCAGTATGAGATTGCAAGGCACAGTGATTTGTTTATAGTTGTCATGTTCCCTTCGAGCCACTGTTGCGTTATGGAACTTGGTATGTCACCGCCAAAACTACTCTCATCGTCTGTTTCTTCGTTGATGCAACCGTGTTTCTTCTCTTGGCTCGAAATGGCGCTAAAGAAAAATGCTGCATTGTGGATACCTGAAACAGCACAGTTAAATGCGTTCAATTTCATCTTTGATACTTAAAATGTTATCCAAATTTCCTCAGAAACAAAGGTATTCCGATAAATACTTCACGTCGTGTGCGGGGTGGAAAAACTTTTTATGCCCTGAGCGGGATTTGAACCCACGTCCCCCTGATTACCGGTTGGGTGTGATCACCACTACACCATCAGAGCAAGAATCCTGGCTACATGGCCAATCTGGATAGCGAATGGGAATTACGTGGTCATCCCGGGTCCATGATTTTCCCCAACTAGATGACGCTAGATCAACCAGAACGATGATTCACAGGCGGACGAGAGAGAAGAGGACAATTTGCATACAAGTTACGAGGGTTTCTGGAGCCAACAGCGTATCCCTGCCCCCCAGGAGGATCACAAATGGATTCACAGTCCAAGCCTTGGCGAAATGTAGTTAATTAATGAAGTTTGAAAGGACCAAGGACGGGCAACCCCTGGATGACATTTTTCATTGGGAGAAAAACTGTTTATGCCGAGAGACCCTCGTAACTTGTATACAAATCTAAAAACAACGAAAATGCAAATAAAAATTCTTATAATATCGTGGTAGAATAGTTTTACCTGGTTTCTTCATTGGACCTGGAGTTGCCAATACTCTGCTCTTCAGACAACGTTAGGCCTGGGGTGGCTCTCTTTAGGTCCCTGTCACAAGCCTCGCGGTATGCAAGGCTTTTTCCGGCTGTCCATCCTTCAACGTCCTCGTTTTCTTCAAACACTGAGCATTTATTGCAAATAGGCAATTCGTATCTCAAACGTTTATATTTAGTGTCCACGAAACAGGAATAACATATTTCCATCACGCTGTGCGATGTCAGCAATGACTTTCTGTAGTTCGCCATTCCCGGTCGCGAAATTGTCTTTGTACAACGCATGCTCGTCAGGGGGGATAGTAGAGTTTGACAGATGGGGATGTATGAATTTTTGTGACATTTGCCCAGTCCATCACATTTTTGAAGCAATTATTGTATAATTTGCATGATTTATGAATTGAGTTCAGCACGTGTTTAGAGCGGCGTTTGCTGAAACGCGGAACCACTGTCGCATTATCCGACTTTGCAAGTCGAACCAATTAATTGGAGTCGAATTTAATTGAAGCAAACGTCGCACCATTCATGGGCCTATTTTAAAATAAATAGGTTTGACGAATTAAATTCGACTTAGGTTAGACGTTTTGCTTTAAGCCTAAGATTTTTCTCTTGAATCACTTGTCAATTAAAGGTCTTGGAGGCGAACTGATACAGCGTTTTTCAGCAAATGGCTAATAAGTAAGAACTACTCATAGGGCCACAGGCATGATTTAGTTCTGACGTCTCTTGTGCATTAGAAAGCATGGTAATGGTGGCATAGCTGTCATTGGCCGCCGACGTACTAACACCAGCTTCCAGGATCACGTGACACATACGGCATTTCTAACATGGCGGACAAATTTGCGAGGAAAGGTGGTTTAACTTGCGTTTTGGCTGGTTATAATGCCAAAACACTGAAATTGTTTTGTTTCTGGCTGCACTGGCATTCCTACTAGCAGGGTAGATGGTTTAATTACCATAGGGTACCAAAGCACTTGCCGGATCCCGGACAGTAGCTTCCGAATATATAGAGTAATGAAGACGTGACAAAGAAGGAAAGACATTTAACCCTAAACAGCCGAAACGCTCTCAGAGCGAAACCCATGTGATCATTAAAAAATACAAGTTGAAGGACTGAGAAGTGCAGAAGTCACTCAATCAATGACAGAAGCTCAGGAACAATTGTTTAAAAGAAGGCAATGATAATCTTCAACACACAAAAAAAAAAGTTGAAGTGGATAATTTAAAAAAGAGAAAGAGAGAAACAGCCGAAATAACCGAAATAAACAAAAAGGATTAAATCAGAAGAGTTTTGAATGGATAAATGTGGTAATGGTTTTTCGATTCTTGGATTTCGACTCAGAGGGTACGCATGTTTTACTAGATGCTTTTATTAAATATGATTCTTGGATAGGATTGGGACTTGATGGGGTCTTGGATTTTCAAATTGGTTTATCACGGTTTTTAACCCGTGGAGGACTCATCTAGCAAGTACGGTTTTTTGGACACGATTGGAATTTAAACTTGGATAGGCCAGGGTTGGTTATTGCCTTTTATGAATTTGCTTTAGTTGTAAGGCGGGGTAGACTCCCCTGCGTGCTTTGCGGGCTAACCCTGAGGAGGTTTATTGCATTGGTCGTTGCACTTCGCCCTCAAGTATAAATATAGAACACTCACTTGTGGTACAAAGTCACATTCCTTTTGTTCGATATTTTGCCATCCTGAATACACTTTGACCAAGAAACAGGATTGACTTGTTAAACAGAACAACCTTTACAATTTTTTTTTTTACCAAATATGCCCATACAAAGATCACAAGACAATCACCACGAAAATAAATGAGAAAATTAACACAAAATAATTGAGTACCGTACCATCTTCCCCCTTTTATTACACTTTGAAAATGACAAAATAAGTAATTGAAGAAAAACAATAACACGAAGAGAGCTCTGTATTCAGCAAGTCGGTGTCCAAAAGAGTCTAAAAGCTTAGGCAGCTTAATAATCCTAGCGTAGGTGTTCTTCACGGGTGGAAGACCAGGTGACGGCTCTGGTACGGGCTCTAACACAGGGTCGGATACAGGATTAGGAACACTTGAACTGATACTTTCTTGGATTTGCACTGTAGGAACACTTTCACTAGTAGCACCTACTACTTAGGCACTGCTGTCTGGGACTGCTTTCGTTGCTGACTGTTCGTGTGCTTGAGAAACTGCCCGTTCCGACGCATGGTTTCTGTCCCAGTCTTAACCAGACAACTGATCGACAAGAGACCCAGGTTTCCAACTCTTTTCTTTCTGCTCTTGAGAGACCATGATATCTTGCTAAATTTCTAATTACGGCAAAGGCTTTGCAGACTGGTTATGATAAAGCTTTGATTTCTTTCTCTCCTGCTGTATTTTACTTTCAACGTCTTCCTCTACAGGAAAATAGGGAATGGCTGCAGCTGTCGGCAAGCGGGTCTTAGTTCGACGAGTCATCATTCGCTCTGCTGGACTTGATCTAATGCTTTCGCGTTTCTTTAGCCCAATAAGACAAGCCAGGGTGTTTTGTGGTTGCGGAGTTCTTCTTGAACACGTTCTTGGTAATTTTCAAGGCAAAGTTGGGTCACTGAGTTCTAATGAAAGTCTGAAGAGTGGTCTACTAGAAAAAGTGTACTTTTTCCTCTAAACGGTGTACGACCAGAGGACACCAGGACGATATGAAATTTTCGGAGTCTGCAACGGCTTTTTTCGGCTCCTTGCTTGAAACTCTGAGCATACAGAACAATAGGTGACTGCTTGCTTTTTGTCGCTGTTCATTCAAGACCTGAAGGTGACATCTCTAGCGTTTCGTAAACATTCCGCAATTCCGAGATGAATAGCATGGCCTCTTACAATGATTTCCGTTCTCAATGGTAATGATGTGCTGACTCTTGAACAGGAGACCGTTATGCAGATAAATTTCTTCTCTGTAGGTCCAATATTCTAGGACTGCGATGGGTACATCACGCCTCAACTCTGGCCACCCTACTACGACTGTTCACCCAAGGGACTGGGGGGCCAGGCCTATTGCGTCTTGTAACTGTGTGCAACTCAATGGACACATTGAAAAGCTTTGATAAGCTTACGAGGCATCTATTTCCAAGGCAAAGTCTGAAAACTGTTCATCTTGTTCTCCTGGGTCGGGCAAATAAAGGCTCTAGACAGACAGTCAGCTATGTACATTCGACGTAGACCGTGTTTGTACTTAACGTTCAAGTTGAAACCGTGTAGCCTGTGCAGCGTCCATTCCAGTCTACTTGGAGCGGATAAGACTGACTTCTGAAAGACTGATTGAAGTGGCTTATGATCGGCCTCAACTGTGACCTTCTGTCTGCGTGAAATGTACTGGTTGAATGTCTGCCAAGCAAACGCTGTTACGAGATATCTTTTCTCGATTTGTGCGTACCCACGTTCAGTGGAAGTAAACGATTTCGACAGGCGACGGGCTATTCATTTTGAAGATTGTGTCCCCTAGTCTGTTTTTACTTGCGTCACACTGTATCAAGACGTTTTTGTTGCCATCATACTTCTAAGTTGCCAGAAGAGGATGCTTTACTGTAGACGTCCTCACTTGATTGTCGATTAAGTTCAAACTTTTTAGGTGCCAGATTTATTTGGAAAGATATTCTTAGATAGCAATAACTCCCAAAACGTGTCAAGGCTGATCTGATAAAACCCATTCTTGGCATCTAATCAGATAAAGACATTTGCCAACAACAAGCTGGGCGAAAGAATTTCTGTCAGGACAAATCATCGACCAAATAGATACGGAATGCCACTATTGAAAAATAAGAGTTCCTGAAGCCTTAAAATTACGCATATGAAGCAAAAAAAAAAACAAAAACCGGGCAGATGGGGAGACAAGCATAGTTGCTTTGTCTCTTCCAAATTAATAACGAAAGCATCAACGCCTTCGGATCCTTAATTCCTCGAATTGAAACGAGGGAGTTAAGCATTCGCGTGATTTGCGAAGCGATCTTTGTACATAGGGTCCCAAAATGAGTCAATAAAATGATTCGAAAGAGGCTAAAGGCCCTAATCGTCCGTGTCACAAATACTACTGAAAAATTCCGCTGAGTCATTTTGAGATCTCGGGATCAATTCCATCTCCAACGAAATGCATGTTTGCAGCAGATGTTGAATAGAGAAAAAGCTTTGGACTGCAAATGACCTTTCCAACTTTCAACGAAATTATCTGAAACATTTTTGTTGTCGGTTCACAAATTGACAGACAAACCTGATAACTAACTAGAGGCAACGTGCTATGTACTAGTGTGCACTACAAACCTACTGATTCACACAGTTATTTGTTGTATTCATCGTCACATCCATCACATGTCAAGAACTCCATTCCTTATTCTCAATTTCTTAGACTTCGACGTCTATGTAGTGATGAATCCGATTTTTCCAGCAAATCAGAGGAGATGTGCCAGTTCTTCGAGAAACGTGGCTATCCTGTCTCTGTGGTCAAAGCGTGCCATCATCGCGCCCAACAATTTGATCGACAGTCATCACTACAAACGTCACAAAAAAGATAAGAATGACAGAATTCCATTCACCCTCACTTTCCATCCTCATAATCACGCAGTCAAAAGCATCATTCTTAGTAATTTTAAATTACTCCAAAATGATCCTGAGACTGGTAGAATCTTTTCGCAACCTCCACTTATTTCATTCAAACGTGACAAAAACGTAGGCAACTTTTTAGTTAGAAGCGCGCTCAAAACTAACGAGCAACCCGGCACTTTCAAATGCGCGCGCTCACGATGCAAAACTTGTCTTTTCATTGTTAACACTAGCAAGATATCGGGACCTAAGCGATCTGTTAAGATCACCGATCGTTTCACATGTACCTCCGCAAATGTCATTGGTGAGACAGGTAGACGACTAGGTGACCGATTCCGCGAACACCTTCGCGATGTTGAGAAGAATGACAAGGATGCATCTAAGCCAGTCGCTCGCCATTTTAATCTGCCTAACCACTCCAAAAAACACATGGCTATCTGCGGCCTTTCCCTACATCTAGGTACGACGGAAAGCCGCAAGAATCTGGAACAAAAATTCATCTTTCAAATCGGCACCCTTAATCCTCACGTTATTAACGAACGCTTTTCATTTAACTAATATATTCCTATTTTTCACGTTGCCATGTTACCACCAATAGCGTAGCTCCTACTCTACTATAAAAACTACACGTAACCCATAATCCCTCGATTCGCTCTGACGAAGGGCTAACGCTCGAAACGTCAGCTTTTAGAATCTCTGTACGGTGGCCAATTTACATTATCAACTCCGTTGATAAAACCAAAATTTTTGTATACTACTTCCCCACCGACGCAGCACCACAGTTTCTTTAGAAACTACCCCTTCAAACCTGATAACTGTTAACCAAAGAAAGTACGTCAAATTTAAAAGCCAAAATTTCTCTCAAAATGAGAACTCTCCAAAGCATTCGCCTTGACGGAACTCGTCCTGATTACGTTTAGATTGTAATTAAACTGCTCTTTATTCCCTTTTCTTCTTAAAGACGCGTACGTAGGTTTCTGTTTGCACCTCTGAAGCTACTCGCAACGCTAACTTCCTCTGTGCCTTAAGCAAGTTGTCTGTAGACCCTTCATTTGCGTAATTACAACGGTTTAGATGGCGTTCTTCTGAGCCTCTAGAATAGCATTCATTTCGGGAGGGATCGTAGAAGATGAAGATGAAGAGTTCTTTTCATTCATGAGTCATGAACGCCAGAAAGTAAATTAAACAAGTAAGAGTGAGTGCCTTCAGAGAGAAAACGAAGGGGGTTAATTTACATACCATTTCTTTATATACCCTAGCCAAATCCCTTGATAGTTCATAACGACGAGAGTATATTTTCAAAATGAGTAAAATTCATTTTTGTAATTCTACACCTTAAAGTTATTATTAAGTATTTACAAATTACCGTCGTGAATACGCGTGTCTAGTCTAGACTGCGCACGTTCAATGCCATATTCGATGGCCGCTTCGAAAGAAAGGTAAGATTGAGTATCGTCTGCATACAAATGAAATGAAACTTCGTCAGGTCGCATGATGTCGCGGATTGGTGTTGGGTAGAGGCATAAAGAGCTAAATCCGGGAATTGAGCCTTGGGGGACACCGTAATTAAGAGCGCGAATTGAGGAAAGCACATTGTGGATGGTCAAGTACTGCTTACGGTCTGAGAGGTAAGATGAGAACCAGTTGATCGTAGTACCAGTAATACCATATCTGCAGGTAATAGAGTGGTAACGAATTCTTTCTTAAGTGAGGCCGGCAGTGCATAAGTCACACTACTTGGTGCTAGTACCTTTGATGATATTCAAGAGTACACTGGAGATAATTGGCCCAAAATCGATAACTTAAACGCCAATAAAACTAGCTCATCTGGAGGCATGGGGAAGTCGGTATTTCTTAGATGCAATGTCTTCGACGAGTGCTGAAAGATAATCAGATGCTTGTAGTTTCCGGTAAAGTTTTAAATGGAGAAACGTATCAGTGGTTGAGGTTTGACTGATGAAGAGATGGTTTTATTGTTTTTCGTTAATTTGATGAGAAGCCCTAGGCTTTCTGCCGCGTTGGAGACTAGGACGTTTTAACTTATCATGGGATAAAATATACTTGTGCCAAAACGAAATGGCAGTGTGTGTTTATGATTTCTTGTGTGCTACGTATTGGAAGTTTTTCCGCCCGAGCGACTGTCCTAAGGGTTAATTCTTCCAGGCGGATAAAGGGAAATAGTATCGGCGTTCGATTAAAGAAGCGTGAAATCGAATCATGGCGGAAAAGTCGACAAAATCGCACGAGGAAACATCAGCGGCAGAGGAGGAAAACTCTCATGCAACGCCACTCACTGTGAGTGAACGGAACCTTCCAAGCTATTTGAGCCATCACACCGATGTTTCTGGTCAAAACAAGCTTCAGATGATGAAGAACAGAAGGAAATCAGTGAGATCCAATTTGACAAAGAGAAACACTGTATACGAGTATCTGGAGTCACGAAAGAACAGTAAGTCAATTGAACTTGTACATACTCAACTTTGTAGAGCATGGGAACAAGTGACGGAGAACCCTCAATAATTTCAAGCATTGTGAACTGAGGATACCGAACTGCAGGATCTAGACACATGGTTATTAGAATCCCAAGCAGTAGTAGGTGAGATTTCTGTAGAACTGTCGAGTACGGTGAAGGCAGAATAGAGAGTGGTGGATCTGAATTTGACGTTCCAGTTGCACCCAAAGAACCAAAACAAATCGACCATGCCGGTAGCACGGAAGCCGCCAGTCTTGGTCTTCAGAGCAGCAAGAAAAGTGATACTAAAACAAGTAAGGCAATTTCATTCTCGTTTAAAGCAAGGGCAAAGGCAGCTGCAAGGAAAAGTGATCTAGCTAAATTAAGAGTGGAGCAGCTAAAAGAAAAACCTCTGTTAGCGGAAGAAAGAGACAGAGAAAGAAGCATTGTTTTTTTAAGATGATCTTGCTGTGCCCCCGGCGAGGACTCTTAGTCTACAACACAGAAAGTAAAGGAATGGCTTGTAAAGGCGAACACCAAATAAGATCCCGATAAAAAGAAATAAAATAAAATAGTCAGTGTGAAACCTTTATCTTACAAGAGCCCGATAAATTGGATGATAAAGACAATCTTCTTACTGATACAAAAGACAGAGAAATTGTTCTGGATTCAGCGAAATCAGGCCTCGCAAGGTCAGCCTTGAAAACGTCTTTTCCCAAGCTTAAGCTACCTGCATTTCATGTGGATCCCTGTGAGAGGCCAAACTGTTATAGAATAGTCAAAGCACTGGTACATGACTTTTGCCTTTCAAAAACGCAAAAGATTACCTACATTTGAAAGCATCAGTAAAGGGATCAGCAGATAAATCCATTGCAAGAATGTTATTTAATGGTGCAATGTGTAAAGAAGTTGCTAAAGAGTTAACTCAACGATTTGGAAACCCGGAACTCAAATCGAAGTCCTTAATTAACAAGCTTTTGGAAGTGCCAACGCTCAATGATGACAATGCTTCGAGTCTGAGGATATTCGTGGACAACTTACACAATATTGTAAGTACATTTAAGATCTATGGTAATGGAGCAAACTTGAAAGCTGCTGCCGACAAGCAAGAAGTCATTAGCCGACTATCCTCTGTAACTGATCAAAGCGGAGCAGACGAAATTAAGCTTAAGTTGAAACCAAGAAAACTGACCTAACTGACCAAGACAAGTGGTTAGAGACCGAGATCCTAGTTAAAGAGATGACCTTGGGCTACCCCAAGACATGAGAAGATACCAAACTAGATTGTGGGAAGTCCAGACCAAATCCTTTTAGATCAAGGGGCTCCAAGAAGCAGAAAGAAATGCAGAGCAACACGCTTACAACTTCAAGAGCCTAAGAGGAATGTCCTATCTCCAGGGAAGAGAACGGAATCGCTTTGTGTGACAGTTGGAGGAAAGCAGTTGCCAAGGATAGGTGGGAGTTAGCGAAGAAGTTTGGCTTATATTCTCAATGCCTCAAGGAGAGCTATTGAATTGGACATTGTTCACTGAAAGTGACATGTACTATGAAAGGATGTAGCCAGAGGCATCATCCGCAGCTGCACGCAATTATAGACTCGCCAAAACTAAATCCATTAGCTGAGACAGGTCTCAAAAACCACTGAGCATGCTCACTTATTTCCCGCCATCAATGTTTCAAAATGGCGGACGACAAATGAGATTTCCCCACGTACTTTAACCTCTCACCAGGCCGCTCGTAAATTTGTTCAAATTTTAATAATCGGTTGAGTTGCGCCTTCGACATTTCTATTTTACCTCTGTACGAGGTTTAGAGAGATCGGCGGATGTTATCCAAAAGATATTGTATTGTCCCTTATCTGGTTCCTTCTCGTGTAAATGTTCGCTGCTAGTGGAAGATGAACCAGACTCTGTTTTTCGCGTTTGTTAAAGCTGCCCATGGTTTGTTAAGCTTGAGATGTGGACTACGTTTACGTTGTTTTTTCCACAAGAAAATATCAAAAATGACTTTTTTTCGTTCCAATGGTCTTGAGAAAACACTTCCTAAAGGTGTTGTTGTGGTTTTAAACCGAAAGGAGCGACTGCATGAAGTTCATATAATGGCGAGAGTGACGAGACTAAGTCGGATCGTGTGCAAAAGATGACTTCGCAAACTAATTTGTGAGTAATAATTTACAATTTTGTTTTTCCGCTTAGCGTTCGTCTAGCGTTATAGCTCCATCATGATTGTAATTTCACGTTAAGAAATGCTTTAATATCGTCCATTTATCTTTGTACGCTTCTCTCCTTTGATGTGAAAATAAACTGGATTCGTCTTAAGTTCGATTTTAAGGTCATTTATATTCCCTTTTCTGGTGAATGTCTAAGTTATTGTACTTTTTAGCAGTCACAACTCAACGATCCTTGCGTTCAAGTAGTTACCAAGTTATGGATTTGCAATTAATTTGAGTTTAAAATCAAAATCAAAATCCATGTTAGTTAAAATAATGTTTGGAAGAACAGAAGTGTAGGTACAGATGTATATAGATCTCTATAGATTCAGGTTCGTGACTGTTTTCCAAATCCCTTTTTTTTTTAGACTGTTGTTTTCTGGAAGCATTAATGATGTAATTTTGGTTTCAGGGGACTGTCATGTGTTGTTGGATCAAGGAATCTGTTTTGAGTCAAGTATGGTTGACAGTGGATAGTTTTTCCTGAAAAGGCTGAAAGGAAGCTTTATTGCCTCGGACTTTTTTTGGTTACACCCCACATGTTTGTTCTTTTCTTAGATTGCAAAATGTATTAATATATTATGTGATTTGGAACTGCAGCTAGAAACAGTGTCCCATGCATAAGGTATCATTGGGTTTGATGACAGTAAAATAATTTTGGTAAAAAATACGATTAGAGTTTTTATCATAACTTCTCATCTTGGTCCTGATGGACTTCAAACATGCTCTACCATTTTGCACAAGGAACTTGTCAATCAACCGTTACCTTTTGGTGTATTTGCAATAAGATCTTTGGATAGCAATTGATTTATTTTTCTTATCCCTTATGTGTAGATATCCTATTTCTGTCACATAGTTAGTTTTAAGCTTTTATTTCCTGTAGTGTATCTTTATTGTAGTTAGCACATGACCCCACAAGCATGTATTATTGCTTTAATATTGATTGTGTTTGAATAAAGGATATTGTTGTCTTGTCTTGTAGATAAGGCAAAACAGCCTCAGTTGTATTTGCATTATTATTTCTGAGTGTTACTTTTAAAGGGCAAACCATTAAAAAGTGCACATAGTTTGCAGGAGTCCAGGAAAATTATTCCAAATATTCATTGATTTGAAGTTCCTGAAGCAGGTAAATCTTGAAGAGTTTACGTAACGATATTTGGAATATACAACATTTCTATTTGGGAATGTTTAAGTCCACAGAATTTATTTTCTTTATGTTGCGAAGTACTGTAAGAGCTGTCAGGTAACTCAGATGGAAATTTGACAGACCTTAGCTTTAATTCAAATTATTAGTACAGTTTTGGTCGTTAGTGGAACATAATATTTTATTGGGACATTTTTTAGTGAGTGATTAACCCATTGACTCCTGGGGATTCCCCATTGACAAGTAAAATCGTCTGGTGTTAGACAGCGTAAAATGCTAAGTATGGCCAGTTTAGGGGTGAAAGGGTTAAAGTGCTATTGTTAGTTTGACTTTCTTTTTCTTCATTTGAACCAAAACAAGTGATTAATTATCACCTCCACCATGCTTTGCTTTGTGTTGCTTTGGCTTTTAGAACAAAGTATCAAAGTTGAAGCTGGTGGCTCGAGGAGTAAACTATAAAGACTATAATGGTATTTGAGTATTATTGTAGAACAAATTTGCCTATATCATTAAAGTCATTAAATCAATGGCAATCCAAACATGAGGATGCAGTTTGCTCAGGAGGGGTTCTCCCTATAAAAATGGCAGGCCACTTATTGGAATTTTTTTTAAAACAACCCTTAAAGGTAACAGAACCTTGTTTTGTGGACGTAGGATAAAGAAATCTGACCCCTTAGAGGAACCAGTTCTAAAGTGACAAATGACTGGCAAATAACTTTTACTTATGAATTATTCATAAGTAAAAGTTATTTGCTCGTGTACCAAATTGTCTTACAGTTCCAGTCATTTTTCAGATTGATAGCCTTAAATGTACTGCAGCAACTCCGCCAGCTGTTTGGTCTCAGCATCATAAGCAGTACAAATCCACATTTTTTTCTCCAAAACGGAACAAAAAGAACCCCTGTCATTTTTGTAAGGGAGCCCCCCTTGGGGCAGTTTGTTTACTTTACCACCATTGTTTAATACTATCCAGGGACTAATTCTTACACTTACTGCATTCAACTTTAATTTATTCATCCTTGGAAATGGTAGGAATGATTAGTATTCTTTAAAGCAATTGCTAAAAATTCATTGCACCTAATGTTGAAATATTTTTTCCATATGGAAAGGTAACAGGAGTTATTTCTGTGAAAGTCTTCTCCAGAAAAATCCAACATGTGATTACACCCCTTTCAAAAGTAGCTTTGTATGCTTTTGCTCGATGACTTTGAACAATTATTACAGAAATATGAAGTTATGGAGTTTTTTAAAAGTTAAATCTAATGGAAGGGGATTTAAATTATTGAAACCACTGTGTTGCAACCAGAGTCCACAAAGAGAGGTTAAATAATTTATTGCACTGGAAGTATTTAGTAGGCCAGCATGAAATTTGTTTTGGATAATAGCACTGAATCTCCTTCAACAAGTTTTCTAAACTTTGAAGATACCTAATTTTATATCCTCCTGCTGTTTTATTGCTGGAAGATAAAACCAATTCTTGATTAATTATTTTCGTTGTCACATTAACCCACTACAATGTGTTGAAAGCGTATTATTAGCTGTAGTAATATTTTGTTACAGTAAAATCCCCCCTGCTAGTGAGCTGGATTTCTGAATCAAATTTTCAACTTGGAATATCGGTATTGTTGTTTTGGCTATTCAGAGTTAACCTAATCTATGTTTATTTCTATAATTTGGAGGGAAGCAAACGATTGGCATTTTGCTTGAAATGACTATAGCAAAATATAATTGCAGCTAAAAGGTTTCCTTCTAGTGTACCCAATATGAGGTGCTTATATGGCATGTTATGTATGACATTGGTGCTAAATTCACTTTAAAATTTATCTTTGAACGACTGACATACATTTCTAACTTTTCAGGGACGTCATGCATTTCTTTTTTTTTCCTCCGTCTTAATAAGTTTGCCTCCATGGACCACTTGAATGGCCATTTTAACAACTTAATTTTGAAGAAAAAAGCAAAAATCTTAACATATTCTGTTAGATGCGGGCCCCCGCGGAAACAGGGTGCAAATATTTAGTCGAAAGAGAAACCATTTGGAAATTTAGTGATATATTTTTTGCTCCACTTTTTAGAAGATAAACGCATGAATTGAAATCAAGATGGTACTCCATTAGCCGGTAAGCTCCACAAACAAATTTCCACTCAAACACTTTCACAGCAACCTAGACTCGCGTTGACCTCGAAATTGTTAAAGAAATTTCCCTCGTAACACTGTTGGCTAAAAACTACGGTGGCCAACAACTAAAAAGAGAATCTCGCTGGCATAAAAGCGCACTATGCAGTCAAAACATTCGTCCGTTTTACTGGCCTGAAAAAGGTCTTTTTTATCGACGGAGATCGGATAAACACCCGATGGCAGCCATGTTTTTCGCCAGTGAACAATAAGTCAGTGGTTACCGTCTTGCGCACGCGTCCTTGAAAGGCAACCTTAGCCAATCAGCGGTTTTTGAGACCTGTCATTAGCTGAGTCATTTCAACCCTCTCAAGCTAGCACAGAAGACCCTTAAACTGCTTGGATTCCCGCAACCTTTATGACCTGCGGAGAAATTGAGGAAAGCCTCAGCAAGCTACACCTGGGGAGAGCGGCTCTGCAGATGGTGTTAACGAATTTGCGCACTGTTTGATATCGTACTTTTCTTGACGATTCACTGAAGGAAAAAACGAAGCACACGCATGAGATTACAAGAAAAGGTAGAAATAGAAAACTAAAGGAAAGCGAACTCCGAAAAACACGACACTTAAAAAGATCCGTGCGGCTCTCCGGATTACAAAAACGGTTTCGCCGGGTTACAGAAACGGTTTCGCATACAACATGAACAAACCTAGATGCGAAACTAAACAATACCAGCGAAACTGACTCGAAGATCAATACGAGCCTTATAAGGGTGTTAACGAGGTAGTGTGACAAGGGTATGCAAAAACAAAACGAAGCTTAGCTACGGACTGGAAAAACTATAGCAGGACAAACCAAGAAAGGAGAAAACAAACGAACACTAATTACACGGAAAATATTGGAATTCGTGGCTACAGATGGTACCCGATATCCTGAAAGGAGGAAATGGAAAATAAAGATTCAGGCCAACGCCTTTCTGGATGGAAGTTCTGGTTCATAATACGTAAGGGAGGATTTAGCTGATGCATTGGGTCGAGAAGCTAAGAATCGACCACGGCGTGTTTTTGTCTTTAGAGCAAAGTCAGTTGTTACGGATAGTAAGACTGTAAAGTGCACCTACAGAGTACGGATGGTGGCACTAAAAGAGAGGTCCTTTTGTGGACAACACCAGGTATTTGTGAGATGAAAGCAGCAAAATGGTCCCACAGAACAAGGAAGTTATGTCATCTCTGCGATCTGGAGATACCGAAGCCAGTTGGGAATGGAGAAGTTGACTTACTCATTGGAAGTGCTTACTATGAGGAACTGCTTTTACCACTCGAACATAGTGTAGGGAAACAAGGGGAGCTTCTGGATGTGAAGACGCCACTTTGATGGAAAATTCTTGGACACATCCCAGAAGACGCAAACGAGTGGCAGATGGCCAGTCACACCTGCACATTCCATTCAAACCTTACTCCAGAAGTTCGAGCAGATGAAGTGATGCAGAAAATGTGTGACGGGGAAGTGATGGGTATCTCAGATCAAAACAAGTCTTTGACACCAAACGCGAAAGGTAGTAGAGGCAAGACGTTACATTGACGGTCACTATAAAGTGGTAATTCCATGGGTAGATGATGAACAACCGCTGTACTGAAACAGAGAGATGGCTGAAGATCGACTCTACTCTTGAAAAGCATCTTAAACGAAGACCGGATGTCACTGAGAAATACTGCCAAGTATTGGAGGCGAATGTAGCCAAGGGTTACATACAGATATTGGAGCAGGGAGAAGTTAATGATGAGCCAAGTTAATACTTACCCTAATTTCCCGTTGTGAGGGAAGATAAAGCGACTACCAAAGTAAGAATAGTTAGCGACTCAGCAGCGACGTACGGAGGAATAAGCCTTATGGCACAATGTTGCCCGGACCGAAGTTGCAACAGGGCGTTTTTGATGTGTTACTGTGCTTTCGCAGCAACTCAGTGGCCATGATAGCAGATCTGACGGAAATGTTTTCCCAAGTTATTATGGCAAAGAAAGACGGGCGATACCAACGCTTCCAGTGGAGAGGATTAGATATTACTCAAACTCTGACGTTTACGAGGCAATGAGACTGATATCTGGCGACCGTGCTTCGTCATACGGCAGTTGTTGTACGGCAGCACGCAGAAGACAACAAAGGGGATTATCCGCAAGCAGGCGCTATCATACTTTTACAGATGCACATGGATAACATCATGACTTCGATGGAGACAGATGATGAAGCAGTAAAGTTTCGTGACCAACTTATTGAGTTACTTGGAAAGGCCGGTTTCAAGATATGGCGTTGGTGCAGCAACAGGCCTAAAGTGTTAGAGGAAATACCAGTGGAAGATCGGGTGGCGAATGTTAATATTGAAGAGTCTAAGGTACCTTGCATGAATGCTGAATGATGAATGCTGAAGCTGATGTATTCACAATTATGCTGAATGTACCTCTAAAGAAAATGGCGATGCTTCACAGTTGGCATATGCAGCAATCAGTTATGTGCGGCGCGAGTATGGGGATGGAGAGAAAACTGTGCATTTTGTGGCAGAGCAAGCGAAAGTTGCACCCAACAGAGCAACAAATATTCCTAGGCTGAAGTGCTGGGATTGAGACTGCCAATAAAGGTTTCGGGATTGTTACAGGTACCTTTTGAGAGCTGCACGTTGTGGAGAGAGAGAATGTCATTTGTTATATTCAGGGTCTGTCCAGGAGGTACAAGACCTTCGTCGCAAATAGAATATCAGAAATCCATCAGACGTCTAAGCCTACACAGTGGCGTCATGTCCCGCCTGACTCAAACTTTGCTGATGATGCAACACAAGGGCTACAGGCAAGAGAACTGTCTGTTGGTCATCGCTGGTTTGTTTAGGTGGCCTGATTTCCTGTACAAGAAAGAAGAAGGAGAGGGGGAGTCAGGATGGCTTAGTGGTTATCAACCGTGCCTTCCACCTCTGTGACCCGGGTTCAACTCTTGGACCCGAGATCGTATGTGGGCTGAGTTTCAATCGATCTTAACCTGACTCCGAGGGTTTTTCTCCGGGTACTCCGGTTTTCCTCCCTCCGAAAAATCGACTCCCAGCCTATTCCATGTGGTGCTGTGATCCGAGGTCATAAATGGGTCGTGTTCAGGGGCCGAGCGCCTAGCCGGCAGCATAGCTCCTTCGACCCGATCTTGTCGAGCCGCGCCCTTAGCAATTCAGTCTCTTACTGCGAGTAGGGGCGTTTAGCGGGTTATGCATTATCATTATTATTATGAAGACTGGCATAACTCGACAGATTGTGATAGGTAACCATAGTGGGTAAATCACGTGCTAGCGCAAGTAAGGAACCGTTACTGGATCATTGATGGTCAGCAGGAGGTGAAAAAGTGGGGTAAACAATGTATGGTGTGCGCGAGAAGGCGTGCGCAACCCGCAGTGCACGTCATGGCACCACTCCAGAATTTGTGCTGTGTGGATTATTCTGGACCCTTTGTCCAAGAAGGGTATCTGCCAAGGGAAACCTTTGCCTCTTTATTTGTCCTGCAACTGGAGCTGTTCATCTAGAGATGGCGTTCTCCATAAACACTACAGATTTCTTGAATGAATAAAGCCAACTGGTGGCTACCAAAGGAAAGCCTGAAGAAGTTATTAGCAACAATGGGACAAACTTTGCAGGAGCTGAGAGGAAGCGTAGAGAGCTGGTTCTGTCAATGG
>OX421449.1:37781338-37786338 GCA_949126865.1 Montipora capitata | reverse complement strand
TTGTCAATACAAATATAATTTAGAGTAGGTCTTGGGCACCGTGAAGATGAAATAACCAATAACTCAGATTTAAAGCCATTCATTTTCAGATTCATCCATATATTTATGTCATTAACACAGGTTTGAAATATAGATCTTCTAGACTCTTGTTTCAACAGGATCAGCTGAATTAAAGGCAATATAAAGCTGAGTATCGTCTGCATAACAATGGAAAGGAAGACCGTGACTTCTCGCAGTATCACCTAAAGGTGAAATATAAAGAGAACAGAGAATCGAACCCAACACCGAGCCTTGTGGCACACCTTACTCGGAAGCAGACTGCAAACACTGATTTACAATCTGTGTAAGTATAGGACCAAGCTCAGACAGGCATGCACGTAGAAGAGAACCCGGAAGAGGATCTAAATCACATGACTTTCCAGACGATGGTCTTATCAAGGCTAGTAGTGTACCCATAGAGACAGATTTAAAAGCTTCAAAATGACAGATAATGTTACTGTCATCAGAGAGATAATAAAGGTGTTATCATCATACTTCAGCATCAACTCTTGATGGATAGCATTAACCTTAGCATCAAAGAAAGGCATAAATTTCTCAGCTAGGTCTATCATTGGGCTATGTGATGGAATTTGAATGCCATTTGTCACGGGTTTAGCATGCAACAATTTTCCAACGGTCTTGAACATCTTTCTTGAATCATCCCTATGGCTGTTGATAAGATCCGTGTAGTAGTCTGATCGTGAAGATTGAAGAATGTCAGTCGCAACATGGCATTGTTTTACAATTGGTCAACAGGGTCACGTGATCGACGCCATCGTCTCTCAAGCCGTCGCCTTAATCTCTTTGCATCTTTGATTTCTTCATTGTACCATGGCGCTGCAGGTCTGATGACGACATGGTGTTTCCTTAATGGAGCATGGATATCAATAAGCCTTGTTAACTCTGAGCAATAAAAATAGATGGAGACTGATCCCGAATCTGATGAAGATATTCTGGAGGCGGTGGAGAGAATAGTTTCTGGCGACGCTAAACACGCGGAAAAAATGGAGGGAGGAAAAAGCTAACTTGAAGGTCGGGGATGTAGTCTCCGTGGACAGTGGTACCGGGGACGAGTGGAAGGAGTATTCCCCGGAGAAGATGGACAGGTGCGCGGGTTCCAAGTGAGCACGAGAGGTCACGAGTATACTCAACCAATTACCCGACTGTGTCCACCGTAAAGAGAAAAGATGAAGACCCGGAGTCCCTCTTCGGGGAGAGTAAATGGAGACACGATTTTACTGGGTTTTTTTTTTGGAAATTGTTGTGAAACCCAGACGCTCTGTTGCGTGGGGGACTAGGAAGTGTCAACCTATTATGGGATAAATGATTTCTCGTGTGCTAGTTATTGAAAGCTTTACCGCCCGAGCGATTATACAACTGATGCGCATCAACCGTTTAGTCGACCGTTTCAAATGGCAACGACCGTTCTGAGAAATGGCAACGACCGTTTAAAATGGCAACGACCGTTTACGAAAGGGAAATTTGCGTCGTCAGTATTTCTCTCCGCTATGCTTACTGAAAGTGCCAAGGCAAGTTTGATTGCTTAATGTTTGAAATGCTTTACATCACGAAATTCAAACTTAATTTGAACGTCCAAACAGCCTCCATACGTGCGAAACTTTTTGTTTAAGTACTAAATTATTCTTATCTGTTATTGTTCGTCTTAGCATTTATAGAACTTATTTTTTATACACTTTTGACTTGATAATGACGTTACGGTAACGTGAAAACGTCATTATTATTCAGCTTTTTAGCTTTTTAGATCTTAGCATGCTTTTAAAGAAATGTTATGTCGCAATCTTTTACTGTCAAATGTTTTTCTAAGTCATTTCTTTTCCGTAACATCGTGAAACAAAAAATAATACCGCAATCTTCCAACGCTCTTTTAAACGTCAATCAGACATGCTAACGATTTGTATAAATGTTTATCTTCCCTCCCTGCTCCCCTGCCTGGGCTACGGAAATGATCATGAAGTGCGTTGCGAGTTTCCTGTCCGCGGAGGCCTCGGAGTCAGCTTTAGCCCTGTGCTCATCCAAGCAACAACTTTAAAACGCAAATACAAAGTTTTCCCTAAATTCTAGACCCAAATTGAATAGAAGTCAACGTACTGGTTGGTTGGTTGAATTGGTGATCCAGTACAGGGGTACTTTTATTAACAGGATATTTATAGAGCAAACAAAGACTGGACTCTAACCGAACGTTTTTCCCAATTGATAAAGGGATTGATAAAGTAATTGAAAAGAAGACCACTAGTTACCTGGAAGGACTATCCTGATAAAGTTAGGGGGATACGACTTTAATAAAAAAAAGGACATTTATCTATTTATCTATTTGTTTATTTATTTATTGTATAAGGGCAGAACTGTGGAGATTTCCATCATGATTTTTAGTCTGAACCACCAAATTCTAGAAAACGCGTTCTTTTGTGGTCCTTTCAAGTTCTTCGCATTCGTTCTAATTACCCCAACACCATAGACTTAATCCGAATCATTTGTGTAATTTCTTTCATCCCAAATTGCTAATTTTCTCTCATTTTGTGTGAACTGTGAAAGCCGCATTTTTTTTTTTTTTTTGTATTGCTCAAAATGTAACCAAAAAAGGGTTCCTAAATGAATAAAAGGTGGGTCAACAGTGATCTTGTAAATACTCTAGAGTCTCTACTGCCAGGCAATTCTTTGTGGAGTGACCGGGTGAATGGCTATGTCATATTTTGATAGTTTATTTGGGGCAATACAGTTATAGCTTTTGTAGAATCGCGAGTCCTGAGAAAACATTTTCTGGGAGTTGACTTATTTCATTGTTATAAAGCCGTTTAGAAATGAAAATATCAAACGCAATGCAAATAAAAACTACGCCAAAACTAAGTAACGTGGTACTGATTTATCTTAATACTACCTTTTAAAGGATACTCACTATATTTTCCAAGTTAAGAGTTCATAATTACTGCAAAAAAATGCCGTCTCCCCTTTTTGACCCTGTAGAGAGTACCGTTAACAACTGAGATTATAACTAAAAACAGCGTTAGGCGCGTCGCTGAACGCCCCGATCTAGTATTGACAGACACACCAGTCCTCATCCGAAACTTCTTCAATGTCGACTAGTTCCTCGTCAGAGTTAATGTCACTATCAGCGCCACCTTTCAGCAATCGTTCAATTCTATTCGCTTCATCTTGTGGGAGCTTGTAGTATTTAAACCGGGCAGCATCAGTGATGATCTCGTCAATATAATTTACATGGTGTACAATGGTATACGGTGAGTTTCTGATATCCCGGTAGGCCTCTGAGAAAACGAACTTGTCGGCAGTGTCACTATTGTCAAGCCACAAAGTTTGCATAGCATTTTCAGTTAAGACCAATTCGTTTCTATTTTTGTCCTTGACGAGGAGATCCTTGAAAAGCAGGGCAAGCAAGTAACCCCATAGTGGTTGTACCTTACTGCGATCACTTCCTCTGCCTTGAAGTTAACTTCACACTGCAATAAGGATCGACGAAGGGTCAGCTGCCGATTTCCACATCACAAGCGTCTTATCTTAAAGACTCTACAGATTTCATCAATTTCCTTGCAGAGACGAAAATAGGAAAACGAACTTGTATCGATGAACGTCACAAGTCTATATACAAAAATACCACAAGAAGAGGGAATCACTACAGTATGCAAAGCATACGCAAACTTTTACAAAAATAACCCTCCAATCCCCATAAGCTATATCAAAGAAATGTTAAGACTTAAAATCACGGAGAATTCTTTCCAGTTCAACGGAAAAAAAACTATCTACAAATTCCCGGTACCGCCATGGGTACTAAAATGGCCGTTGCCTTTGCAAATATCTTTATGGTCGATATTGAGACACAGATTTTTAGCAAAAGCGTCATAAAGCCAATGAATTT
The DNA here is from genome assembly GCA_949126865.1 of Montipora capitata. Taxonomy (NCBI): domain Eukaryota; kingdom Metazoa; phylum Cnidaria; class Anthozoa; order Scleractinia; family Acroporidae; genus Montipora; species Montipora capitata. The sequence continues at coordinate 37,782,410 of OX421449.1, read as the reverse complement.
GCGACATTTTTTCGTTGAGGGATGTCAGCAAACCGGATATAAACAAGTTAATCGGCTAAGTAAACTCACACCACCCAACCATCAAATTTACGGCTGAGATCTCAAACACTGACACCACATTTCTAGACACTTTGTATACAAAGGGCAAACGCAAACGCAAATGAATCCATTCTGGATATAAGAACACAATTCAAGCCGACTGAAACCTTTCAATAAAGTCATTTTTCCTCCTGCTATCCACCAGGCGTCAAAAAAGAATTCGTGAAGGGCGAAGCCCTATGACTTCTGCGCACTAACTCTTCAAGAACAACTTTTGAAGAGAACATTTACAAATTCAAATCACGGGTCCGTTCTATATCTAGAGGCTATCCGAAACGTCTGATTGAGGCAATCCTATCAAACATCAAATTCACAGAAAGGGAATCAGCGCTGAAGCAGAGCAATGATAACCCTAAAGATATCTTGCCCTTTGTGACACAGTATCACCCAGCAGTGCCAAACCTAAAACATGTTTTACTAAAAAATTGTCACTTAATACAAAACCAGCCAACTCTATGGCAAATTTTCAAAGATCCACCAGTCATATATTTTAAAAGAGGAAAATCCCTAAAAGACATGCTCGTAAGAGTGAAGCTTTAAAAGGTCAAAGACCGAAAATACGGTACAAAATTCTCAACCGTTAAGGAGTATTCTGTAAATCCTTGCTGCTTCCTTCACTTGCCTGTCACATTCTCTTGCAAATGTTGCATATCCCTTCTGGTTCAGCCAGGTAGGAGTTCTGGCATTCAAATATGCCTGAGTGCTCCTCGGATATACAACATAAACAATATTTTGAGAGTCATAGATGTAAACAATGTTGTATATCCTTTGTGGTTCAGTCAGGTAGGGGTCCTGGCATTGAAATGTGTCTGAGCACTCCTGGGATATACAACACAGCCAATATTTTGAGTTGTAGGTTTAAGCAATGTTGAAGATCCTTTCTGGTTCAGCTCGGTCGGAGTCCTGGCATTAAAAATGTGCCTGAGTGCTCCTGGGATATGCAACATAAACAATATTTTGAATTGCAGATTTA
>OX421449.1:37771338-37773838 GCA_949126865.1 Montipora capitata | reverse complement strand
TTCTTTTTTTCTATATGACCTTCCTTCGCGATTTATTTTTGGACTTTGAACATCATACTCATGAAATGGAACGAACATACACTGTAAATTAACGAGCTTATACAATTCACATTGAAAGAAAATAATGAAGTACTAAAGCGTAAGCTTAAATTACTTTCTGTTTTCTTTAAGTTATGCATTACTATTCCTGAAGGCGAAAGTGATTGTTTCTGATCGCCTTAATTGTTTCATTGCTCAAAATACACTATGCACTGTACGTATTGCACTGCGAATGTGAAAGTGAATCTTTATAACACAATGCACGCGACATGAGTTTATGGGTCATTTACTCATTGAAAACAGAAAATCAAAAACACTTTCTACTCCACTGTCCATTTTTGGCACAAGCTATGAAAAATAAATAGATAAATATATTAATACGTTTATAATTTATTATTCATAATGCTTTTTATTTTTCTTCATAGGATATGGAGGAGATAAACAACATAGATGACCTGGTATTGAAACTTACCAATGTGAAGTTGCCTTGGGATGAGTTTTGTCCAAATGAACTCACCAACTGGCTGAATGTCTTTGCTCGCAGCCATGGGACAACCAAGGAATTGACCCTTCTAGGAATTTTACCTACAGTGGGCGCTCTCCTTGGCAAAACCGAGTTGAAGCTGTTTTCAACTCATAAGGAGAGGGGTAACATGTATTGTATTGCCCTTGCCCCTTCAGGTGCTGGGAAAACACCCGCTGCTCAAATCAGCTGCAGCCGACCCATCGTCAATCATCTGGAAGTGAAGATTGGGGATGATAAGCAGATCTTGGTGGACAATTCTTCTGTATCTGGTCTCTTCAGCTATTTTCTGAATGAAAAAGCAGTACCTGTTATGTGCATTGATGAATGTCAGGGGTTTTTCAACAAGATGCTACATCCATCCAAGTCTTCTAATGATCAATCCCTCACAATGGAACGCATGTGTAAGCTGTACGATGGAGATGCCTGGTACAGTGTTAAAGGTAACAAAGGCAAAAGAGTTGGCACTCAATTTGCCGCCATGTCCCTTGTTGGCTACACCACACCCAAGATGTTTCTACAGAGAGTATGGGGAAGAGTGGTTGAAAACAAAAATGGCTTTGCCGACCGTTTTCTAGTGTTTTGCTGCAGTCAAGAGAACATATCAATCATTGACAAGGAAGAGTATTCCTCGCAATTAGATGAATTTGCCCTTTCATCTCTTGATTTGGTTTATGAAAAGATTTATGCAGAACACAACTGTGGTGATCCTGTGGAATATACGCTGACTGTGGGAGCTAAGGAAGTGTATCAGAAATTCATTGCACAATCGACACAAGAGGGTCATCAAAGTGATGCAAAAGTATCAAAGAATGCACTTAAGTTGGCATTAGTGCTCCATGTTTTTTATGACCGTCTCAAGAAAGCTATAGACAGCACTATTGGGCCAGTTCCGAGAAACATACCCGAGCACACCATGAAGATGGCCATTACTCTCTGTTCCACCTTCTCGCATGTGAAGGCTTTGATGGATTTGGTAAGTATCTTATTATTATTTTTTTTGTTGTTGTTTAATTTTCCCCTTTGTCTATCAGGTAAAATTATCTTAAAACACTGTACTCACTTTTAATCCCGGTGACATAAGTGTGTGCCTGGGACAGTCCCATCTATCATCTTTTGTCTGTCTGTCTAAACAGTAACTGCTATTTAGTATTCTCCATTTCTTATCTTGGTTACTCACAGTTAAGGTAACATAAAAAAATTCTGGTTAAAATTTGCCAATTGATTCTCAGTTTATTACTTTTGTCTCCTAACTATTGATAGTTATTGATAGTTAGGCTTGGGGAACTTAAAGGGAATTGAAAAATGTTAACTAGATTTCAGTTTTGGCCTTCAACAGATTTTTCAGCCCACTCTCAAACAAAACCATTTTTGTTATTTTTCCCTAGTATTCACTGCATGATATTTACTTCCTATGATTTTGCTTGGTTAATCAATTGCAGACTTCCAACCTAAAAGATGGAGCACACCCCATTAGAACTGGTGTTGCTGCAGAAGAAGTCAAACAAAGGGTGGTTCAAACTAAAGGCATGTTTGCCACGGCAAAGCGCATTTATACAAGTTTCTCTTCGATTCGACGCCCCTCTGCCGACTTTGTTGTACAGCAATTCAAGGAAATGGAAAAGGAGGGACTTGGTGTGCTGAGAAATGCACACCGCTCAACAATTTTCTTCAAAAAGCTACCCGAGTTTCTTATCCATGAAGAATATAAACTGGGAAAACATAATATCACAGTAGATGACTACACAAAACTACTTGCAGAGGTTGATGAGTTTTACGATGAACGTCAAAGTGCAGAGGTGATGAAACTCTATCCTTGGAAAGATGATGCCCTAAGATATCACTACATTGATCCAGAACCAACAGTAGAGGGGTAATATAAGTTATAGACGTTTCACAGGCTTGTTCTGGCAAATAGAAGAACCAGCACATTATGCC
>OX421449.1:37743838-37753838 GCA_949126865.1 Montipora capitata | reverse complement strand
TTTAAAACACAAATGGATGACTGTGGACTTACTAGTTTGAAAGAAAACATTACGAAAAATCTTAAGCAAAACACAAACAAGCGAAAACGTTAATGCGAGATCCAAAATGATTTAAACTAAGGTAAACGTTTCGCACCGAATGATAAGGACTTTTAATAACCAAATGCAGTTTAAAAACATGCATTTTTGATAGAGCTTTGATGAAGAAAGTTCACGCACTGTACCGTGATCATAATAAAAATGTTTAAAAAGTGTTCTCGCATTTAAATACGAATTAGTAGAGTTTATAATGTCATGATAATTCTGAAATTCAGGCAGTCTGTGAACCGTCAACCAATCTTATGTAGCTATTATATATAATTACAATTTCCTTCAAGATATTGTCATTTCGTTGACTTGAAAAATAATGTGCGTCAGTTGCAATCAAAATGATTGTTTTTTGTGTTCCTTTATTTAAAAAAAGGAGGACCTGGCTCAGATCAAATAAAAGGTTTTACAGAAAGAACCAAAATGAAAGACTGGAATGAGATGTGGTGTTAATCGTAGAAGGGTAACGTCCAAATATACTTTCATTTTTGACTTAAAAGGGTTAACTGCTGTAACGACTTTTTAAACTCAGCAGTGTAAGTCACTTTAAAACTAACTCACGCAAATATTTGCACAGTAGTGATGCACATAGTTGTTTCATATTTTGAAAGTGTATTTGTGGCAATATACTTACAGGTAAGATAGACTGGTGAGTCCTGAGAAAACGTTTTCCGGGAGTTGACGTATGTTATTGTTATCAAAACATCTAGAAATGAAAACATAAAACGCAATGTATATGAAAACTAATCCAAAACTAAGCAACGTAGTTCTAATTTATCTTTACACTACTTTTAAAAGTACACTCAGGAACAGCACAAAATTTGAATTAAACAATTACAATGCATTCAATAGATCTTTAGCTGTTAATGCAGATTCGTCTTCCGCATTGGCTGATCACGGTTTTTTTCGATTCTATTTAAATATGAGCAGAAGAATAGTAATACCAATTGTAATAAAGGAGTCCGGGAACGACTCAGAGCGCCGATCAATTTCAAGCACAAATAGATGACTGTAGACTTGCTAGTTTGAAAGAAAACAAAGCGAAAAATCCAAAAAAAGAAACACAGAAAAAGCGAGAAGATTAATGAGAGATCAAAATTATTTAGACTAAGGTAAACGATTCTTACCGAATAATGAAGGCTGTTAATGACCAAATACAGTTCAGAAACACGCATTTTTGATCGAGCTTTGATAAAGAAAATTCACCATTGTACCGAGATCGTAATAAAAATATAAAAAAAGTGTTCTCACATGGAAATAGGAATTAGTAGAGTTTATAATGTCATGATAGTTCTAAAATTGAGGTTGTCTGTGAACCGTCAACCAATTTTATGTAGCTAGTATATATAATTACAATTTCGTTCAAGATATTGTCATTTCGATGAGTTGAAAATAAATGTGTGTCGGTTGCAATCAATATGATTGTTTTATGTGCTCCTTTATTAAAAAAAAGAGGACTTGGCTCAGATCAAATAAAAGGTTTTACTAAAAGAAGCATGATTAAAGACTGGAATGAGATGTAGTATTAATCTTAGAAGGCTAAGGTCTAAATGCACCTTCATTTTTGACCTTAAAGGGTTAATTGCTGTATCGACTTTTTAAACTCAGCTGTGTGAGTCACTTTGCAACTAAGTCAAACAAATATTTGTGGAGTAGAAATGCGCATAGTTGTGTCATATTTTGAAAGTGTATTTGTCGTAATATACTTACAGGTAAGATAGTCTGGTAAGTCCTGAGAAAATGTTTGCCGGGAGTTGACGTATGTTATTGTTATCAAGAGATCTAGAAATGAAAACATAAAACGCAATGTATATGAAAACTAATCCAAAACTAAGTAACATAGTACTAATTTATATTAACACTACTTTTAAAAGTACACTCAGGAACAGCACAAAATTTGAATTAAACAAGTACAATGCATTCAATAGATGTTTAGCTGTTAATGCAGATTCGTCTTCCGCATTGCCTGATCACGGCCTTTTTCGATTCTATTTAAATATGAGCAGAAGAATAGTAATACCAATTGTAATAAAGAAGTCCGCGAACGCCTCAGAGCGCCGATCAATTTCAAGCACAAATAGATGATTGTGGACTTGCTAGTTTGAAAGAAAACAATGCGAAAAATCTAAACAAAAACACAGAAAAAGCGAAAAATAATAATAAGAGATCAAAATTATTTAGACTAAAGTAAACGATTCTCACCAAATAATAAAGGCTGTTAATGACCAAATACAGTTTAGAAACACGCATTTTTGATCGAGCTTTGATGAAGAAAATGCACCACTCTACCCTGATCAAAATAAAAATTTTAAAAAAGTGTTCTCGCATTTAAATACGAATTAGTAGAGTTTATAATGTCATGATAGTTCTAAAATTGAGGCAGTCTGTGAACCGTCAACCAATTTTATGTAGCTATTATATATAATTACAATTTCCTTCAAGATATTGTGATTTCGTTGACTTGAAAATTAATGTGCGTCGGTTGCAATCAAAATGATTCTTTTTTGTGTTCCTTTATTTAAAAAAAGGAGGACCTGGCTCAGATCAAATAAAAGGTTTTACAGAAAGAACCAAAATGAAAGACTGGAATGAGATGTGGTGTTAATCTTAGAAGGGTAACGTCCAAATGCACTTTCATTTTTGACTTAAAAGGGTTAACTGCTGTAACGACTTTTTAAACTCAGCAGTGTAAGTCACTTTGCAACTAACTCACGCAAATATTTGCAGAGTAGTGATGCACATAGTTGTTTCATATTTTGAAAGTGTATTTGTGGCAATATACTTACAGGTAAGATAGACTGGTGAGTCCTGAGAAAACGTTTTCTGGGAGTTGACTTATGTAGTTGTTAGAAAGGTATCTATAAATGACAACATAAAACGCAATGTATATGAAAACTAATTTAAAACTATAAGTAACGTAGTACTAATTTATCTTCACATTACTTTTAAAAGTACACTCAGGAACAGCACAAAATTTGAATTAAACATGTACAATGCAATCAATAGATCTTTAGCTGTTACTTCAGATTTGTTCTTAGCATTGGCCGATCAAGGCTTTGTTTGGATTCTATTTAGATATGAGCAGTTAAATAGTAATACTAATTGTCCTATAGGAGTCCGCGAAAGACTCAGAGCGATCAATTTCAAACACAAATGGATGACTGTGGACTTGCTAGTTTGAAAGAAAACAATGCGAAAAATCTAAAACAAAAACACAGAAAAAGCGAGAAAATTAATGAGAGATCAAAATTATTTAGACTAAGGTAAACGATTCTCACCAAATAATGAAGGCTGTTAATGACCAAATAGAGTTCAGAAACACGCATTTTTGATCGAGCTTTGATAAAGAAAATTCACCATTGTACCGAGATCGTAATAAAAATTTAAAAAAAGTGTTCTCACATGGAAATAGGAATTAGTAGAGTTTATAATGTCATGATAGTTCTAAAATTGAGGTAGTCTGTGAACCATCAACCAATTTTATGTAGCTATTATATATAATTACAATTTCGTTCAAGATATTGTCATTTCGTTGAGTTGAAAATATATGTGTGTCGGTTGCAATCAATATGATTGTTTTATGTGCTCCTTTATTAAAAAGAAAGAGGACTTGGCTCAGATCAAATAAAAGGTTTTACTGAAAGAACCAAAATTAAAGACTGGAATGAGATGTAGTATTAATCTTAGAAGGTTAAGGTTCAAATGCACTTTCATTTTTGACCTAAAATGGTTAATTGCTGTATCGACTTTTTAAACTCAGCTGTGTGAATCACTTTGCAAATAAGTCACACAAATATTTGCGGAGTAGAAATGCGCATAGTTGTGTCATATTTTGAAAGTGTATTTTTTCGTAATATACTTACAGGTAAGATAGTCTGGTGAGTCCTGAGAAAATGTTTTCCGGGAGTTGACGTATGTAATTGTTATCAAAAGATCTAGAAATGAAAACATAAAACGCAATGTATATGAAAACTAATCCAAAACTAAGTAACGTAGTACTAATTTATCTTAACACTACTTTTAAAAGTACACTCAGGAACAGCACAAAATTTGAATTAAACAAGTACAATGCATTCAATAGATCTTAAGCTGTTAATGCAGATTCGTCTTCCGCATTGGCTGATCACGGCCTTTTTTGATTCTATTTAAATATGAGCAGAAGAATAGTAATACCAATTCTAATAAACGAGTCCGTAAATGACTCAGAGCGCCGATCAATTTCAAGCACAAATAGATGATTGTGGACTTGCTAGTTTGAAAGAAAACAATGCGAAAAATCTAAACAAAAACACAGAAAAAGCGAAAAATAATAATAAGAGATCAAAATTATTTAGACTAAAGTAAACGATTCTCACCAAATAATAAAGGCTTTTAATGACCAAATACAGTTTAGAAACACGCATTTTTGATCGAGCTTTGATGAAGAAAATTCACCACTGTACCGTGATCATAATAAAAATTTTAAAAAAGTGTTCTCGCATTTAAATACGAATTAGTAGAGTTTATAATGTCATGATAGTTCTAAAATTGAGGCAGTCTGTGAACCGTCAACCAATTTTATGTAGCTGTTATATATAATTACAATTTCCTTCAAGATATTGTCATTTCGTTGGCTTTAAAATTAATGTGCGTCGGTTGCAATCAAAATGATTGTTTTTTGTGTTCCTTTTATAAAAAACGAGGACCTGGCTCAGATCAAATAAAAGGTTTTACAGAAAGAACCAAAATGAAAGACTGGAATGAGATGTAGCATTAATCTTAGAAGGGTAAGGTCTAAATGCACTTTCATTTTTGACCTAAAAGGGTTAATTGCTGTATCGACTTTTTAAACTCAGCTGTGTGAGTCACTTTGTAACTAAGTCAGACAAATATTTGCAGAGTAGAAATGCGCATAGTTGTGTCATATTTTGAAAGTGTATTTGTCGTAATATACTTACAGGTAAGATAGTCTGGTGAGTCCTGAGAAAATGTTTTCCGGGAGTTGACGTATGTTATTGTTATCAAGAGATCTGGAAATGAAAACATAAAACGCAATGTATATGAAAACTAATCCAAAACTAAGTAAGGTAGTACTAGTTTATCCTAACACTACTTTTAAAAGTACACTCAAGAACAGCACAAAATTTGAATTAAACAAGTACAATGCATTCAATAGATCTTTAGCTGTTAATGCAGATTCGTCTTCCGCATTGACTGATCACGGCCTTTTTTGATTCTATTTAAATATGAGCAGAAATATAGTAATACCAATTGTAATAAAGGAGTCCGCGAACGCCTCAGAGCGCCGATCAATTTCAAGCACAAATAGATGATTGTGGACTTGCTAGTTTGAAAGAAAACAATGCGAAAAATCTAAACAAAAACACAGAAAAAGTGAAAAATAATAATAAGAGATCAAAATTATTTAGACTAAAGTAAACGATTCTCACCAAATAATAAAGGCTTTTAATGACCAAATACAGTTTAGAAACACGCATTTTTGATCCAGCTTTGATGAAGAAAATTCACCACTGTACCGTGATCATAATAAAAGTTTTAAAAAAGTGTTGTCACATGAAAAAAGCAATTAGTAGAGTTTATAATGTCATGATAGTTCTAAAATTGAGGCAGTCTGTGAACTGTCAACCAATTTTATGTAGCTAGTATTTCGTTCAAGATATTGCCATTTTATCGGCTTGTAAATTAGTGTGTGTCGGTTGCAATCATAATGACTGTTTCATGTGCTCCTTTACTTAAAAAGAAGAGGACCTGGCTCAGATCAAATAAAAGGTTTTACAGAAAGAACCAAAATGAAAGACTGGAATGAGATGTAGTATTAATCTTAGAAGGCTAAGGTCCAAATGCACTTTCATTTTTGACCTAAAAGGGTTAATTGCTGTATCGACTTTTTAAACTCAGCTGTGTGAGTCACTTTGCAACTAAGTCACACAAATATTTGCGGAGTAGAAATGCGCATAGTTGTGTCATATTTTGAAAGTGTATTTGTCGTAATATACTTACAGGTAAGATAGTCTGGTGAGTCCTGAGAAAATGTTTTCCGGGAGTTGACGTATGTTATTGTTATCAAGAGATCTAGAAATGAAAACATAAAACGCAATGTATATGAAAACTAATCCAAAACTAAGTAACGTAGTACTAGTTTATCCTAACACTACTTTTAAAAGTACACTCAAGAAGAGCACAAAATTTGAATTAAACAAGTACAATGCATTCAATAGATCTTTAGCTTTTAATGCAGATTCGTCTTCCGCATTGACTGATCACGACCTTTTTCGATTCTATTTAAATATGAGCAGAAAAATAGTAATACCAATTGTAATAAAGGAGTCCGCGAACGACTCAGAGCGCCGATCAATTTCAAGCACAAATAGATGATTGTGGACTTGCTAGTTTGAAAGAAAACAATGCGAAAAATCTAAAAAAAAAAAAAAAAGAAAAAGCGAAAAAAATTAATGACAGATCAAAATTATTTAGACTAAGGTAAACGATTCTCACCGAATAATGAAGGCTTTTAATGACCAAATACAGTTTAGAAACACGCATTTTTGATCGAGCTTTGATGAAGAAAATTCACCACTGTACCGTGATCATAATAAAAATTTTAAAAAAGTTTTGTCGCATGGAAATAGGAATTAATAGAGATTATAATGTCAGGATAGTTCTAAAATTGAGGCAGTCTTTGAACCATCAACCAATTTTATGTAGCTATTATATATAATTACAATTTCCTTCAAGATATTGTCATTTCGTTGAGTTGAAAATATGTGTGTGGCGGTTGCAATCAATATGATTGTTTTTTGTGCTCCTTTGTTAAAAAAAAGAGGACCTGGCTCAGATCAAATAGAAGGTTTTACTGAAAGAACCAAAATTAAAGACTGGAATGAGATGTAGTATTAATCTTAGAAGGTTAAGGTCCAAATGCACTTTCATTTTTGACCTAAAATGGTTAATTGCTGTATCGACTTTTTAAACTCAGCTGTGTGAGTCACTTTGCAACTAAGTCACACAAATATTTGCGGAGTAGAAATGCGCATAGTTGTGTCATATTTTGAAATTTTTTTTTTTTTGTAATATATTTACAGGTAAGATAGTCTGGTGAGTCCTGAGAAAATGTTTTCCGGGAGTTGACGTATGTTATTGTTACCAAGAGATCTAGAAATGAAAACATAAAACGCAATGTATATGAAAGTTAATCCAAAACTAAGTAACGTAGTACTAATTTATCTTAACACTACTTTTAAAAGTACACTCAGGAACAGCACAAAATTTGAATTAAACAAGTACAATGCATTCAATAGATCTTTAGCTTTTAATGCAGATTCGTCTTCCGCTTTGGCTGATCACGGCCTTTTTTGATTCTATTTAAATATGAGCAGAAGAATAGTAATACCAATTGTAATAAACGAGTCCGCGAACGACTCAGAGCGCCGATCAATTTCAAGCACAAATAGATGATTGTGGACTTGGTAGTTTGATAGAAAACAATGTGAAAAATCTAAAAAAAAAACAGAAAAAGCGAAAAAAATTAACGAGAGATCAAAATTATTTAGCCTAAGGTAAACGATTCTCACCGAGTAATGAAGGCTTTTAATGACCAAATACAGTTTAGAAACACGCATGTTTGATCGAGCTTTGATGAAGAAAATTCACCACTGTACCGTGATCATAATAAAAATTTTAAAAAAGTTTTCTCGCATGGAAATAGGAATTAGTAGAGTTTATAATGTCATGATAGTTCTAAAATTGAGGCAGTCTGTGAACCGTCAACCAATTTTATGTAGCTGTTATATATAATTACAATTTCCTTCAAGATATCGTTTTCTGGGAGTTGACTTATGTTATTGCTATAAAGGTTTCTATAAATGAAAAAATAAAACGCAATGTATATGAAAGTTAATCCAAAACTAAGTAACGTAGTACTAATTTTTCTTAACACTACTTTTAAAAGTACACTCAGCAACAGCACAAAATTTGAATTAAACAAGTACAATGCAATCAATAGATCTTTAGCTGTTACTGCAGATCTTTCCTTAGCATTGGCTGATGAAGCCTTTTTTTTGGATTCTATTTAGATTTGAGCAGATCAATAGTAATACCAATTGTCCTATAGGAGTCCGCGAACGACTCAGAGAAAAAGCGAAAACGTTAATGCTAGATCAAAATTATTTAAACTAAGGTAAACGATTCTCACCGAATAATAAAGGCTTTTAATGACCAAGTTCTGTTTTAAAAACATGTATTTTTTATCGAGCTTTGATGAAGAAAGCATACTCTTTCTGGTTTAGCCAGGTACCAGTCCTGGTGTTGAAATGTGCCTGAGCGCTCCTGGGATATACAACATAAACAATATTTTGAGAAGATAGATGTAAACAATGTTCTGCGTCCTTTCTAGTTCAGCCAAGTAGGAGTCCTGACATTAAAATGTGCCTAATCCCTCCTACGATATACAACACAAACAATTATTTGAATTTTAGATTTAAGCAGAGTTGTATTTTCTTTCTGGTTTAGCCATGTAGGAGTCTGCCATTGAAATGTGCCTAAGTGCTCCTGGGATGATGCAACATAAACAATATTGTGAGTCAGATGTAAACAATGTTGTATATCCTTTTTTGGTTCAGCCAGGTAGGGGTCCTGGCATTGAAATGTGCCTGAGTGTTCCTGGGTTATACAACACAAACAGAAACAAAGGTCATGAGGCCCTTGTGTAATTGGTTCTTATTACGGCTAAAGTTTAGGTAAAAGATCACGTCACAGGGGTCACAAAAGGTACGTGTCAGCGTGGTTGTGAACACTTAGCCTAAATTTCCGGTAGTTTCCGTCGTTGCCAACGGGGAAAGTTGACTTTAATTTGAGATTTTTGCCATCAGAAATCCCGGATCCAGGGGCTTTAAAGAGAGGATTTCCCGGGTTCCGCTTTGCATTGAAGCTAAATTCCGCATCCCCTCCCTATATGCAGTCCCAAATCCCGCTCCCCAAAATTCCAAATCCCGTTTCCCGAAAACCCTACTGGGTACCTTCATTTGTCTTAATACTACTCTACTATGCTCAGCGACGGTACAAAATTCGAATTTTAGCGGAGCTCCGCTCGCCCCGAACGCGCGGGCGAGCGGGGCACCATCGTTAAGAAAATATGGTAACCCATAAAATTTGGTTGTACTCTAATCACCCTGAAACCATTATAAAATATTTTGTAACTAATCTTTAATAAACATAAACACAGCATCAGGAGCGGGCATCTCGTTTATTGACAGCGAGCGTTTTCAACATACCAAAGAGAAAATTACATAAGTGAATAAGCAAATAAAGTCAAAGTTGAAAGAGATGCTTTGGAGTGGCTCTTGCATAACTTACAAAATCTTAAGTAACCTAGGAAACCCCTAGGGGTTCAACATACCTACGAGCATGCCTAAAGTACTTCTACAATTAACACGAACAGGAGCCCATCTGGAGCGTGCAACTTCCATACAGCGTCTGTGAAACGGCGTTTTCACAAGTAGGTTTATTTTTAGACTAGCCCTTCCCGCGAATTAGGTCAAAAAACAAAGGCAGTTCCGGTTCGGTGACCCTATGACGTCAGCTTAATTTCTTGTAATTGGTCATCGGGCTCCTGTGGGAGTCTAATTAGCGGGAAATTTAATCTAAAAATAACCTTACTTGTGAAAACGCCGTTGCAAGAACACAGTAGAGTTGTAGGCTCCAGATGGGCTCCTGACACGAATCTGAACATACTCCATTGTCATTAGCGAAGCATTACAAAATATATTTTTGGTCACCGTACAACCGTGCGACCGTACGACCGTACGACCGTATGTCCGTCCACCCCTCCATGTATGCCAATGTGACCAGTATCACGTGATCATATCACGGGCTCAAGTCTAGAGGTCATCGAGGAGGCAATGCAGCTGACACTAGC
>OX421449.1:37728838-37738838 GCA_949126865.1 Montipora capitata | reverse complement strand
CAATATCGCTACAACCAATGTGATCTTTGTGGATGGACTGAAAGTACTTAGAAAAGGCGTTGGAGTGTTCAAGTTCGTTGGAAAAGACGTCTGTACCATAGTAAATTTTATCAGGGATCGGTTTCCTTTTATGTTTCAAGGGGAAGAAAGACCAAAATCTTTTACTGTTATGATGAACTTCCAATAGTGCAGGATTATTAAAATTTCTGACTTTCCTCCAAAGGGGTTCCTTTTTCGTATCGCTTTTGCTAGGTCACCTTTGATCCACGGGGGATGGTTTGGATTGCGTGCAGGTACTTTAGGGACAAAGGTGTTCATCGTGGTAAAAACAAGATCATTTCACAATTCCCAAGATGCATCGAAATCCTCCAGGGATGCGATATTAACTAGATGTAAGGCCTGACTAATGACTTCAAAATTTTCAAATTTGAAGTTGTAACGTAAACTCTTTGCAGAAGTCTTGAAAAGATAGGAAACCCCGATGTCAAAGACTATGGGTTAGTGATCAGATGGAATTCCAATTTCACTAATAACAACACCACTTTGGAGAGAAAAGATACTGTCTGAATTGTTAGTTAAGACTAAATCCAAAACACTACTCAGACGCGTTGGAGACTGAATAAGCTGAAATAAATAAGTCTTTTAAGATATCCACCAGCCTATTTTCGTCATTTGTAGTACAGTGTGAAAACCCAGACCCATCAATCCAGTGTATATTACGAAAGTTGAAATCACCCATAAGTACAACAGAATGATAATTGTTGAAATCAACCAGATTCAAGGCGTTTATAAAATGAGTCACAAACCTTGCGTCATTCGGTGGGCGATAGCAGGAGAACATAAGAATTTTTCTCTTGCATTTTAGGTTTTCTATTTCTACCATGACCACCTCAGATTCTGAGGAAAGACCCGTGAAACATACTTGGCTTGAACTGTGTGTTGATTTGATTGCGATCAGAACTCCACCACCAGTTCGATTTTGGCGATTTTTCCTGTAGATATCATACCCAGTGGGCAGGATTTCGAAGTCAGAGATACTCTCGTTGAGCGAGGTTTCCGTCAAACAAACAATATCCAAATCAAATCCATAAGTGAGGTCTTGTAGTAGTTGTAGTTTTGACACGTAGGAATCTCTATCAAAGCAGACAGCCTTCAAGCTCCTGGCGTTCTGATAGAAGCAATAAAGGTTCTTGGGACTATTTGCAGGTCCAGGGTTCGTATGTATGTCGCCACCAAGAGTGATACGAAGAAGCTGGAAGGTGCTTAAACCTTTTGTAACACGGAGGACTCTAGAAGACATAAATGACCTGCCACCATGCTTGTTCATGTTGTCATTTATGAGGCGAAAACCTCCCCCTGTACTTGTAAAGTAAGCAGGTTCTAATAAATTTGCTCATCTGTTCGTCCTTTCTTGCCGATTCTGGTTCTAAGCCAAGCTGGCGTGTTTCAGTGAAATACATCAAAATGTAAATGATCTCATTTTCAGAGATAAGTGGAATAAAGTACATCAATAAGACTCTTTTTTTGACCTTGATCCGACAAAGACGATCTGTCACATCACCAGCTATGGTACATGTGTGATTCCTATTGGCTGGCTTTTGACAGTCGACTCTGAAATGGTTCCTTTCCTTTTCCTTTCCATTCGCTTGCTGAGGATTTGCTTGCTTTCTTTTAAAACTCTTGCGATTCAAGAAAAATTTATTGCCTAACTGGTAAATTCGACAGTAGATTTCGTAACTATGGTTGGAAAAACCGATATCGCACTCATCCCTTGGAATTCACACGATATCGGTTTTTCGCATGAAATTTACCGTGGAACTCACTGGTTAGGCAGCGAAGAAAACGACATAATTAAGCAACATCCGGAAAAAAACAAAACACGGACAATTCCAAAGCCATTTATTTTCACCAATCCTGCAGCCAGTAATAATAAACAACCCGGGAGCTCAGCTTTTAGGCTTGGCTAAATCTATATACAATCTATATTACAATCTATATTACAAGGAAAATGCAATCTATCCCAGTTTATAAAAACAAGATTGTTTAAACTAAGGCCCGTTTTAAACGTCGCATTTCGCATGTGCCGTATCTAATGCAATTGTTTTCGCTTATTTGGCACATGTGAAATGCGACTTTTAAAACGGGCGTAAGGTTAACGTTTCTCGCCGAATAATAAAGGATTTTCATGACCAAATGGAGTTTAAAGACATCGGTTTTATTCGAGGGTTAAGTTGATGAAGAAAGTTTACTGTACTGCGACCATATAGAAGAAATCAAAGTGTTTTCGCGTGATAATCGGAATTAATAGAGTTTCATGATGTCCTGACCGTTCTAAATTGGACTGAGGACTGTTTTAGAACTATGAAATCGTTACAGTCTACTCTCTCTAAGACGGACACCATCGGGACCGGCCTCAGCTGTCCGTCTTAGAGAGGTGTCCGGCTTATAGAGAGTCGATATAACATGACCCCAGGAATTTTGAGATAATAATGCTGAACCTGTACACAGTGAATATGCGTCCGTTTAAAAGTTTGTTTTAAGTTATTTACTTGAACGAAACCTACCTGTTTTAGATTACAGTACAATTCCGTTGTCACCTCCAAGTTATTTTTTGAATGGGACAATGCCTGATTTAATTTAAACTTGTACTGTATGTATTCCGGCGACAAGATAAGAGCTGTCAATTAAACGTCTGGTGTTGAAAAGAGTCACGTACAATAATTTTTCTTCCCTAAATCGTAATTTGCGATCTCATTCAGCACTTCACAAGTGTCCGTTGTCCGTCTTATGGAGGTGTCCGTCTTATAGAGAGTTTGGTTATAGTAAAATGACCGAAAAAACGGCCGGAACCGGCACCAGGTGTCCGTCTTATAGAGGTGTCCGTTAAGAGAGAGTTGACTGTATGACACAACTATGTGGCTCTCCACTCCACAAATAATTGTGTGTTTTAGTTGCAAAGTGACTCAGGCAGCTGAGTTAAATAAAATCTTTACAGCAATTATCCTTTTCAGGTCTAAAATTATAACGAGGCAGAGGCAGAAGCAATCAACTTGATTTTTTCATGGACGGTTTCATTCAAAAAAGGAGGAATTGGCTAAGATCAAATAAGAGGTTTTACAAAAACAGCAAAAAAAAAAGTAGTGGAATAACATTTTGTCCTTTTAGAAGTCCAAGGTGTAAATGTACTTTAATTGTTGACCTAAAAGAGATATCGATTAGTTGTGAAATTTGAAACAGCTCTCTAAGTGACTAATTAACGAAATCAGTCAACTCTTTGTGGAGGTGCATTACTAAAGAAAATTTTCACATTATATTTTGGTCAATATGCTTACAGGTCTCGTAGACTTGTGAGTTCTGAGAAAACCTTTTCTGGGATTTAATTTAATTAATTGTTAGATATCCACTCAGAAGTTAAACCCTTTGAAGAGATTAGTTATCGTAGTATTAACTTATTTTAATACGACATTGCAAATTGCACGTTGCACATTCAACAATTCTAATTAAACAGTGTTTCGCGTATAAATGAACAAAGGAGACTGGACCTAGACTGTCAAAGGGCATGTAATCCGACTCACCAAAAATGCTAGTTTTTTCATGTGATTGTAATGTTAGGATGCAATAGTTCTTGTTCCGCTGCGATTGTATGTATTTTTTAATGTCTGGACTGGCTTGGACAAACGTAAGTTTTTAACTCAGTTTATAAATTTCTTCTACATTGATTTCGATCAGAGTATTCAATTATTAAGGGATTATTGTTATTTTACTACTTTCGATAGCTTCAGATTATTTTCTTTAAATAAATCTTGAAAATCCAAGCTGTCCTGTTTAACCTCGTTGACTCAGCGGCCCATTATCTGAAGGTTTTCTCAACAATTCGTCCCTGAGAAACCGGAGTATCAAGGATGACTGACAAAAGTATCGAGGAGAAAGCGAAGAATGTCCGTCGCGCGGCAAAGAGCTCTTTGACGAGAACAATGAACGCAGTGTCTATGTTGATGAAGGCGGAACGTCCCGCAAATGAAATTCAGCAAGGTTTTGTGGAAGCAAAGAATGCACATTCCGATTTGGTAATCAAGCACGAAGAATATACAATGTTTCTGAATGATGAAAGTTATGAAGAGGCCGAATCGTGGATGATGGATTGCACTGAAAACTACACGAGTTTTGCTATGGAAGTTAGCAAATGTCTCAGATGTCTGGAAAAAGAGAGA
Source organism: Montipora capitata (assembly GCA_949126865.1). Taxonomy (NCBI): domain Eukaryota; kingdom Metazoa; phylum Cnidaria; class Anthozoa; order Scleractinia; family Acroporidae; genus Montipora; species Montipora capitata. The sequence goes on along the minus strand of OX421449.1, from coordinate 37,734,627 downwards.
AAACAGGAGAGCTGTCAAACATCAATTTCCGGAAATGGTGGCGCCAAACCAACAGGCGATGAAGAGTTTGTACAAACAGAGGATGGCAATGACCTTGGTAAACAAGATGAAGACGATTCAATCAAATTAACTCAAGTAAAGACCAAAAAACCACTGATTCTGACACACGAGAAGCCGAAACTTCCAATTTTTTTATGGTGATGTGCGAAAGTACTTCATTTTTCGTGAAGATTTCAAGCACGCTGTCGAGAGTCGATGCGATAAGAAAGATTCGATGACAATACTGCGTTCTTGTTTAGGACCGGAGCCTGGAAAGTTAATTGAGGGGATTAGTTAAGATTTGAATTCCGCTTGGAAATACCTCGATCAGAACTATGGCGACCCAAGAGTTATTTCTGATATCGTCTCTGGTGAGCTGGAGAAGTTTAAAGCAATTCAACCCGGTGAAGACAATCGTTTCTGTGACCTTGTCAACTTGGTACGACGGTCATACAATATTTTAAAGGAAGTTAAGCGACCCCAGGACATTGACAACACTTATGTAATTTCACTTATTGAGAGAAAAATGACGAAAGATGACCTTAAAGTCTGGGCTCGTCATATTTATCTGCGGAAACTGGAGCCCTCGATGTCTAATCTTTTGCAGTGGATGGAAGAGGAATTCACCGCGCGTTTACGTTCTGGTGCTGCTATTCGCAAGAATGGTCCGTCACGTACAAATTGCCATGTTGTCGCGTCGATCAATCGACAGGAAACGGCTCGTGCCAAAGGTCAACCCGACGATAACAGAGAAAAACAAAATCAATGCTACATTTGTAAGAGAGCTCATTACGTTGACCTGTGTTCCAGGTTTCTCGCTATGACGCCACAGGAAAGGTGGAAGGTAGTGAAAGAACAAAGGGCTGTTTTTCATGTTTGAAGCGCAGCAGAGGCCACTCCTCCGCAAACTGCTTGCACAAAGAAGCGTGCACCGAAAAAAGACGCGATGGTACTTTGTGCGGAGAAGTCTCACCATAAACTTCTTCACGTTGATAATGGCATAAAAAGGTCAGAGAACATGCAAGTTTCATTTATTGAAGACAGTGGCAAGGCGATACTTCCTATAGTTTCTGGTTTAATCAAAGGAAGCGACACCGAACCGTGGAAGCCAGCGTCTTCTACGATAGTGGGACGCAAATCAGCATAATAAGAACGGCTCTTGCCGAACGCCTATGCCTTGAAAGTAAACCAATCAGGATTGTCATTACTAAAGTGGGAGGCGCAGAAGAAGATCTAGATACGAAGCTTTATAAAGTTCCTGTGTGTGACGACAACGGAACGTTAGTGCAGACAATTCGAGTAGTAGGAGTCCCCCAAATATCAGACGAAACCGCGAATCCTAATGTCAACTACATTTCAAGTGTTCTTGGTATACCTGTCAATCAGCTTCAACGTAAGGCAGGTCCAGTCGATCTTTTGATCGGAATCAACTATCCTAGATTCCATAATGGAGAAACCAAGACAAAGGAAGGTTTCGTGGCACGCAAAAGCCCCCTAGGATGGGTAGTTTTCGGATACGACTCACAGGATGTCCTTCCACAAGTGAAACAAGTCCTCCATGTTCGTCTGGCTACGCCTACAGATATCACCGACTTTTGGAAGACAGAAGCCATGGGAGTGTCTGTTCATATCATATCATATATCTTTATTTACCCTCGGATTTTTAGAGTAGCTTGGTGTAGCTAATTTCTCCGAGCATTTACCCTCCCAACCATGATACATCACAGAAGACAGACCACAACACCGGGAACTACATGCCCTACTCTTTGCGACAAGTGTTTGGGTTCTTTTACGTCCCACAGGATTATGAACATTGAAGGGCTGTGAGACGGGACCTCCGGCTTATCGTCCTTATCCGAGAAGACTAGAAAGTCTTACCATTTGCAGATGTAATTACAAAGGCAGCACTTTCCCCTCAGTTGTTTAAAGACCCTGAGTGTTGGTCCGGCCGGAATTGAACTCACGACCTCCCACGTAACAGCCCGGTGCTCAACCAACTGAGCCACCGGTGCGCGGTCATGCATGATGGTCGTCCATCATGCACCTGTGAAGCAGGGAAGATGTCCAAAGAAGAGAAGGCAGAGCTAAAGCTAATAGAAGAAAGCTGTAAACTTCAAGGAAAGGGTTGGCTTATGAAGTACCCATGGAAGAAAGATCCCGCGTGTTTACCCAACAACTATACGCAAGTTTTGAAAAAGCTGGAATCAACCGAGCGACGCTTGATCAAGAAACCAGAATACGCCAAATTGTACGGGGATCAGATAAAGGAAAGGGAAAAAATGCGATTTTCCAGAAAGTTAAAAGAAAAGGAAATTGAAGAGTGGAAGGGACCTGTACATTATGTGGCCCATCACGCTGTAGTTCGTCCAGAGAAGAAGACCACACCTATAAGAATTGTCTTTAATAGCTCAGCCTCTTTCAACGGTCACACGCTTAACGACTACTGGTTTAAAGGGCCAAATCTACTTAACAATCTCTTTGGCGTCCTCATACGATTTAGAGAGAACCATGTTGCTTTATGTGGTGACATAACAAAGATGTACCACATGATCGCCATACCACCACTTGACCAACACGTACACAGATTTATATGGAGAGATTACGAGACGGAGCGAGAACTGGATGTCTCCGTGAATACTGTTTTTACGTTTGGATACCGTCCTGCACCAACCATGGCAATAACGGCGATGCGAAAAACGGCAGAGATGAATAAAGAAAGCGACCCAAAGGCAGCTGAAGCAATCATAAAAAATGCTTACGTCGACGACATTTGTGACTCGGTCCAAAGCGTGGAGGAAGCCAAAGCTATGACGTCAAGCATAGACAAGGTTCTCAAAACAGGTGGCTTTCAAGTAAAGAAGTCGATCTCAAATGCAAACCTTGCTGACGATAGTAATTCAGAAGAGGTCATACTCGGCAGTGAACCAGAAACGGAACGAGTTTTAGGAACAGTCTGTGGTCATATCGCCTGATGCCACCCAATCTAATTATCCAAAGACACTCATTCCTCTAAAGCTAACGAAGAGAATTCTCCTGAGTAAACTGGCTGGTATCTTCGATCCCATTGGCGCAGCAACAGCAGTTCTCATGAAGCTAAAGGTTGCTATGCAGGAGCTATGGCAATTGGGATTGGATTGGGATGAAGAAGTGCCAACGGAAACAAGACAAAAATGGCTCAAGTTGCTTGAAGAAGTATCAAAACTCAATCATGTCAAGTTCGATTGATGTCTCACACCTTCTGAAGGGGTTGGAGCTCCAAAGCTGATTGTGTTTTGTGATGCCTCATGCCAAGCCTTTGGAGCCTGTGCCTATGCCAGATGGAAACTTCGAAATGGGAATTTTGGAGTCAGATTCATTGCTGCTAAATCAAGGGTTGCACCTCTAAAGGAGTTAACGATTCCTCGTCTCGAACTACAAGGAGCTATATTAGCATGTCGCCTCGGCAAGACCATATTAGCGGAATCACGCCTGACGTTTGAGGGGGTACGATATTTGTCAGACAGCAGGGTTGCACTAGCCTGGATCCAGGGTCCTTCACGAAGTTACAAGCCGTTTGTGTCATCTCGAATTGGAGAGGTAAAGAGCAACTCAGAGCCATCAAATTGGTCGCACTGCCCAACAAAACCTAACGTCGCAGATGATATCACGAGGGGTATCACCATTGAAGAAATGAACGGCAGATGGCTGAAAGGTCCAGAATTTCTGTAGACAGAGGAAGCACGTTGGCCTGTGGAGACAGGAAGTCCTGATTCAATTGAAGTGAATAAAGAACGACGGAGGATCCAAATTGCTTGCCCAGTCACTGTGTCTGAGCCTATATTAAACTGTGAAGATTTCTCAAGTTGAAGAAGACTTATTCGAGTACTGCGCACGTCAGGAGATTCTGCCACAACCTTCGCAGCAAGCTAAAACGAGTTGACTGTAATCAGAAAGGAAACGTGGGTCCACTCAACGCCTTAGAGATTGAAGATGCAGAAGAATATTGGCTTAAGTTTGCCCAGTATGGTTTACCTCAAAAAATGCAGAGAGGAGATTTCAAAACATTGACGCCATATGCTGATGAAAATGGAATCATAAGAGTTGGTGGTCGAGTCGATCCATCTTTGCTGTCCTACGATAACACGCGTCCTGTTTTATTGCCATACAAACACTGGATATCTATGTTAGTCACCCGTCAGGCACATCAGTATGGTCATTCAGGTGTTGCTGCCACTACAGCAAAATGCAGGCGGAAGTATTGGATTGTCAGAGGTCACAATTTGTCCAGGGTTGTCAAGCGAAAATGCACCTTCTGTCGAGAATTTGAAGCACAGGCTGAGACCCAGTTGATGGCTGATCTCCCTTCATGCAGATTGCAGCCTTACACGCCACCCTTCCATCACACCGTGTGCGACTATTTTGGGCCCATCAAAGTAAAGCTTGGTAGGAACAAGACAGCAAAGCATTATGGAGTGATTTTCACTAGTCTGAACACACGTGCAGTCCATTGTGAACTAGCCACAGATGCCAGTACCATGGATTTTCTCCAAGTCCTACGAAGATTTTTGTCCTACCGGGGTTATCCAAAGTTAATGATCTCGAACAACGGCTCTCAGATGGTTGGAGCTGAGCGTGAACCTCATGATATGATCAAGGGTTGGGACGGCAACCAGCTGAAGGAGTATTGTGCAGACAGAGGAATGAAATGGCAGTTCACCACGCCCTTAGCCCATAACAAAATGGTTACTCAGAGTCTATTGTGAAGTCTACGAAGTCTGCATTAAAGAAAGCAATTGGAGAAACTATTTTGACGCCGATGGAGTTGTACACCTGTCTTCTTGAAGTGGCCAATCTTTTGAACCAACGCCCAACTGGAAAGCTATCAGAAGATCCAGACGACGGCACGTATTTATACCCAAATGACATCCTTTTAGGAAGAGCAACAAGCACAGTCCCACAAGGACCGTTTCGGGAAACTTCAAACCCGCGCCACCGATTTGACTTTTGTCAAAAAATCGTCCATTCATTTTGTGAGTTTGATTTGGTCACTGATGAGGACGTCTTGAAATTGATCAGATGTTCCACTATCAAGGCTTGTAAACTTGAACCCCTACCAGCAACCAAAATGCGAAGTTGCTATTCGACTCTTGTCCCAGTATTCAAAACAGCAATCAATCTGTTGCTGTCGACTGGATCGATGCCAGAGGATCTTAAGATTACTTCGTTGCGCCCGCTACTGAAGAAACCGAATGCTGACTGTGAGCAATTTTCCAACTTCCGCCCGGTGTCCAATTTGAAGTTTCTTTCAAAATGGGTAGAAAAGTCTGTATTTGTGCAGGCGAATAATTACCTCACGGTTAATGGCTTGCATGAACGTTCTCAATCTGCGTACAAAGCGCACCACAGTACAGAGACCGCACTACTAACGATCACAAAGGACATCTTACTTTCACTGCATAGGGGGAGGAGGGGGGGGGGGGGGGGGCAATGTGTTTCTATTGTTACTAGACTTATCAGCTGCATTTGACACGGGTAATCATTCTTTGCTACTTTCGCGTCTGGAGAACTCGTTTGGCATCACGGTAACTGTTTTGCAGTGGTTTCATTCTTATCTGTCGGGGCCGATCTCAGTTTGTCGAAATTTATGATACAAAATCGTCGGTTAGGGATCTGACTGGGGGCGTGCCGCAGGTCCCATTTTTGTATCTATTGTATACTGCACCACTTGCTGAGATAATATGAAGTCATGGACTCGACTATCATTTCTATGC
>OX421449.1:37721338-37726338 GCA_949126865.1 Montipora capitata | reverse complement strand
TGATTTTAATTTCATAACCCAACAATTTAAAGAAATCTTCTGATTACCACATTTAGTTGCACTTGAGTCATATGTTAAGGCCTTCCAATACAAAGTAATTGATATTCTTTTCTTTAAACTATGCAAAATTGGATTTAGAATTAATGATTCGAGTTCTTTTTGTAATGATGAACCTGAGAATTTATATCACCTTTTCTATCATGAATGCCCTCACTCTAAAACGTTCTGGACTGATTTCGAATCGTACTGGTACTTTTTTATCGAATCAGCCAATCCATCTTTCTGCGCAAAACGCTTTATTTAGAGTTTTATCAAAACAATGCCCTTTATCAAATTTATTGAAGTATTTCATAGTAATTGGAAAATTATTTTTGTGAGACTGCAGAAGAAGCCAAACACTTCCTAAAATTGAAGGACTGCAATATAATCCAATATAATTTTTTTTATGCCCTTCTTGTTTTATTGCTTTTTTTTTCCTTGCTCATTGTTTTGATGTAAGAATATGAATATAATTAGCATCTGCAAGAGAAAATGAGAGAAAATGGGACAGAGAGGTAGGCTAAGGGCGTTGGCCGGGATATGTTGTGTCCACGAAAGTTATTTTTGGACGAGCGGAAGTCTCTGTTCTAGCGGAAGTCTGTCTTCCGATACGTCCGCATGCGGGTTGGCCTGCATGCGGACGTCTCGGAAGACTTCCGCTCGTCTAAAAATAACTTTCGTGGACATGACATATCCCAAGGACTGGACCGGGAACCTCCCTTTCTGTCCCCTCATTTTCTCTTGGCATCTGTTATCATATTATTTTTTAAGTAGTATATAATTGGGAATCGCAACTAATCATATTGTTTCGTAGAGTAAGTATTACAATTGTAATATTGTAAGTAGCACCTGTAATTGTAACTGCATTGTTTTGTAAGTAATGCGTAAGTATTCAATTGTTAAACAGTTTTGTTGGTAATGTAATGGATTTTAGTAGTTGTAAATTGTGTAATTGTTGTAAATTTTGTAAGTAGATGTACCAGTCTTGTAAGTAAAGATATAAAAAAAAAAATAAGTAAATAGATAAATAAAAATAACCAATTTACCGCATGTTCTTTAAAGAGCTTAGAAAATCACAATTTTAACATTTCCGTAAAACGTATTGAAGTAGAAATGGATAAGAATGGTTTTTTTCTTATTTTGTGTCACGTTTGGTGCCAATTGAATTCATTTGAAGACTTCACCGTTGCTTGGTTCTCGCAGCAAATTTTAGACAATTTGTCAAACACAACACCGCACTTTAACCGCCTTTTTCAAATTTTCGTAAATTAAAAAAAAAATTACTTATCGCTGGAACTTTGAAATGTGTTTTTTTGAAAATAGTTCACTATAAAAGGGTATCTTTGGGCAAAATATGAGGTATCCGCCAAAATGGTCGTTGACGGACGATTCTCGATTCTTACAGGCAGCCATTCTTAAGGCTTAACGCGCGCGATTCATTACTCGAGTAGAGGCTATTAATCATTGGTATTGGTATCAGTGAGTAATTGGGATAGTGCTTAGCACTTGAAAGACTCTGGAGTTCGCACCTAGAAGCTGAATCTCTGTGCTCTTAAAGGTTAGGAAGGCTAGCCTTCATAATGCCAATTCGTGAAAGGCTGTGATTCTTCACACGCTGCAGATATTCAACGAGGTATTTGGGGACACCACTCCACGCCGAAGATGAATACTATAACACTATGAGAACACATTCTCAGTTGTGACTAGGAAGAGGAAGCATTATAGAAAGGTACATCTCAAAGGTACATTTGCAAAACTGCGGCACTTCCTGGATTCCACGCATGCATCCCTAACCCAAAATGATCCAAAGTGACATTTATTACCAAGGGGAATAAATTATTTTATGCAGCCAGCGCGGCGTTTTTAGTATCCCGGAGGGGTACATCCGGGACTTACAATGGTAGATACTTGAACATCCGAACATGTGATTTCAGGCCTCTTTCAGTTCAGCTTCGGTGCAGGGTAAAGATTTTTCTTCTCTGAAGACGGAAGAACACTTAGAAAGAACCCCCACTTTATCCCATTTCAGAAGGACTCTGAAGGGAGGAGAAAATTTCAACGATCAATTAAGTAGGCTCTGTTTACTTGCTTTTAGCGCAGTTAATCGCTATCACATTTCCTGTTGTTCGAGTCACATGGTGGCTGGTGAACCAGAAACCGCGTGTGCTTATTCATTTTGTTGGTGCTTAGATCGCCGGAATGGCGATCCAAAAATCTCTTGGAAGACTTCACTTAGAATTGTGTTCAGCCTGTTTGGTAGTATTTCTCGTGATGGGGCGGCGTAGAGTGGATAAAACAAACCAGTGCGATCTCGGCAACATTCGCAGCACCGCCCCCCATTTATTGACCTTGAGCTGACATCAGGCGATTTTATACGGGATGATGCAAGCTACCCTGAGTTAATCTCACTCTCTGCGGTCGCTTTACCTGAGCTAGTACGTAAAGACCTGGAGTCGTACGGAGCCACGTCATGTCTTAGACGGATAAGACAAAGAATCTTTCAGCATAAACAACATGGCCGACTCCCCCCCCCCCCCCCCCCCTTTGGGAAACATTCCGCGGGGCGGCTCGTCGGCAAATACAGTTGTGCGAGTTGGCAAAATCGGGGTTTACCTTTAGCCAACGACTAGTGTTAGGCGCACTCGTTGGAATACTTTACATCGCCATGGGAAGAGAGGCCCTTCACCGAAGCAATTAGGAAGCCATTTTGAGAGCACTTTCCGAAGTGAAAGAGTTTCCTTTTTTTTTTTTCATTTCAAGTTTTGTTTCAATTCGGTTAATATATATGGTAAGGCAGCGAGTTATGTTGCTCACTGATACAGCTATTTTTGTCAGGCACAATGCACTAATTTATATTATTTGGTTTGCCAAAGTCCGGTTATTTTTGAGTGGCCATATTGTCACCACTCTGGTTGTGTATTAGAGGGATGTACAGTTCTGGCGTTTGGGTCATGATACTTATTCGGCGGGAGTGTTATTGCTCTGTGCCATTCACGTACCATTTTGTGCTGTTGCATCCTTTTGTTTGCCTAAAACTACCTTGTGGTGTTATAGTACAGTTATTTGTGCCAGATTGTTTGATACTGTCATCTTCTCTGGTTTTTATTTTATTTATTGTTTAACTGAGGGCTCCAATAAGTGGCTGTTTCTTCCTTTGTCTCACGGGTGGCCAGTGGGGCTTCGAAGCTCTTTCATTTCAACTTTTGTTTCAATTCGGTAAATACATATGGTGAGGCAGCGAGTTATGTTGCTCAATGATACAGCTATTTTTGTCAGCCACAATGCAATAATTTATATTATTTGGTTTGCCCCAGTTCTGTTATTTTTGAGTGGCCATATTGTCACCACTCTGGTTGTGTATTAGAGGGATGTACAGTTCTGGCGTTTGTCAGCATGGGTCATGATAAATATTCGGCGGGAGTGTTATTGCTCTGTGCCATTAATGTACCATTTTGTGCTGTTGCATCCTTTTGTTTGCCTATAACTACCTTGTGGTGTTATGGTACAGTGATTTGTGCCAGATTATTATTATTATTATTATTATTATTATTATTATTATTATTATTATTATTATTACTATTATTATTATTATTATTATTATTATTATTGTCACTATTTATTTATACCATTGACTGTTGCATTGCCAGTTATGGTGGCTTTTACACTCCTCTTATACGAGTTGTCTTGTGCATTCACGAGCACTTGTGTGTTGTTGCAATGCCAACCACAAGTTGTTTTCCATGTGTCTGCCAGTTATATATCTTACATCATAGGGGTATTGCAACTTGTTGCGGCGACGATGTGTGTACTGTCTGCCATGCCTTACCCTGCTGCGCTCTTGTTTTTATGTGTTATGTGTTACATGTAGTATTTGCCTTAGTATTTGCCTGTCTGGTCTTGTGTCTACATGTATGTTCTGAATTGTATTCACATTGGGATTTAGGCTTTGGATATTAACATTTTTGCCAGTGTCTTTCAGTTCTTGGCTTACACATATTTACCATTGAATGTTTCTTTGATGATGCTTTTTGACCATTCAATTTTATTCTATTGATATTTATTTCACTCCTACAGCTGTATGTGTTTTTGCATTATTACTGTAATATTAATGCCGTGTATTTCCCTTTATTTTCGCTTATTTGTCAACAGTAGTTTCTTTTATGATGCCTTTTGACATAAAATTATCAGTTTTATATCCCTAATATGTCTTTGTTCATATGTGTTTCTGCATGAATACTGTAACAATTCATGTTACATATGTTACATGTAGTATTTGCCTTAGTATTTGCCTGTCTGGTCTTGTGTCTATGTATGTTCTAAATTGTATTCACAACCAGATGTAGGCTTTGGATATTAACATTTTTGTCAGTGTCTTTCAGTTCTTGTTTGGTCTTGCTTGCGATGCCTCCCAAACATCAGCATGCTCCGCCTCTGCTGTCACCTCTCCACACCAGACCATATCCGCTGTCGATTGAATTTGTCACCACAAGTCCTTCAGGCCCTCAGCACTATTATTGCATTCAGTTGGCAACACAAGGATCCTGTGTGGTAATTCCCTTCATTTTTGATCATTTGTTCATCCTATTTTCTTTCACTTTGCATGGCATACACGTATTTACCAGTGAATGTTTCTTTATGATGCTTTTTGACCATTCAATTTTATTCCATTGATATTTATTTCACTCCTACAACTGTACGTGTTTTTGCATTATTACTGTAATATGTAATAATTTTCGCTTATTTGTCAACAGTATTTTCTTTTACGATGCCTTTTTGACATATCAGTTTTGTATCCCTAATATATCTTTTGTTCATAGGTGTTTCTGCATGAATACTGTAACAATTCATATTATCCCATGTCAAATGTTCATTTTCCCTTCAATTTTGCTCACTTGTCATCAGCATTTTCTTTAATGATGTTTTTTGACAGTCCAATATTATATCATTGATATTGGTTTGCT
>OX421449.1:37706338-37713838 GCA_949126865.1 Montipora capitata | reverse complement strand
GGTCGCCTAACGAGCGAGAGCAGAGCTCTACTTGGAAAGAATTAAGAGCTGTTCAGTTAGCCATCGAGCTTTTTTCTCATGATTTCAAAGGCCAGCAGGTGGCCTGGTTGACTGATATCAAAACGTTGTAACCATGGTAAACGATGGAAGTCGTGTTCAAGAATTACAATCTTTAGTTTTACAGAGATTCATTTTGTGTGTAACAAATTGCATTTCACCGGAAATGAAATGTATTACTAGAGACCTGAACGGAGAGGCGGATTTTCTGAATGGAATCGTAGTTTTCGATGATAATACATTAAATTGTTTTAATTTTTAGAATGTTGGACGTTAAGTGGGGTCCACATTCCGTGGACAGGTTCGCCTGCTGTAATAACACCAAGCTCGCTCGTTTTAACTCCGGGTCTTATCAGCCTGGAACAGAAGCGGTTGACACATTTACTCCAGATTGGAAACACGAGAGCAATTGGCTATTCCCCCTGGTTTCCCTAATTGTACGAGTTATTAATCGTTTGAAACTATGTAAGGCTGAAGGATCAATTGTTTTTCCAGTGTGGAAGTCTTCCTATTTTTGGACAGTCTTGTCTCGAGACGGCAGACATTTAAGTCCCTTTGTGAACGATTTGTTGTGATTACTTAATTAGACACGACATTTATCTGTGTAGTGAAGTTAAAATTTGTTTCATTTCTCGCCTGAAGTTAGTTTATAAAATGCTTATTTCAAAAACGAAAAGGAAAAAAACAAAGGAGGTCAACGACTTAGTTTCGCAGAAAAAATAGATGGGTCATCATAACCAGATGTAGCCTCATCTACTCATCCGTTGAAAATCATAAAAACAATATATTAGACTAAAGGTTTCTGTGGATAGAAATATAGGGGTGGGGTTTTTAGATAATTGCATGCCTCTAGGGATGTCGTAAAGAGTAGAGTTCATCCTCAACGCTCCTTTTTGCAAGTGCCACCCGTTGTAACCACTTCCGGAATTCAGGAAATCTTAAAAAAGATATCCTCCGACATTGTGATTTTTTTTTTCATTTCATTATATTTTGTGGATTGTAAGAAGAGTAAGTGATTCATGTTAAAATTAAAAAATAAAATAAAATAAAATAGGGATTACCGATGATCTAAACGAGTAAAATCAATGTCATGTTGCGATGTGTGAAGGCTCTTTACCCCCGCCATGTTATGCGGCCTTTAAGCATGTTCTTCAAAGAGCTTAGAAAATCACAATTTTAACATTTCCGTAAAACGTATTGAAGTACAAATGGACAAGAATGGTTTTTTCTTATTTTGTGTCAAGTTTGGTGCCAATTGAATTCATTTGAAGACTTCACCGTTGCTTGGTTCTCGCAGCAAATTTTAGACAATTTGTCAAACACAACACCGCACATTAACCGCCTTTTTCAAATTTTCGCAAATTAAAAAAAAAAAAAAAATTACGTATCGCTGGAACTTTGAAATGTGTTTTTGTGAAAATAGTTCACTATAAAAGGGTATCTTTGGGCAAAATATGAGGTATCCGCTAAAATGGTCGTTGATGGACGATTCTCGATTCTTACAGGCAGCCATTCTTAAGGCTTAACGCGCGCGATTCCTTACTCGAGTAGAGGCTATTAATCATTGGCATTGGTATCAGTGAGTAATTGGGATAGTGCTTAGCACTTGAAAGACTCTGGAGTTCGCACCTAGAAGCTGCATCTCTGTGCTCTTAAAGGTTAGGAAGGCTAGCCTTCATTATGCCAATTCGTGAAAGGCTGTGATTCTTCACACGCTGCAGATATTCAACGAGGTATTTGGGGACACCACTCCACACCGAAGATGAATACTCTAACACTGTGAGAACACATTCTCAGTTGTGACTAGGAAAAGGAAGCATTATAGAAAGGTACATCTCAAAGGTACCTTTGCAAAACTGCGGCACTTCCTGGATTCCATGCATCCATCCCTAACCCAAAATGATCCAAAATGAAGTTTAATTTTTGACCTGAAAGGGTTCATTACTGTGAAGGCTCTATTTAACTCAGCTGTGTCAGTTACTTTATAGCTAAGTCACACAATTATTTGTTGAGTGGAGAGGTGCAAAGCCGTGTCATATTTTGTTTAGTTGGGGCAATATACATACAGCTCAAATAGATGTGTGAGTCCTGACAAAACGTTTCCTGGGAGGTGAGTTATTTTGTTTTTATCGAGATATCTAAAAATAAAGAAAAAATTAGAAATAAGTACAAACCTCGACTTAAACAAATATATATTACATAATGTAAATGATGTCAAATTGCGCGGGAAATGCAGTCTGAGGCCTATCAAGTACTTTTACTTTTGCGATAATTCACTGTTTACTACAGTCTTTTTCCTTCATTTCCCGCTCGATTTGACATCATTTACACGTCGTGTAATGGTCATGATACGTCATGTGCGGTCACCAAGCGGAACGCCTAAAAACGATCGGCCATATTGATAACATTTTTTGAACAACCTGAAGAAGACCAGTAAAACTGGTCGAAACGTCAGTTTTAGAGATATTTTAACCTCAGAAATTCCTGGAAACAATTCAATTTAAATTTTATGTACCTAGTATATATCATTACCATTTCGTTGGAGATATTGTCATTTCAGTAACTCGAAAATTAATGTGTGTCAGTAGCTATCAATATGATTGTTTTATTTCCTTCTTTATTAGAAAATGGGGACCTGGGTAAGATCAAATAAAAGGTTTTACAACAAAAACCAAAATGACAGACTGGAATAACATTTAGCATTAATCTTAGAAGGCAAAGGTTTAAGTGCACTTTAAATTTTGACCTGAAAGGGTGAATTACTGTAGAGCCTTTCTTTAACTCAGCTGTGTGAGTCACCTTGTAACAAAGTCACACAGTTATTTGTGGAATTGAGAGGCGCAAAGCCGTATCATATTTTGAAAGTGTACTTAGGGCAATATACTTACAGCACAGATAGATGTGTGAGTCCTGAGAAAACATTTTCTGGGAGTTGAGTTATTTCATTCTCCCTGAGATCTCTGGAAATGAAAATAAAATTAGAAATAAGTACTAAATTCAAATTAAGGAAGGACGATACACCATTTTAGTTTTAATTGCCGTTTCGTTCTTAGCATTCCAGGGTCGTCGTTGTAGTCGATTCCACTTAGAGGAGAGCAGTAAAATTAATCTCAATTCTCCCAATAGGAGCCCGTAAACGACTCGGAGCGATCAAATCAAAGAAAAATTTGTTAACTGTGGATTTACTAGTTTTATCGAAAACAATACGAAAATCTAAAAGAAAGTTTAGGATTTTACCGACCAAATGCAGTTTTAAGACATGCATTGTTTTATCAAGCCTTGATGAAGAAAGCTCACCGTACCGTGATCATAAAGACAAAAACGAAGTGTTCTCGCATGGAAATAGGAATTTATAAAGTTTTATAATGTGCTAATACCTGTAAAACGTCGCGGACTCTGAGAACTATCCAACAATTTTTTGTATCTTATATATATAATTACCATTTGTTGGAGATACTGTCATTTCGTTGACTCGAAAATCCATGTTTGTCAGTAGCAATAATTATGATTTTTTTATGTGCTCCTTTATTAGTAAAATAACCTGGCTAAGATCAAATAAAAGGTTCCACATAAAGAACCAAAATGACAGACTAGAATAACATTTAGTATTAACCTTAGAAGACTAAGGTTGAAAGGCACGTTAATTTTTGAACTGAAAGGGTTCATTACTGTAAAGACTTTATTTAACCCAGCAGTGTGAGTTGCTTTGTAACTAAGTCATGCAATTATTTGTTTAGTAGAGAGGCGGAAAGCAGTGTCATATTTTGAAAGTGTATTTAGGAAAATATACTTACAGCCTGTATAGACGTGTGAGTCCTGAGAGAACGTTGTCTGGGATTTGACTCATTTTATTTTTATCAAGATATCAGAAATAAACACAAAATTACTGAAATAAGTATGAAATTTGAATTAAACAAGAAGTATAAATCAATGCCATTTTAGTTTTAATTGCCGTTTCCTTCTCAGCATTCGCGGATCGTGGTTGTGCTCGATTCTACTTAGACAAGAGCAGGAAAATTAATCCCAAATGTCCTAAAAGGAATCTGTGAACGACTCAGAACAATGAAATCAAAGAAAAATGGATAACAGTGGATTTGTTAGTTTTATGGAGAACAATACGAAAGATCTAAAACAAAGGTTAGGATTTCAATGACCAAATGCAGTTAAAGACATGCATTGTTTTACTGAGCCTGGATGAAGAAAGCTCACTCTACCATAATCATAAGGAAAAAAAACAAGAAGTGTTTTCCGCGTGGAAACAGGAAATAGTAGAGTTTCATACTGTCATGATAGTTTTAAAAGTGGAGGAGTCTCAGAAATATAAAACAATTTCACGTGCCTAGTACATGTAATTACCATCCCGTTGCAGATATTGTCATTTCGTTGACTCGAAAATTAATGTGTGTCAGTAGCAATCAATATGATCGTTTTATGTGCTTCTTTATTAGAAAAAGGGGCTCTGGCTAAGATCAAAAAAGGGTGTTAAAAAAAGAACCAAAATGATGACTAGAATAACATTCAGTATTAATCTTAGAAGGGTAAATTTCAAATGCACTTTCATTTTTGACCTGAAAGGGTTAATTACTGTAAATACTTTATTTAACTCAGCTGTGTGAGTCACTTTGTAATCTCAGTTTAGCTTTTATTGCAGTTTGATTCCGAGCATTCACTGATCAAGGCCTGACTTAATTCCAATAAGGTCATCCTAGTTTTCCAACGTTCAGCTCACTGACGAGGCAATTCGATTCGTGAGATATGTTTTGGAAGCTAAACGCATGCTCTCTGAACGGTCGGTAAGCGTGGAACACCGAGAGTGAACCCTCTAAGATTGTCTACTCGGATGCTTCCGATTATGCTTGCACTTCTTTTGTTAAAAACGAAGGTAAAATAATTCAGCAAAACTGGTCGCCTAACGAGCGAGAGAAGAGCTCTATTTGGAAAGAATTAAGAGCTGTTCAGTTAGCCATCGAGCTTTTTTCTCATGATTTCAAAGGCCAGCAGGTGGCCTGGTTGACTGATATCAAAACGTTGTAACCATGGTAAACGATGGAAGTCGTGTTCAAGAATTACAATCTTTAGTTTTACAGAGATTCATTTTGTGTGTAACAAATTGCATTTCACTGGAAATGAAATGTATTACTAGAGACCTGAACGGAGAGGCGGATTTTCTGAATGGAATCGTAGCTTTCGATGATAATACATTAAATTGTATGTTGGACGTTAAGTGGGTCCACATTCCGTGGACAGGTTCGCCTGCTGTAATAACACCAAGCTCGCTCGTTTTAACTCCGGGTCTTATCAGCCTGGAACAGAAGCGGTTGACACATTTACTCCAGATTGGAAACACGAGAGCAATTGGCTATTCCCCCTGGTTTCCCTAATTGTACGAGTTATTAATCATTTGAAACTATGTAAGGCTGAAGGATCAATTGTTTTTCCAGTGTGGAAGTCTTCCTATTTTGGGACAGTCTTGTCTCGAGACGGCAGGCATTTAAGTGCCTTTGTGAACGATTTGTTGTGATTACTTAATTAGACACGACATTTATCTGTGTAGTGAAGTTGAAATCTGTTTCATTTCTCGCCTGAAGTTAGTTCATAAAATGCTTAGTTCAAAAACGAAAAGGAAAAAAACAAAGGAGGTCAATGACTTAGTTTCGCAGAAAAAATAGATGGGTCATCATAACCAGATGTAGCCTCATCTACTCATCCGTTGAAAATCATAAAAATAATACATTAGACTAATGGTTTCTGTGGATAGAAATATAGGGGTGGGGTTTTTAGATAATTGCATGCCTCTAGGGATGTCGTAAAGAGTAGAGTTCAGCCTCAACGCTCCTTTTCGCAAGTGCTACCCGTTGTAACCACTTCCGGAATTCAGGAAATCTTAAAAAAGATATCCTCCAACGTTGTGGTTTTTTTTTTCATTTTATCATATGTTATGGATTGTAAGACGAGTAAGTGATTCATGTTAAAATTAAAAAAATAAAATAAAATAAAATAGGGTTTACCGATGATCTAAACGAGTAAAATCAATGTCATGTTGCGAAGTATAAAGGCCCTTTACCGCCGCCATGTTATGCGGCCTTTAAGCATGTTCTTCAAAGAGCTTAAAAAAATCACAATTTTAACATTTCCGTAAAACGTATTGAAGTAGAAATGGATAAGAATGTTTTTTTCTTATTTTGTGTCAAGTTTGGTGCCAATTGAATTCATTTGAAGACTTCACCATTGCTTGATTCTCGCAGCAAATTTTATGCAATTTGTCAAACACAACACCGCACATTAACCGCCTTTTTCAAATTTTCGCAAATTGAAAAAAAAAAAAAATACGTATCGCTGGAACTTTGCAACGTGTTTTTGTGAAAATAGTTCACTATAAAAGGGTCTCTTTGGGCAAAATATTAGGTATCCGCCAAAATGGTCGTTGACGGACGACTCTCGATTCTTACAGGCAGCTATTCTTAAGGCTTAACGCGCGCGATTCATTACTCGAGTAGAGGCTATTAATCATTGGCATTGGTATCAGTAAGTAATTGGGATAGTGCTTAGCACTTGAAAGACTCTGGAGTTCGCACCTAGAAGCTGCATCTCTGTGCTCTTAAAGGTTAGGAAGGCTAGCCTTCATTATGCCAATTCGTGAAAGGCTGTCATTCTTCACACGCTGCAGATATTCAACGAGGTATTTGGGGACACCACTCCACACCGAAGATGAATACTCTAACATTGTGAGAACATATTCTCAGTTGTGACTAGGAAGAGGAAGCATTATAGAAAGGTACCTTTGCAAGACTGCGGCACTTCCTGGATGCCATGCATGCATAACGAGGCGCGACTGAACGGAAGTTCAAATATTCGTAAGGATGGTTGCTACGGGATGACGTCATTATCCGGCTTAGTGCACATCATCACTTCGATACCTCTTTGGTATCACTTTGTACAAACGTTTTGTATTGTGAGGTAGTGAAGCCTGGTTATTTTAAAATTAATATAATGGACAGTATCGACTTTGTCAGGTCTTTGATTTCATGTAATATTTCTGCGTTAGCAAAAGCGGGAAAATTTACTTTCCCTCGATCGAGTGCAGCGATCGACGCCTTCGAACGTCTCGAATGGCTAATTGATGCACTCTTCTATAACTCATCGAAGGCAATGGTTTCTTCTCAACGGAAAGATTTGCGGCGCCCTAAGTTTTGGAAAACCTATGTCAAGGAGCCCTGTGGTAGCAAATTTTCCAATGGAATTTGCCTTGGTTCCTCTCGAGAACTAGAAAAATGACGGGAGTTTCGACCGACCAGCGATACTGCAAGACAATAGAGTCACGGCCATCGCATCTTCGTTTGGAGTGATTTCTACCATCCTCCGGCAGAAATTTAAAGAGCACGAAAAATAGAAAAGTATACTTGGATTGTCAATGCCATAAGTTCACTTCAAATCGATGCAGAG
>OX421449.1:37693838-37698838 GCA_949126865.1 Montipora capitata | reverse complement strand
AAATGGGGACCTGGGTAACATCAAATAATAGGAGTTACAACAAAAACCAAAATGACAGACTGGAATAACATTTAGTATTAATCTTAGAAGGCAAAGTTTTAAGTGCTCTTTAAATTTTGACCTGAAAGGGTTAATTACTGTAGAGCCTTTATTTAACTCAGCTGTGTGAGTCACCTTGTAACAAAATCACACAGTTATTTGTGGAATTGAGAGGCGCAAAGCCGTATCATGTTTTGAAAGTGTACTTAGGGCAATATACTTACAGCACAGATAGATGTGTGAGTCCTGAGAAAACATTTTCTGGGAGTTGAGTTATTTCATTCTCCCTGAGATCTCTGGAAATGAAAATAAAATTAGAAATAAGTACTAAATTCAAATTAAGGAAGGACGATGCACCATTTTAGTTTTAATTGCCGTTTCGTTCTTAGCATTCCAGGGTCGTCGTTGTAGTCGATTCTACTTAGAGGAGAGCAGTAAAATTAATCTCAATTCTCCCAATAGGAGCCTGTAAACGACTCAGAGGGATCAAATCAAAGAAAAAATTGATAACTGTGGATTTACTAGTTTTATCGAAAGCAATACGAAAATCTAAAAGAAAGTTTAGGATTTTATTGACCAAATGCAGTTTTAAGACATGCATTGTTTTATCAAGCCTTGATGAAAAAAGCTCACTGTACCGTGATCAAAAAGACAAAAACGAAGTGTTCTCGCATGGAAATAGGAATTTATAAAGTTTTATAATGTGCTAATATTTGTAAAAGTGGAGGACTCTGAGAACTATCCAACAATTTTATGTACCTTATATATATAATTACCATTCGTTGGAGATACTGTCATTTCGTTGACTCGAAAATCCATGTTTGTCAGTAGCAATAATTATGATTTTTTTATGTGCTCCTTTATTAGTAAAAGAACCTGGCTAAGATCAAATAAAAGGTTCCACATAAAGAACCAAAATGACAGACTAGAATAACATTTAGTATTAATCTTAGAAGGCTAAGGTTCTAAGGCACATTAATTTTTGACCTGAAAGTGTTCATTACTGTAAAGACTTTATTTAACCCAGCAGTGTTAGTCACTTTGTAACTAAGTCATGCAATTATTTGTTTAGTCGAGAGGCGGAAAGCCGTGTCATATTTTGAAAGTGTATTTAGGGCAATATACTTACAGCCTGTATAGATGTGTGAGTCCTGAGAAAACGTTTTCTGGGATTTGACTTATTTTATTTTTATCAAGATATCAGAAATGAACACAAAATTACTGAGATGAGTATGAAATTTGAATTAAACGAGAACTATAAATCAATGCCATTTTAGTTTTAATTGCTGTTTCCTTCTCAGCATTTGCGGATCGTCGTTGTGCTCGATTCTACTTAGACAAGAGCAGGAAAATTAATGCCAAATGTCCTAAAAGGAATCCGTGAACGACTCAGAACAATGAAATCAAAGAAAAATGGATAACAGTGGATTTGTTAGTTTTATGGAGAACAATACGAAAGATCTAAAACAAAGTTTAGGATTTCAATGACCAAATGCAGTTTAAAGACATGCATTGTTTTACTGAGCCTGGATGAAGAAAGCTCACTCTACCGTAATCATAAAGAAAAAAAAAACGAAGTGTTTTCCGCATGGAAACAGGAAATAGTAGAGTTTCATAATGTCATGATAGTTTTAAAAGTGGAGGACTCTCAGAACTATAAAACAATTTCTCGTGCCTAGTACATGTAATTACCATCCCGTTGCAGATATTGTCATTTTGTTGACTCGAAAATTAATGTGTGTCAGTAGCAATCAATATGATCGTTTTATGTGCTTCTTTATTAGAAAAAGGGGCTCTGGCTAAGATCAAAAAAGGGTGTTAAAAAAAGAACCAAAATGATTACTGGAATAACATTCAGTATTAATCTTAGAAGGGTAAATTTCAAATGCACTTTCATTTTTGACCTGAAAGGGTTAATTACTGTAAATACTTTATTAACTCAGCTGTGTGAGTCACTTTGTAATCTCAGTTTAGCTTTTATTGCAGTTTGATTCCGAGCATTCACTGATCAAGGCCTGACTTAATTCCAATAAGGTCATCCTAGTTTTCCAACGTTCAGCTCACTGACGAGGCAATTCGATTCGTGAGATATGTTTTGGAAGCTAAACGCATGCTCTCTGAACGGTCGGTTGGCGTGGCCCACCGAGAGTGAACCCTCTAAGATTGTCTACTCGGATGCTTCCGATTATGCTTGCACTTCTTTTGTTAAAAACGAAGGTAAAATAATTCAGCAAAACTGGTCGCCTAACGAGCGAGAGAAGAGCTCTACTTGGAAAGAATTAAGAGCTGTTCAGTTAGCCATCGAGCTTTTTTCTCATGATTTCAAAGGCCAGCAGGTGGCCTGGTTGACTGATATCAAAACGTTGTAACCATGGTAAACGATGGAAGTCGTGTTCAAGAATTACAATCTTTAGTTTTACAGAGATTCCTTTTGTGTGTAACAAATTGCATTTCACTGGAAATGAAATGTATTACTAGAGACCTGAACGCAGAGGCGGATTTTCTGAATGGAATCGTAGTTTTCGATGATAATACGTTAAATTGTGTTAATTTTCAGAATGTTGGACGTTAAGTGGGGTCCACATTCCGTGGACAGGTTCGCCTGCTGTAATAACACCAAGCTCGCTTGTTTTAACTCTGGGTCTTATCAGCCTGGAACAGAAGCTGTTGAGGCATTTACTCCAGATTGGAAACACGAGAGCAATTTGCTATTCCCCCTGGTTTCCCTAATTGTATGAGTTATTAATCATTTGAAACTATGTAAGGCTGAAGGATCAATTGTTTTTCCAGTGTGGAAGTCTTCCTATT
The DNA here is from genome assembly GCA_949126865.1 of Montipora capitata. Taxonomy (NCBI): domain Eukaryota; kingdom Metazoa; phylum Cnidaria; class Anthozoa; order Scleractinia; family Acroporidae; genus Montipora; species Montipora capitata. Next base: position 37,695,991 of record OX421449.1, on the reverse strand, counting down.
TTTGGACAGTCTTGTCTCGAGACGGCAGACATTTAAGTCCCTTTGTGCACGATTTGTTGTGATTACCTAATTAGACACGACATTTATCTGTGTAGTGAAGTTGAAATTTGTTTCATTTCTCGCCTGAAGTTAGTTCATAAAATGCTTATTTCAAAAACGAAAAGGAAAAAAAAACAAAGGAGGTCAACGACTTAGTTTCACAGAAAAAATAGATGGGTCATCATAACCAGATGTAGCCTCATCTACTCACCCGTTGAAAATCATAAAAATAAAATATTAGACTAAAGGTTTCTGTGGATAGAAATATAGGGGTGGGGTTTTTAGATAATTGCATGCCTCTGGGGATGTCATAAAGAGCAGAGTTCATCGTCAACGCTCCTTTTCGCAAGTGCTACCCGTTGAAACCACTTCCGGAATTCAGGAAATCTTAAAAAAGATATCCTCCGACATTGTGATTTTTTTTTTCATTTCATCATATTTTGTGGATTGTAAGACGAGTAAGTGATTCATGTTAAAATTAAAAAATAAAATAAAATAAAATAGGGGTTACCGATGATCTAAACAAGTAAAATCGATGTCATGTTGCGAAGTATGAAGGCCCTTTACGGACAAAATATCGTATGTGCTTATATCAATGTTATGTTGGATACATCAATGTTATGTGCAATAAATCTATGAGCAAAGATGCTCGATGCAAATAAAAGATGTCCAATACAATTAAAGGATGCTTGATACAACTAAAAGATGTTCGATACAACCAAAAGATGATCTATATAAAAGAGGAGGAAGCGGGCAGTTTTGCCCAGTAGAAGAGACAAACCAGATGTCTCGTAAAAACAAAATGCAAGGGCTTTTTCCTGTTTACAAAATGGCGTCTGCTGGAGCTACTTGTACGATTTGGCTCCAGACACAGAAAGGTTTTTCATCGAATTAAGTGCAATAATCACGAAAGCACCGCAACAGCAAAACGCCATAGCCACTTAGTTCGATTATTTGTTCATTCTTTATCAGTAGACCGGAAGAACATGAAAGAACTTAGGTGTCCTAACTGCAAGAATCAGTTATTGCATTATGTGCCAGAAATTTGCGCAAGGATGTTCGCGCCCAAAATGTTCCCACGTACAGAATTTTTTAAAACTTTCCACGCAGAAAGGTAATGATCTACTTTTTCCAAAAAGGCAAAAAAAAATGAGGGGTCACCGTGCTCGTTTTCGAGATAAGATGCATTTTTAGAAGCTTGCCTTACTTTAAGACGATCTTAGCTTACAACTGTCAGCAATAAAAAATAGCTACAATAGTGAAATTTTGATCAGGTAAACATACACAATTCAACATAACTACTATAACTAAATAAACTTTTGCAGCTGATGTCTTTTTCTGAGGTTAAATAGGCCTTGAAAAACGATACATATTAGTCTAAGAAAGAAAACTTCGGTCGCACGAGGCCATAAAAGGCGAAATATTTGTAACTTCTCACGTACAGATTTTTTTTCCGTTAAAATGGACAGAATCAGGAAAGGAAGTGATCTCCGGAAAGAAAAATGGACGTCACCGAGCACTCAAGAGAGTAACATCGCCGCGAAGCTCTCAAAGATTGTCTATTCGCACCGTAACGTCATTACGTGACATTTCCGAGAAGACCTGGCACACAGCTATCCCATGATGCCACACGCTTTCACGTTCCGTTCTTGTGGAAATGTTTGCACCTTTAGCATCGTGTTTACCTTCGTGACCTGCAATGCATGACGTGTGCGAAAGAATGCGCAGTCGCGCGAACGTCCTTAACCTCCTACTTTTATATACAACAATTTTACTCGGCACGATGTTACTTTGAGGGAATTGCAGAATAAGCCTATACCACAACAACAGAAGTCGTGTCTCAAAAATACTCAGTATCGACCACATTAACTTTTCAGTTTACAGTGTCTCCTATTAGCCACCGCACAGCTGTGGCTCAGCTGTTTGAGCACCGGGCTGCAATGTGGGAGGTCGTGAGTTTGACTCCGGCCGGACCAACACTCAGGTTCTTTAAATAACTGGGGAGAAAGTGCTGCCTTTGTAACTACATCTGCAAAGGGTTATACTTTCTAGTCTTCTCGAATAAGGAAGATAGGCCGGAGGTCCCGTCTCACGGGCCTTATTCATTAACTCTG
>OX421449.1:37688838-37691338 GCA_949126865.1 Montipora capitata | reverse complement strand
TGTAAAGATATACAAATTTGAAAGTGGGGAACAATGCTTACTAGCATAACGTGTCAAGATGTGATTGGACGGCAAAAGCGCTAAACGATCGAGTAAGACTATTTTAGGTGAATGCGCTACTTAACAGAATTTTCTTAGAATGTCTACAGGTTGATGTCATTTCGTTTCTATGGTTAAGTGTCGACATTTCCGGCCTACAAATTATGAAATATTTTTCCCATAGGCAAAGATTGCATTTTTTGTTGGCATTAGAATACGACCTAGCCTGCTTTACTTTTTTCCACTTAATCTGATAATTGATGTTCTGTTCTTTTAGACTCCAAATATACTTGCTGAGCTCGGTTACATTTTTGTACCGTTCGTGCCTGAAGGAACATGTATGGTTTCTGTAGCGTTCCTTGAATGTTGTATCACACAGACCGATGTATGTCTCTTTTGTCTGTGAAGTCACGACCTCTGCTTGGTAGACAATGTTCCGGGTGTTACAATTTCCTTCAAGTGGGCAGGAATTCTTGTCTCGGCAATTACAGTTGTCATCGATTTTTTCTGATTGATTTGATGATTTACTCATCTCGGCTTTGTTGTGGCTGTAGATGATGGTTTTTACGTTTCTCATACAGCTGTAGCTCAGCTTAAGAGTGTTTCGGTTGAAGATTTTGTGCAGTGGATTGGATTTAGGAAAATGTTTATCAATTAGTTGGAGGAAGCATTTACCGACATTTGTTTCTACATTTTGGCTGTATGGCGGGTTAAACCACGTGATGCTTTTTTGACGGTTCTTGCTCTTTCGTGATGCATCAGGAGTTGGCGCTTTGTATGACAGGTTGTACTTGTAGCCACTTTTATTAAGCGCATCTTGGTACACACCTTTGGCCTTGTCAAAACAATCTTTGTCGGATGAAATTTCTGAAAGACGCTTGTTGATGGATTCGGGAATGTTTCTTAGAATGGAAGGTGGATGGTTGGATTGCTTGTGTACATACAGCGGTATATTTCCTTCTTTTGTGTATGGTGAGTGCTTTCCGCTTTTTAGGTCGAGGGTGACATCTAAAAAATTGACTTTGGTTAGGTTGGCATCTACTGTGATCTTAAGGTCATTATCACGGAAAATTTGGCAGATATCTTTCTTAATTCTCTCGATCTCTTGTGGTGGTTTATTGAATGCTGACAGCCCATCATCGCGATAAAGACCGATGCTATTTCCGTACTTTTCGGTGAGGCGTTAAAAGATCACAAACCTGCATTCCACAACCACACGACCTGCCGCTTAATCAATCCTACCAAATCTGAAATCGGAGTGATAAGCAAGCGCATCCTTGATGATATCAACACGACCATCATCAATAAAACTAAAATCAACCAATGGAAAAACACATCCAGCGTTCTAAAATGGTTTAACGGCCTGCAACAAAAAGAAGTGCTATCTTTCATATGTTTTGACGTGTGCGATTTTTACCCGTCAATAACCGAGAAACTACTCCGCAAAGCGCTGGATTTCGCCAATAGTTACCGACCCATCAGCGCACATGAGCGCGACATAATAATCCACGCTAAAAGGTCACTGCTGTTCAGCGAAAACGTCCCATGGGAAAAGAAGACCTCGAACGACCGATTCGATGTCACCATGGGATCATTTGATGGAGGAGAAACATGCGAGCTGGTTGGTTGCTACATCTTATCACGCCTCACCGAAAAGTACGGAAATAGCATCGGTCTTTATCGCGATGATGGGCTGTCAGCATTCAATAAACCACCACAAGAGATCGAGAGAATTAAGAAAGATATCTGCCAAATTTTCCGTGATAATGACCTTAAGATCACAGTAGATGCCAACCTAACCAAAGTCAATTTTTTAGATGTCACCCTCGACCTAAAAAGCGGAAAGCACTCACCATACACAAAAGAAGGAAATATACCGCTGTATGTACACAAGCAATCCAACCATCCACCTTCCATTCTAAGAAACATTCCCGAATCCATCAACAAGCGTCTTTCAGAAATTTCATCCGACAAAGATTGTTTTGACAAGGCCAAAGGTGTGTACCAAGATGCGCTTAATAAAAGTGGCTACAAGTACAACCTGTCATACAAAGCGCCAACTCCTGATGCATCACGAAAGAGCAAGAACCGTCAAAAAAACATCACGTGGTTTAACCCGCCATACAGCCAAAATGTAGAAACAAATGTCGGTAAATGCTTCCTCCAACTAATTGATAAACATTTTCCTAAATCCAATCCACTGCACAAAATCTTCAACCGAAACACTCTTAAGCTGAGCTACAGCTGTATGAGAAACGTAAAAACCATCATCTCCAACCACAACAAAGCCCAGATCAGTAAATCATCAAATCAATCAGAAAAAATCGATGACAACTGTAATTGCCGAGACAAGAATTCCTGCCCACTTGAGGGAAATTGTAACACCCGGAACATTGTCTACCAAGCAGAGGTCGTGACCTCACAGACAAAAGAGACATACATCGGTCTGTGTGATACAACA
>OX421449.1:37678838-37681338 GCA_949126865.1 Montipora capitata | reverse complement strand
GCTGTAAAGTATATAAGCGAATCGATGTAGTGTTTAGATGGTTTTTATCCCAGGAATGTTTGAGGAGTTTTACAGTAGTGTTTACTAAAGTGTGACGAAGGTCTCGTGTAAAGCTTGGAGGCTTTGAAAAGTGACAGAGGTCGTGTTTGTTAAGTGTAACAGAGAGGTTACGTGGATATCAAGGCAGAGGCCGTGTGTTTATACAAGAGCGACGGAGGTCGAAGCATTGTTAACAAGTCTAGCGTGTGCTTGTTGTGAAGTCCGGAGTGGAATTACTGCATTCGTGTGAAATAAACAACTTCGTTGTGTTCTGACACTGCGTTCTGATTAGACTGCAAACTATACCTACCACTTTAAAACATCGAACTCGCAACACTGGGGCCTTGTCCGGGAGAGTGGAATTTAAGGAACTGTTTGTTGTCTACCATTTACCAGGAAAGGATCGCAACTTGGAAGGAAGTAGCTGCGCTGTGGAAAAAAGTTGTAGCGAGTGAAAGAGCCGTGGAACTTTAGTCCTGTGAAAATGGAGAAATTTATTCAGCTTGGCGAAAAGTTTGGTCCGGAAGGAGAAAAGCTGCTTGAATTTGTGCGTGAACAAGAAGAAAATGAGGAGAAACGTAGGCAGCTTGAAGAAGAGAAAGAAGAAAGACAGAGACGCAAAGAAGAAGAGAAAGAAGTGAGACGCAGACGACAGGATGAAGAAAGGGAAGCGAGACGTCAGGAAAGAGAAATTAGGAAGTTACAACAGGAAGCTGACCTCATGAGACAGAAGGAAGCTGCTGAGGTTGCCAAGAGAGAACATGAGTTAGAACTTGCGAGAATAGCAGCGATGAATGGTGATGGTCGTACTGCAGAAAGAGGTGACAGAGAGGATCGGGCTAAGGCACCTAAACTCCCCTCGTTCGTTGATGGCAAAGACGATTTGGACGCGTATTTGCAGTGGTTCGAGAGATTTGCCGAGACAGCTAAGTGGAAAAAAAGATGGATGGGCATCGAAGCTCAGTGCTCTGTTGTCTGGACGGGCACTAGAAGTGTATTCACGTCTATCGGAGGACACAGCTAAGGATTATGACAAAGTAAAGATTGCGTTAATGAAGAGATATGACCTTACCGAAGACGGCTATTGTCCAAAATTTAGAGCATCCAAAGCAGAAGTTGACGAAAGTCCGGAGCAGTTTATTGTGCGACTGGACAGATACCTGTTACGGTGGCTAGAGCTTTCGAATACTGCGCGAACCTTTGATGGTCTTAAGGACTTGATCGTGAAAGAACAATCTATTGACTCTTGCCCTAAGGATTTGGCAATTCACCTGCGAGAAAGGGCACCTGAGACTCTAGCAAAGACTGCGAAGATCGCTGACCAGTACTTGGAGGCTCATGGTAAACATTTGTTCAGCTCAGCGAGCAGAAAGCCAACAGTGCAGCCTGAGAGGGACGAAGCCAAGAACATGCAGATTAATCCACCAGCTCTGCATTGCTTTAAGTGCAACACCCGAGGTCATAAAGCTGTCAACTGCCCAACCCTAACAAAGAAGTGTTTTCTGTGTGGCAAGCAGGGACATGAAGCTAGAAACTGTCGATCAGGTGGACGCAGATCAGGAGGACAAAGTAAGGATGGTAACCCTGTGCAGCGTGGTCATGTGAGTGCCAGTTGTCTAGTTCAGCCACCTGAGGTTAAACCTACTGATGAAGAAGTTAAGGCCTGTATTAAAGATGATAAGTTGCTGTTAGCCTGTGGTAAGAAGATTCCATTGTTGAGTAGTGCTTGTGTTGAACCGTTGACTGGAGTGAGAAGTAAAATGCCTGTCGTGAAAGAAAGAGTTGGAGAGAAGCCTGCTGATGTCCTGAGAGATAATTGTAGTAAAAAGGGACCTTGTTTCTGAGGATCAGTTTATTGGCGAATTTAATGTTATGCTGTTCATTGACAATACGGCAAGGAAAGTTCCCATCGCAAAGATTGATGTTGATACACCTTATCTCAAGGGCCAAGTGGAAGCGCAGTGTCTTCCCGATGCTGTTTATGATTTAATTATTGGTAATGTACCAGGCGCAAGAGCCGCTGACGACCCAGACCCAAGCTGGCAAGTTCCTGTACAAGAAGCTTGTGCTGTAACCACGAGAAGTCAAGCTAAGAAAGCTGGAGAACATATTCCGTTGAAGGTACCGGGTACCAAAGAAAGTCCTGTAGTTGATAGAGAAAAGCTCAAGCAGATGCAGCGTGATGACGAGAGCCTGCAGAAATTTTGGGAGAAAGATGACGTAGTTGTGAGAGGCCAGGCTGAGACTTCATTTGACGTGAAAGGTGGAGTTCTGTACTGCGTCTACAAGCACCCTTTATGTGAACGGAGGTAAACCCCTGAAGCAGGTTATGTTTCCTGTGCAGCTGAGAAGTCGAATAATGGAACTAGCTCACGGGTCGATCATGGGAGGTCACGTGGGAATAAAGGAAACGACTGATAAGATTCAAAGCACGTTCTATTGGCCAGGCATTCAAGGGGAC
>OX421449.1:37648397-37663397 GCA_949126865.1 Montipora capitata | reverse complement strand
AGGATGCTTTAAATGTGACAAAAGCAGATGTGACCTGTGTAAGAATTATTTTGTTGAGTCCAGAAATTCAGTAGTTTCAAAACGGGAAAATCGTATTCAATTAGACCCAATCTAACTTGCGATTCCAAAAATGTCATCTATTTGGCCTCTTGCAAAAGATGCCAACTCCAGTACATCGGCTCCACCACAACAGAATTCAAAGTTTGATTCAGAAACCATAAATCATCTATGGTTACAAATAAAAAATCTTGTGAAGTTGAAGTTCACTTCAATAGCACCTCACATTCGCTTCAAGTTTTTTTCTTTTCAATGCATTGATCAAATTAGCCATGATTGCACGCAAGTTCATAAACTACTTATTACAAAGAAAGCTTATTGGAGTGCCCAACTATTCACGCTATCACCTTATGGTCTTAACAAAAGACAGGAATTCCATTGTAAGAATAGAATTCATTTTAATTCTCTTGATGACTAATATTACGTTGCTGGGCGTTTTTTTACGATAAGTGTTACAATTGCGTGAAATCTTGTTAGTTCGCGATCATTGGATTTTTTTCATACCTGTTAATTAGCACTACATTATTATCATTTGTTCTTTATCGTTATTTTTTAGTTACGTAATGCTCTTGTTAGTTTTTTCTATACATTTTACAGAATTTGTTGTAAACAAGTCAGGCCTATATAAGAGTATAATTACTTTGTTCCAGTGCTGTACAATGGTCTGAAGACCGAAACGGTCTGAAGACCGAAACGTTTTTAATAAATTTTTAGTTTTTAGCTCCAGAAGTTGTCCGTCCGTTGGCCACATTTTAACTTCTATTTTTATCTACATATGCCGCGGCTTGGACTGAGAATCTCTTCGGGATCCTTCTGGAAGCTTGATGTCTTCGTTGGCCCAGGTAGCCCTTTGAAACTTCTATATATATATATAGTTAAGTATACGTAAGGAAAAGCGACGAAGGGACAAACTCTTGACTGTTCTGGACGAGGTTTAATACGACGTTTCGGCCGTTCGGCCTTCTTCAGGTTAAAAGTTAAAAGCTAAAAAACTATTTACAATGAGTGCAAATCACAAAAACAGCGTCTTATATATACAGAGCAGAAATATTGAAATTAAGGAAACGTTACATAACAAAGGTGACATGGATTTGATAATCAAAGACAAATTAAGAACTATAACAAAGGTCTAAGCTACAAGGTGACATAGATTAACAATCAAAAACAAATAAAGAACTATAGGTGACATATCGATAAAAATGCATCATATTGGGAAAATGTCAACTCACTACTACTCAATTGTAGTAATTAATGCGGTGTTTCGATCTAGATTCCCGCCTTTTATTGAGACCATGAGGATTAAGGGTAAATAATTCTGCAGTCCAATAGGCCTCCCTAGTGAGTAACAATTGTTCAAGATACAAAGAATTTTCAAAAAACCTAATTTGTTCGATAATGATGAAATTGATTTGTGAAATTTCATGTTCAGAGTTATTAAAGTGCATAGCCAATTCACAAGTTCTTTTGTTCTTCATCATGTTCGACTTGTGGTTACGAAATCTTACTTTAAATTCAGTCGAGGTGGAGCCCACATATTGCAGGTTGCATTTGGCAGAAGTGGCCAAATAAATAACATTTTACGATGAACAAGAAAGTTTTTGTTGAATGGGATAATGACGACCAGTAGCTGAACTTTGAAATTTTGAAGCTTGAATTAAATAACTCTCAAAAACGAAACGACAGTTTTCAATTTACAAAACATGTTTCGACATACTCATGTCATCTTCAGTTGCAAATGAGCTTTTTCAACGATTGTACATTTGAATTTATGTTAAGGTATAAATTCAAATGTACAAGTAATAATTTTTACAGAGATCGCGTTTCTTATTGCATTTTGAACAACCCCCATTTTCTTCTCTTTGATTTCTACAAGAGTTTACCTGAAATTTGGATGGCGCTAACAAATCCTTAAGATTTTTAGTTCTACGATAAGCGGGAAAAATTGACTTGGACGGAAAAATTTCTTTGACTTCTGGTGAAGATTGCAATATATGAAAGTGGTTTTTAATAACTTTTTGCATTGGATATCTGGCAAAATTGGATTGTAGAGTCAAGCACCAGTGGAAAAACTTTCCTATCTGGTTTGACCTTTTTGCTCAAAAGTTCAGATCTGGATATACAGAGAGCCTTGTCGAACTGTTTATCGACAAGCTCCACCGGATAATTTTGAGATTTCAAATATCCTTTGTATTCCTTACACCTATTTTGTAGAAAGTCGTTGGTAGAACACTTGCGTTTGATTCTTAAAGCTACCCCAAAGGGGACTGCTCTTTTGCAATGTGAGGGATGTGAACTCGAAAAAGGTAGATAGAGGTGGCTATCGGTGGGTTTAGCATAAACATCAGTGCTAATAAACCCGTTACAAAAATGCAACGTGAGATCAAGGACATCAAAGAGAAGAAAATGGGGGTTGTTGAAAATGCAATAAGAAATGCGATCTCTGTAAAAATTATTTAATTCAAGCTTCAAAATTTCAAAGTTCAGCTACTGGTCGTCATTATCCCATTCAACAAAAACTTTCTTGTTCATCGCAAAATGTTATTTATTTGGCCACTTCTGCCAAATGCAACCTGCAATATGTGGGCTCCACCTCGACTGAATTTAAAGTAAGATTTCGTAACCACAAGTCGAACATGATGAAGAACAAAAGAACTTGTGAATTGGCTATGCACTTTAATAACTCTGAACATGAAATTTCACAAATCAATTTCATCATTATCGAACAAATTAGGTCTTTTGAAAATTCTTTGCATCTTGAACAATTGTTACTCACTAGGGAGGCCTATTGGACTGCAGAATTATTTACCCTTAATCCTCATGGTCTCAATAAAAGGCGGGAGTCTAGATCGAAACACCGCATTAATTACTAAAATTGAGTAGTTGTGAGTTGACATTTTCCCAATATGATGCATTTTTATCGATATGTCACCTATAGTTCTTAATTTGTCTTTGATTATCAAATCCATGTCACCTTTGTTATGTAACGTTTCCTAAATTTCAATATTTCTGCTCTGTATATATAAGACGCTGTTTTTGTGATTTGCACTCATTGTAAATAGTTTTTTAGCTTTTAACTTTTAACCTGAAGAAGGCCGAATGGCCGAAACGTCGTATTAAACCGTGTTCAGAACAGTCAAGAGTTTGTCTCTTCGTCACTTTTTCTTACGTACACTTAACTACAAATTCACGTCGAGACATTGTATCCTGTGGATCCTCTTACTGGGATTTCATCGTTAGGTCAACCAACCGTACACTGCTTATACACCCGTTTTCAAAAACGTTGCAATTTCAAAGTATATATGATATATATATATATATATGCCTTTTGTTTTCTTATCAGAAAGGTGAGACACGAAGCTTCATGCTGAAGGAACAATGCGTTTTTCTTTTAACAAAAATAATATTCAAAAATAATTGACGAGAAAAATCCCACAAGCTATTTGAGGGAAATGGAACAGTATTTAATTGACTCAACCGGGAGCTCTTTAATCCTATTTTTTTTAAAGGTTCATTACGGGAACTAATATTTTACGGGTAGCCATCACAAAGAGGTGTGGTCTGTAAACCCGCCAACAAAACAACCTCCGAACCAACCAAAATTTATGACTCATTTAAGTCATTTAAGCCTTTGAATGATTCACCATGTACACGGGGTTCATGCCAGCAAGGCCGAAATCGAGAAGAATTAAAAGCAAAACAATGAGTAAAGTGCTACTCGTGCTTCCTCGCTATTGCATCATGAGGCTGACAATACGTCGTGGCTTTGTCGAGATGACAAGAAATCGCAAACAATAAGTGTTTTGGGTAGACTCTCATATACTGGACTAAAATGGCGGAGGACAAAAGAATTGTTGTTATTCCGATTAGGCCTTGCTAATTAGCTATTATTATGTTCACGTTGTTCTTTAGTTTTATGGACTTTAATTATTTCGGATTCGGTATATGAAAGACCAGAACAAAGTGTATTGCGAAGACAATATTCCCAACAAACATTATCCAATTATAAATTCGTTAGACACCTTTCAAAACTGAAAGATCAAGCCATAAGTAATGAAATATAGCAGGTTTTAAACCAACCTCTAGAGACACCAATAGCAAAATAGAGAAAAGTACGACTTCTGGTGGACGAACAAAAGAAGCTAATGAGAGATCTTTTGTTTTCGGCCACCAACATGGCGGCGATGACGTTATATGAAAACCTCCTACAATTTAACTTTCTCCAAAAGTAATTTACGTTCTACTTTTTGTTTTTGTTTTTTTGGCTTTTGAGTTGAGATATGTGGCGAAACTGCTCCGTTCTTCAAGGTAATTCGGAAAAGAGCTGACTAGTAATCACCATCTTCATAACCTGAGCAGTTCTTTCGGTTAGGAAAAAATAACACTGAGTTACCAGCGCACAGATGTTAAGATACTGCCTTTCTCACATATACCTTATTCTTTTCAATTATTAAAAAAAAACGAGAAGAAAAGGTATGGTGGATGCTACAAAGAGCCGGTAAACTGGTGAAATTCAAACAAAGCCTTCAAAAGGTTTGACAGCAGCTATTGTTCTTTCCTTTTGTAAAAATGGCCCACTATTGTTTTTTCTGTCAACACCTTTCTGATGAGAAAACAAAAGGCATATATATATATATATCATATATACTTTGAAATTGCAAGGTTTTTGGAACTATATTGAGTAGAAAAACATTGTTATTACCGCTCGATCATTGTTGAGCACTATTCTGGATTTATCAGTATATATATATATATAAATTATCCTTAGATTTTTACTTGTACTCTATTTTAAAAAAAAATTTAACTGACGAAGGCCGAAGGGCCGAAACGTTTTTATTAAATTTCCTGGACCTTCGAGAAGTTTTGTCTTTCTCTCCAGTTTATATGCAACTTTAAATACTAACTGAGGAGACAACGTGCATCCTTTTGGATCCTTCTGTTGGGAGTTTATCGTTTGGCCAACCATTACAGATATTCAAGCTATATATATATATATATATATATATATTTCGGTTATATGTTCACCGGCGAAGCCAAGATAGTGCTCTTCTTGCAGCGAAAGAGTGAAAGAGTGAAAGAGTGGATACACACTCAAGCTAAAATTCAAGCCTCCACCACAGGGACCACCGACACAAAAACGCAAGCGACGAAGAAATGTTCTATGGTTCAACCCACCGTATAACAAGAACGTCAAAACCAACATCGGAAGAGCGTTCATCAGCCTCATTAATAGATCTTTTCCTACGGACCACAAACTAAGGAAAATATTTAACAGGAACACGCTGAAACTCAGCTACAGCTGCATGCCCAGCGTCAAGCAATTAATAGATGGCCACAACAAAGCCATATTGAAGAACGCCGGAATAGCACAGCCACGGCAAGACGAAGAGAAAAAGTGCAACTTTAGGAAAAAAGAAGAATGCCTACTGGATGGAGAATGCCTGGAGAATGAAGTTGTGTATCAAGCCACAGTTAAAACCAAAGACACGAAGGAAACATGCATCGGTCTCACAGCAAACCAGTTTAAGGCAAGACACAGAAACCATCAGATGTCATTCAGGCATGAAAAGAGAAGAAATGAAACTGAGCTCAGTAAGCACCTGTCGAAATTAAACTTCCACAGTCGCGTGGAAAATCATCGCTAAAGCAAAACCGTACACGAACCTTACAAAACGTTGCAACCTTTGTACCACTGAGAAATTCTTTCTAATAACTAAGCCACACATGGCAACCCTAAACAAGCGTAATGAGCTGATTTCAACATGCAGGCACCGATGTAAATTCATTCTAAGGCACAGTTCAATTAAGCGCGAGCACTCGGTGCGACTTAGGTTTAGTAAGTGCGCGCACTGTTCATTTCAACCGTTTTTTTCAACCGTTTTTAACACGCGAGCGCATTGTTTGAACCGTTATGTTAACCGTTGTCATCACGCGATCACATTGTTGATGTAGACCCAACGCTTCAGTGTAAAATGGAGTTTAACTGAGGAGTGGGTTACCTTTTCGGTGGCCTACCAAACAGTTCTGTATTAAACATCCATTCACTCAAGATTTGAGTTTTAAGATTTGAGTTGTTCACCTACTTGTTTATGTATATATGTATATATATATATATATATATATATATATATATATATATATATATATATATATATATATATATATATATATATATATATATATAGCTCTTTGGCATTACAAAGCTTTTGCTTTCATGTCCAAATTGAGCACTCTACTGGGATGAGTCATTGCCGCTAGCAATTGCGCATGCTCACTAGCTCGCTAGTTTGAGCACTCTGGCATGGCTTAGATGTACCACATGTGTGGGACATCTGGGGTGGCTTTATAGCTTAACCTCCATCCTAGACATCAGCACTGCACTGATGAGGCCCAGAAGGCCGAAACAGTACTGTCTGCAGTTATATATATAACAGTTATATATATAACTGCAGACAGTACTGTTTCGGCCTTCTGGGCCTCATCAGTGCAGTGCTGATGTCTAGGTCCAGTTCTTCATTCTAAATATAATTTGGTATTTCTGGTAGCCTGTGAATCTTCTTCGGATGATCCGATGTAGTCCTGTTCCTGAATGATAAGACGCCGGGGAGCCCCGCGGCTAACAAATCACCTCTCTCATTGCTCTGTTTCCAGCAGGGTTGTCGTGATGGTGCAGTGGTTAGCACACCTGACATGTAATCCAGGGAACGCGGGTTCGATTCCCACTCACGGCATATGTGTTTTTCATTCAAAATGGATCAGTCAGTATTTCGTACTGGCTCGTGACTACAACGTTGGATTTCCAGTTCTATAAGCAGTGTACGGTTGGTTCACCTAACGATGAACTCCCAGTAAGAGGATCCACAGGATACAATGTCTCGACGTGAATTTGTAGTTAAGTGTACGTAAGGAAAAGCGACGAAGAGACAAACTCTTGACTGTTCTGGACGAAGTTTAATACGACGTTTCGGCCATTCGGCCTTCTTCAGGTTAAAAGTTAAAAACTAAAAAACTATTTACAATGAGTGCAAATCACAAAAACAGCGGCTTATATATACAGAGCAGAAATATTGAAATTAAGGAAACGTTACATAACAAAGGTGACATGGATTTGATAATCAAAGACAAATTAAGAACTATAACAAAGGTCTAAGCTACAAGGTGACATAGATTAACAATCAAAAACAAATAAAGAACTATAGGTGACATATCGATAAAAATGCATCATATTGGGAAAATGTCAACTCACTACTACTCAATTGTAGTAATTAATGCGGTGTTTCGATCTAGATTCCCGCCTTTTATTGAGACCATGAGGATTAAGGGTAAATAATTGTGCAGTCCAATAGGCCTCCCTAGTGAGTAACAATTGTTCAAGATGTAAAGAATTTTCAAAAGACCTAATTTGTTCGATAATGATGAAATTGATTTGTGAAATTTCATGTTCAGAGTTATTTAAGTGGATAGCCAATTCACAATATATACCTACCAACCATCTTTCATTAAGGACACCACTGACCTGCTTAACAGGATACAGAAACTTAATGAACAAGGCCCATTTCCTGAGGGCACCCTCCTAGTTTCATGGGACGTAGTTTCTATGTTCCCGAATATCGATAATGAATTAGGATTAGGAGCGGTCAGTAGAGCACTAGATACGAGGGAACAATTGCTACCATCAACTGATTGTATTCTGGAAGCTGTAGAGATTTGCCTTAAAAGCAATCACTCGGTTTTCAATGAGAAGTTCTATCTACAAGTACATGGTACGGCTATGGGACCTAAAAATGCCTGTAGTTATGCGGACATAGCCATGGGGGAGATAGACCACAAGGCTAAACATTGTGGCCCTATCAAGCCCTCACAATGGTGGAGATATCGTGATGATATCTTTGACCTTTGGCAACAGGGCCCTGCTGCACTGAATTCCTTCACTGAGTACATTAATTCGCTGTACCCCACGATTAAATTTGAGTTAGTTCATTCGGAAAGCAAACTTAATGTTCTAGATGTTACACTCCATCTAGTTGATGGTTTTATCCAAACAGATGTTTACTCTAAACCTACTGATAGCCATTTATATCTTCCTCCATCCAGTGCCCATCCTAAGCATGTTTTCAAGGCAATTCCGTTTGGGATCGCTTTGAGACTGCGTAGAAATTGCTCTAAGGATTGTTTCCTCAACAAAAGGCTGAAGGAGTATAAGGGCTTCCTAGTTGACCAGGGATATCCAGAAGAATTGGTCTCACGCGAATTTTCTAAAGCGGCGAGCATTTTTAAAAATGATTTACTCCAAGCCAAAGTCAGAGATTCCAAAAAGATTTTTCTTTTGTTCTTACATATAACCCTAATTTACCGTCTATTAATAGGTTGATTAAAACGCATTTTCATTTTTTGCTCTCATCGCCAAAACTTAAGGAGCTTTTTCCACCGAATTCCATAATTTCATCCTTCCGCAGGTCTAAGAACCTCAAAGAAATTCTGGCACCTTCTAAGTGTAGAAAGGGCTCACCAGAGTCGATTACATTGCCATCAGTGGGGTGTTTCACTAGTAACAAAACCAGATGCGATCTTTGTAAGAACTTCTTGGTCAACTCGCAAACCTTCTCGAGCGCACAAACGGGTAAAACATATTTTGTTCGGCAGAAACTCTCGTGCAATTCAGCGAATGTTATTTATTTGGTTCATTGCAAGAAGTGTAATCTCCAATATGTCGGTTCTACCACGACCGAATTTAAAGTTAGATTTAGAAATCACAAATCTTCTATGAAAACTAACAAAAAAACTTGCGAAGTTGCCTCACATTTTAACCGAACCCCACATGTGTTATCGGACTTTACATTTCAATGTATTGACCAAATTCAAAACAGTACGTCCGAGAACACTGAAAATTTACTCATCACCAAAGAAGCATACTGGAGTGCGCAGTTATTTTCCCTTTCACCTTTTGGGTTGAATAAAAGACAAGAATTCCATTCAAAAAATCGCATCCACTATACTTGACTTTAGCGGACTTAAGGCAAGTTGTTGCATACTTCTTAAGGTGTTTTTTAACACTGAATTTTTTAAAAAGTCCTTTTGTATGCTCTAGATAGTTATAAGTGTTAATTGTGGTTATTTCAGTGTTCAGGGGCCCCCTTCGGGGATTCCTATTGTTTTCTTTGAATTTCTTATGTAACCGGTTTTTATTCATTGTTGTAAAACCCTATTTAAGTTGTAGATTTTTCTACCGACTCTTTTGTAACTGAAGAAGGTCGAGAGACCGAAACGTTTTATAGAATTTTAAATTTTTTTATAGTTTTTAAACCAAACGTTGTCCATTTTCGGCTTCATTTTTAACCAGTTTTTTATCATCTACCGAATCAGGACTGTGAATCCTTGTGATCCTTTTGGTTGGCATCTTTGTTGGCTCAGGAAGCACTCTTAACCGTCTTTATATATATATATATATATATATATATATATATATATATATATATATATATATATATATATATATATACAGAGAGAGAGAGAGAGAGAGAGCGTAGGAGAGAAACCCTGACAATGCACACCCCAAATAATCATATTTTTAACTGAATAAATGTTTGAAAGAAAATTTGCCCTGAGCGGGATTTGAACCCACGTCCCCCCGTTACTAGTCGGGTGTGATCACCACTACACCACCAGGACAACCATGCTGGCAACTCAGCCATCGAAGAGGTGATTTACGTGGTTAAGGCGTGGGCCTCCCGGGAAATTTTCTTTCAAGGTGACAAGGTAGGGGAGCCTATAACTTCACTTGAAACCCAACTAAGGATCAAGTTAATGATGCACGACCGTAGTCAACTTAGCGGATGACAAGGAAGGATCCTAGAAGGATACAGGCTAATTTTAATTTTAGAGAGAGCGTAGGAGAGAAACCCTGACAATGCACACCCCAAATAATCATATTTATAATCCTTCCTTGTCATCCGCTAAGTTGACTACGGTCGTGCATCATTAACTTGATCCTTAGTTGGGTTTCAAGTGAAGTTATAGGCTCCCCTACCTTGTCACCTTGAAAGAAAATTTCCCGGGAGGCCCACGCCTTAACCACGTAAATCACCTCTTCGATGGCTGTGTTGCCAGCATGGTTGTCCTGGTGGTGTAGTGGTGATCACACCCGACTAGTAATGGGGGGACGTGGGTTCAAATCCCGCTCAGGGCAAATTTTCTTTCAAACATTTATTCAGTTATATATATATATATATATATATAATATATATATATATATATATATATATATATATATCTACTATAAAGTGCTCAATAGCGGAGCTAGAGCTATGAATAATTATACTCCAAGAGCTAGGTTATTTGAACGTTTGCTGCAACTCTGAGTTTCATGCTTCTTGCGAAGCAATCATCAGGCAACTGCCAGAATTAACGGTTACAACCCCAGAAATTTGAAATACAGAACAGCCGTTCTGTATTTCAAATTTCTGGGGTTGTAACCGTTAATTCTGGCAGTTGCCTGATGATTGCTTCGCAAGAAGCATGAAACTCAGAGTTGCAGCAAATGTTCAAATAACCTAGCTCTTGGAGTATAATTATATATATATATATATATACATATATATATATATATATATATATATATATATATTATATATATATAGCAGGTAGAATGAAAAATGCTGCGTCGCCAACGAAGAATGCCACTTCCGAGCAGGATCCAAAGAAGGATACACCATGCCTTGACTTCACGTGGTAATAAATAGGTTGAATGAAAAATGGAGTCAAAAGCAAACTACTCACAGGTCCATGTTTAATGTAGAGAACAAACGTTTCGCCCTTCGGGCTTCCTCAGTGTTCACAATAAGCTAAAAACTAAAAAATACTTGGCAGGAACTGAGTCAGTTTCAAGATCTTATATATGTGAAGAAGTGACAGTGACGAAATAAACAGATTGCTTAATTACACGAAATTAACAAACAAGCGCTAATGAGTAGGTGACAAAATAGGCCAGCTTAAAGACAGAAAAACCACTTACACAATAGTAAATGAAGTGAACAATATAGAGTTATTTATGGGAGGTAACCATCACAGTAAAAAATTAAAAAGTATTATATCTAAAGTTATGAAGAATTTAATGGAAAAAAATGTTTTGGGAAAGATAATAAATGAAAATGGCTAAAAAATGGCTAAAAATGCATGGCTAAAAAATACATAAAACTTATTGGCTAAACCTAATTCTATTTTTAGAGTTGAACTCTGATCGTTTGTTAAGGCCGTGGGGATGAAGAGTACACAACTGGGAGCAGCAAAAAGCTTCCCTTGTGAGTAAACGCCTATCAATGTGATCTTCACATTCATTAACAATTTTTTCGATAACAATGAATTCAAAGTCAGACATCTGGTGTTCAACCCTATTGAAATGCACGGCTAATTCGCACGTAGTCTTGTTAGTAAGCATAGCCGGTTTATGATTCCGAAACCTGACCTTGAATTCATTGGATGTTGAACCCACATACTGAACCTTACACTTCTTGCAAGTGGCCAAATAAATCACGTTTTTAGATTTGCAACCAAGATGTTGCCTAATAGTGTAATAACGATCTGTACGAGCGCTGTAAAAAATCTTATCCTCCTTTAAAAAGTTCTTACATAAATCACATTTTTTGCTACATTTAAAACAACCTGTAGCAGAATGGTCGTTTTTAGTATAATTAGATCCCTTGGGTCCCGCTAGGAGCTCTTTGATGGTTTTGGCCCTTCTATAAGATGGAATGATTGACCCTTTGGGAAAAATCTGTGCTAATGTCGGTGAATCATAAATGAAATGGGTATACGACTTAATGATTTTACCAATGTTGGGCAAATGTGGGTTAAAATTAACCACAAGGGGAAAAATAACCTTTTTCTCTCGTTCTTTAGGTGAAAGAAGGTCCTCCCTGGGTGTATCTTTGGCCTTATCGCCACAAGATTAAGAAAGTCTATACAATTACACCTGTCATCTACCATCATACTGAACAATTGCATGAAGGGAACGCAAGGAAACCAAAACACAAGAACAGACGCTTTTCCAAAAAGGTTAGGTTTTCTTCTGACGACGACGTGTTTCTTCTACACGACGTGTCACTTCTAGCTTAGGTAATGAGAAATTTTTCCCAATCAACCTTTCTTCGCGGGAATTAGATCCATACGAAAAATCGTTGCTTAGTAAGGGACCCTCGTTTTGTCCTGTCCCCCGGGATATTGATAGGCTCAAGTTACAAGAAGATTGGGAGAGATTCGAGAATAGGCTTAGAGCAGCCACGTTTTTCTTCAATAATCGTGATATTAATAATGGTCCGACTGTAGAAGAAAGGAAGCCTGTCTTCCCTACAGTTAAAAAAGTTTCGTCATGGAAAGCCCCTGTTTCCAAATTTCCGGAAAAGGAGTTGTTTCTCGAATCGGTCAAGAAAGAGCTATTCGATCCCACAAACGTTTCTACTGTCCATGACAATCTTTCTGTAGGTGAGAGAAGGGCTTTCTCTCGACTTAAAAACCTAGATGAGCAAGCTATTAGAATTCAAGACAAGGGCTCCAAATTTGTTATTCTGGATAAAACAGAATATTCATCTAAAATGCTTGGCCAGTTGGAAAACCCAGTCCACTATAAAAAACTTGATTCCGATCCTAGCGCCAACTATGCTAATACCATTTTAGAGTGGAGTAACAAATGGCTACAGAAAGGGCAAATCGACCAACATATTGCTAATTGGGTTGTTAATAACAAAGCCAAACCGGGCAAAGCCTTTGGGACTATTAAGACGCACAAGGAAGGGAACCCGCTCAGGTTAATTACTTCTTGCCGTGGGACAGCAATTGAAAACCTTTCTGCATTTACCGAATTTTATCTCAAGCCGTTAGCCCAAAAACTGCCTTCATTTGTCAAAGATACTACTCACTTACTGCAAAAAATTGAAGATCTCAACAAGACTGGACCATTCCCCGAAGGTACCCTTCTTGTTTCCTGGGACGTTGTGTCAATGTTCCCCAATATTGACAACAATCTGGGAATAAAAGCTGTCACAAATGCTCTTAATTCACGAGAATTCCAAATTCCGTCAACTGAATGTATCGTTGAAGCTGTGAAGATCTGCTTAGAGCACAACAATTCCCTCTTTCAGGATAAACAATTTTTGCAAACTCATGGCACCGCAATGGGCCCTAAGAACGCGTGTAGTTACGCTGATTTGGCAATGGGAATTATCGATCAAAAGGACAAATCTGGGGAGACCAAACCTAAAGTATGGTGGAGATATCGAGACGATATTTTCGATCTTTGGACCCAGGGTACCACCAAGCTGAAGGATTTTACCGAATTCATTAATTCACTGTACCCCACCATCAAATTTACCATGGTATCATCAGAAATTTCACTCAATGTTTTGGATCTCACCCTCCTTTTAGTTGATGGGTTTATTCAGACTGATATCTATTCCAAACCTACCGACCATCACATCTACTTATTACGTAACAGTGCCCATCCATCTCATTGTACCAGGGCTATCCCGTTCGGAGTTCCTACAAGAGTTCGCAGAAATTGTTCCACAATTGAAAAGTTTGAGGAACGTAGCAAGGAATATCAGAATTAACTAGTAGATCGTGGTTACCACCCTTCTAAAGTTAAAACACAATTTGATAAGGCCAAAGATACACCCAGGGAGGACCTTCTTTCACCTAAAGAACGAGAGAAAAAGGTTATTTTTCCCCTTGTGGTTAATTTTAACCCACATTTGCCCAACATTGGTAAAATCATTAAGTCGTATACCCATTTCATTTATGATTCACCGACATTAGCACAGATTTTTCCCAAAGGGTCAATCATTCCATCTTATAGAAGGGCCAAAACCATCAAAGAGCTCCTAGCGGGACCCAAGGGATCTAATTATACTAAAAACGACCATTCTGCTACAGGTTGTTTTAAATGTAGCAAAAAATGTGATTTATGTAAGAACTTTTTAAAGGAGGATAAGATTTTTTACAGCGCTCGTACAGATCGTTATTACACTATTAGGCAACATCTTGGTTGCAAATCTAAAAACGTGATTTATTTGGCCACTTGCAAGAAGTGTAAGGTTCAGTATGTGGGTTCAACATCCAATGAATTCAAGGTCAGGTTTCGGAATCATAAACCGGCTATGCTTACTAACAAGACTACGTGCGAATTAGCCGTGCATTTCAATAGGGTTGAACACCAGATGTCTGACTTTGAATTCATTGTTATCGCAAAAATTGTTAATGAATGTGAAGATCACATTGATAGGCGTTTACTCACAAGGGAAGCTTTTTGCTGCTCCCAGTTGTGTACTCTTCATCCCCACGGCCTTAACAAACGATCAGAGTTCAACTCTAAAAATAGAATTAGGTTTAGCCAATAAGTTTTATGTATTTTTTAGCCATGCATTTTTAGCCATTCTTTCCCAAAACATTTTTTCCATTAAATTCTTCATAACTTTAGATATAATACTTTTTAATTTTTTACTGTGATGGTTACCTCCCATAAATAACTCTATATTGTTCACTTCATTTACTATTGTGTAAGTGGTTTTTCTGTCTTTAAGCTGGCTTATTTTGTCACCTACTCATTAGCGCTTGTTTGTTAATTTCGTGTAATTAAGCAATCTGTTTATTTCGTCACTGTCACTTCTTCACATATATAAGATCTTGAAACTGACTCAGTTCCTGCCAAGTATTTTTTAGTTTTTAGCTTATTGTGAACACTGAGGAAGCCCGAAGGCCGAAACGTTTGTTCTCTACATTAAACATGGACCTGTAAGTTAAGTAGTTTGCTTTTGACTCCATTTTTGACTCCATTTTTGACTCCACTTTTGACTCCATTTTTGGCATTACAAAGCTTTTGCTTTCATGTTCAAATTGAGCACTCTACTAGGATGAGTCATTGCCGCTAGCAATTGCGCATGCTCACTAGCTCGCTAG
>OX421449.1:37643397-37645897 GCA_949126865.1 Montipora capitata | reverse complement strand
CCCGTACAGACTGTCGGGGTGGAGGTGGAGAGGAATGACCGCCTTTGGGGAGGGGGTGTTCGGGCGAGTTTCCTTGGATTTCCTTGCGGGAAATCGCATGGTCAGTGTTGCATTTGGCAAGCAGCGTATTTCTGGCGGGAAATCACATTGATTGTCATCAGTTTTTATGCTCAATCAAAGCCAGGTTAGCTAAACGATTTGCGTTAGTTTGAAAAAGTCTGAGATCTTCGTCCAAAGACTCACTGCGAACAACAGTCGCCGTCCAACTTCATTACTTCTAGGTTTTTTTTTTCTTCTTTTTTTTTTTTTTTGAAGCTGCAAGAATCAGCGTTTGGGTGTTACGAGCAGCGAAATGGATCGGCTGCCTTTGCTAAATTATGGATTACTGTGTGTGGATCTGCGAGAGGAAAGCTCGCTAGTGTTGCTTGGCAAGGTTGTAATGGCGCTTGCATAACGAAAGGATGTTTTGCCGCAAAGAACCCTTACTTAAAGCAGCAGTTCCTCGGTGAGCATAGGAAGAGACGGTAAAAAGAACTTTCAAGGCACCCAAGGATTTGTATTGGCAAATCTACGCTTAGAAAAGCTAGCTTAGCAAAGGAACGGTTTTGTGTGAAATGAGTGATTGCTGACTTAACTAACTGTCACCAGGTTCGTACTCCTTTTTTTGCCTTTTATACGGACATTTATGTCAAACTGCTTAGCAATTTGTTTATCTTACTACCAGATATGTTTGTCACTCGTCTTATTTCTCTAATTTTTCCGAGAAAAGTCAAAGAAAAATTCGCATCACTTCTTTGACTTCTTGGCAAATGTTTTGTTTTTTCGACGCGCCGTGAATTCGCTTTGCATCTAAAATTGGTTGAAATGCCAAATGTTTTGCTATCCAATAGTTCAGTTGGATGCTGAGATTCCTCGTTTTTCCTGCTGTCCCTATTTTGTTTTTTGTTTTGTTTTAACTTAGGCCATCCCATTTTTTTTTTCTCAGTCTAGCGTCGTCCGACCGACCCAAATTTTTGGCATTTTCCAAAAAAAAAAAAAAAAAAAAAAGGTAACTACGTTTTTAAGCTATTTTATGTATTTTAGAGTTTCGGTGGTTGATCCTTTTTCCCACGCTGTCTTAATTTTGCAAAAACATTCTCCAACTTTTCCGCCATATTGATTTTGGGTTCACGTCTTGTTGTTTTCCTGGCTCCACAGCTATGATGCTGGGGTACCAGGCCTCCGATTCCGAGAAAGCTTATAATTTATTTTATTTATTTATTTTTTTTTTTAGGAAAAACATTTGACGTTAAACGAAAAAAAAAAGGGGGATGGCCTTATTTGAGAAAAGGCAAGCGAGATCCGGACAGCTTTCATCCTGACTGACTTCGCGCTTATAAGTTTAGGATGAAGAGCAACAACTCCTTGCCAAACTTTACACGATTTCAACAGATGAGCACTGAGAATACTTTCCGTCACAACAATTCTCGTTCTAACTAAAAAATCGCAAACTTTTTATTGGTAATGGTAGTAAAAACGGCGCATCTTTTGTTCGATGTTAACGGCCAACTAATTTTTCAGACAGCTATTTGCATGTTGTTTGTTTGCGTTATTGCCAATGAGATGCTAGTAGCAGTGGTAGTAGTAGTAGTAGTAGTAGTAGTAGTAGTAGTAGTAGTAGTAGTAGTAGTAGTAGTAGTAGTAGTAGTAGTAGTAGTAGTAGTAGTAGTAGTAGTAGTAGTAGTAGACTTTATTGGAGAGGGTAACATTTGACAGTAACAAAACTGATAAACTAATGGCTCTCGAATTAAAAACGAAAGGATATTAATTAAAATCACTATGTACAACCTATAAATATGACTAATTTATAATATCTAAGTAGTAAAACTTGAAATGTAAAACTGCTATCATTATCAGGGATCCCAAAGGTATTACTTTTGAGCAAATCGAAACTTCAACATCCCCCCCTCCTACCCCCGAGTAAAGCCCGGGCATTTGACTATCCTCTGTGCCCGGGAAGTGGGGAATTTGACCTTTGCCTGCGTGGGGTTGGGAAAATTGAACCGGAAGTGTCAGGATTTTTTTTTTCGTTGCGCCGAAGTCGCTAACAGCTATAAAACAAGTGTTTGGACGAGATGGAAGAGTTTGAAGGAAGAGATATAGCATTTGTGAGCGATTGGCTGCGTAATTCGTCTTTGTCACTCTATAGAGTGAATACAATATGGTACGCTTTCACACCTCCCATTTCATTGTCAACCGACACTGAACAATTTAAAATACATGCAGTCAAGTTAACGCTCTATTGTAGGCTCTGTTGTTGATAAGTATACAGTTCCCTCGTTAAACAACCTTTGCCTTGTTATAGTTAGAGCAGCTTATACTTAAACTTGCTTATTGACACTGCCCGACTTAATTTATTCAATTTTCAAGTCACTTTTAATAGTTCAATATTAAAGTTGTGTTTTTGCAGTAGCTCAATTCTGGTGAAAACGGCATCATCACATAAAAGGTCAAGAAGCAT
>OX421449.1:37633397-37640897 GCA_949126865.1 Montipora capitata | reverse complement strand
TTGCATCTAATTAGGGTCATTCCTGGACATGCTCAGTGAGTATTTCCCTCCTTTGTGTTGCATTAATTTAAAGACAGATGTTTTCCACTACCTGGATTCGAGTAAGTTGCATAATGTGCCATGAAGCCTGAAGCTGAAACAAAGGCATCAGTAACGAATCGAACATGCAGGACATTGCTCGTGCTCCAAACAGACCAAGGACTTTGATAACCACAGCGTTTTATTTGTATGCAGCTCGATGGATAGTTTGGGTCAGATACTTTCACGTAGTCATACGGACAGTGTTTCCCACCATATTCCAGAAAAAAGTTAAAAAACTGCAAGTAAATGTAGCTGCCTGGTGCTGTAGTAATAGACCAGATGCAGTTCAAGTTATGTGGGTAGCTGGATGGATAATTCGGACTGGAGAAGTTTCCTTGAAGGTCAGTCAAGTTGTGTGCACACGACCCTAGGAAAAAGAAGAGCTTTTTGTTAGTGTTCCATATATAGAGAAGTACTAGCTAAAGCGTATTTCTTTCCTACCCGTAATTTCATACTTCTCAATTGCCAGGGAATAATCAAGCAACTACCAAAAACAAAAAAAATCAATCTAGGATACAGAAGTTTTAACATGATACATCGACGATTTCACTGTTTGTTTTATAGAATACGCTACGACAGAATTTGACAGGAACAGGACTAACTGATTCAGTCTGAGTTTAGATTATATAAATGATCACTTAATGAGCATGGCAGAAGAAGAAGTTCTTTAAGTGTATCTACATAGCACGAGGTAAGGTCATTTCTACCGTTTAGTGTAGTCATTTCCTGTTTGTACATTACAACGAATTTTAGAAAACAGTCCTAAGAAAATACGCTCGCTGATTGGTTAAAGATCGTGTTTCTATAACTCGATGGAGACACAGAACTAGCACGAGCTGTTGACGTAGTGATGGCGCGAGCAAAGAGAATTTACATTTTGATAATTAGAGTTAACTAGTTGTTTTCCTTTTTCTCGTCGCGTTGTTTTCTAAAAGAAATAGAAAACATGTACCGTGTTTCTATCGAGTTATAGAAACACGAGTGAAAGTTTGGGAGAAACAGCATTTCTCGTTCTCCCAAACTTTCACTCGTGTTTCTATAACTCGATAGAAACACGGTACATGTTTTCTATTTTTTAAGCAGTGTTGATAAATTTTGGATTATTATATCGCTTGTTTCTTTTTACGGAAAAAGTTTGAAAGGGTTACTAAATCTATACCTAGGGATGAGTTGCTTCTCCCTCAAGCCAAGAAGACTAAGAAAATATTTCCTTTGGTTATAGATTTCAATCCTCGTTTACCCAACATTGGTAGAGTTCTTAATCACCTCAAACATCTTATTTATAAGTCTCCTCCGTTAGCCCAAAATATTTCCCAAGGGTTCCATAATTCCATCTTTCCGCAGAGCCAAAAACATCAAAGAAATTCTAGCAAGCAGGCGCAATTCCCATGTGTACACCAAGGATGAAGAGCGGGGCTGTCACAAATGCAATGCTAAGTGCGACCTTTGTCGTAATTTTGTATTAAAATCTGATTGTTTTACCAGCACTAGCACCAATAGAACTTACCCTATCAGACAGTCTCTAAGTTGTAAATCCAAAAACGTTATTTACTTGGTTACATGCAGGAAATGTAGTTTGCAATGTGTGGGTTTTGTTTTTGCTACGAATGAAAGGTTAGATTCCGCAATCATAAATCTGCTATGGCCACCAAAAAAAGCACATGCGAAGTTGCCAACTATTTTAATAAAGATCACGTTTTGTCAGACTTTGAATTTCTCATCATAGAACAAATTTGCAATTCCAGCGTTAGCAACAATAATAGCCTTGATAAACGCCAACTAACTAGGGAAGCTTTTTGGTGCGCCCAACTTTACACCCTTGCACGATTTTGTTTGAACAAAAGATCAGAGTTCAATTCGAAAACTAGGATTCGCTATAATTAACACCAAGCCAGCGGGTCAGCGTCGTTTTTTATCACTAGCCATAGGACTCAGTTAGTTTTTATTTTTTTTATTTTTAGCTCAGTTATCGTCTCAATCAGCACCCATTTAGCTGCCTAATATATTATATTTTATAGTCTATTTTTTACATGTATTTTTCATTGTTTGTTACATACATATAAAAGTGCAGACTAGCTTTACGAATTTTTATTCCAAGTATTCATTATCTTGTACAGTATTGCTGAAGAAGCCCGAACGGGCGAAACCTACAATAAAGGGACTTTCAATTACACGAGAAAAGTTCGATCCATCTTCTGTTCATGCAAGTCATATATATATAAGCAGCGTACAATTGGTTAACCTAACGATGAACTCCCAGTAAGAGGATCCACAGGATACAATGTCTCGACGCGAATTTGTAGTTTAGTGTACGTAAAAAAAGGGACGAAGAGACAAGCTCTTGACTGTTCTGGACGGGGTTTAATACACGACGTTTCGGCCGTTCGGCCTTCTTCAGGTTAAAAGTTAAAAACTAAAAAAACTATTTGCAATGATTGCAAATCACAAAAACAGCGGCTTATATATACAGAGCAGAAATATTGAAATTAAGGAAACGTAACAAAACAAAGGTCTAAGCCACAAGGTGACATGGATTTGACAATCAAAGACAAATAAAGAACTATAGGTGAGATATCGATGTGAATACAAATAAGTGACTAATATCATATTGGGAAAATGTCAACTCACAACTACTCAATTGCAGTAACTAATGCGGTGTTTTGATCTAAATTCCCGCCTTTTGTTAAGCCCATGAGGATTAAGGGTAAATAATTGCGCAGTCCAATAGGCCTCCCTAGTGAGTAACAATTGTTCAAGATGTAAAGAGCTAATTTGTTCGATAATGATGAAATTATATATATATATGAAATGATGAAATTATACAGAATAGAGACATTTATATTAATGAAACGAACGTGATAACATTTCGTTTGAAACTGAAACTGCTTGTTCATCACAGGAGTTGAGAAGCCAGCAGGATCTAGTCCCCCTCTCTTGGCAAGAGAAATTCCGTCCAAATTATATATATATATACAAGTTACGAGGGTCTCTCGAGCCAACAGCACAGCCCTGCCCCCCAGGAGGATCACAAATGGATTCACAGTCCAAGCCTTGGCGAAATGTAGTTAATTAATGAAGTTTGAAAGGACCAAGGACGGACAACCCCTGGATGACATTTTTCATCGGGAGAAAAACTGTGTAGTGTAGTGGTGATGACACCCAGCCGGTAATCAGGGGGACGTGGGTTCAAATCCCGCTCAGGGCATAAAAAGTTTTTCTCCCAATGAAAATGTCTTCCAGGGGTTGTCCGTCCTTGGTCCTTTCAAACGGACGGACAACTTCGAGCGAAGGAAAATATATACAGTAAAAATTCTAAAAATGATAAAAAATTTAATAAAAAACGTTTCGGTCTGTGACCTTCATCAGTAGCAGTGCAAGTGAATGGTAAATTACAATTTCCTTAAATAAGTTTACAATATAAAAGATGACAAAACATTACAAAGATGATTATATAACAGGGCGTGATAACATATATTCGCAAAAAATTAACAAGTGATGAACAATCGGTAATTACTACGCGTGAAAACGATGACTATACGAAACAAACCCACGGGGAAAACCAAATCGAAAGAATCTATTTATCGTCTATACTGCAGACAGTACTGTTTCGGCCTTCTGGGCCTCATCAGTGCAGTGCTGATGTCTGGGATGGAGGTTAAGCTTATAAAGCCACCCCAAATGTCCCACACATGTGGTACATCTAAGCCATGCCAGAGTGCTCAAACTAGCGAGCTAGTGAGCATGCGCAATTGCTAGCGGCAATGACTCATCCCAGTAGAGTGCTCAATTTGGACATGAAAGCAAAAGCTTTGTAATGCCAAAGAGCTATATCTAACTGCAGACAGTACTGTTTCGGCCTTCTGGGCCTCATCAGTGCAGTGCTGATTTCTGGGATGGAGGTTAAGCTTATAAAGCCACCCCAAATGTCCCACACATGTGGTACATCTAAGCCATGCCAGAGTGCTCAAACTAGCGAGCTAGTGAGCATGCCAACAGAGATGCTGCGCCAGAAGAATCCGAAAGGATTCACAGTCCAAACCTCGAGAAGATAATTTAAAACTGTTATAGAGAAAGAGGACGGGCAACTTCGAGGGAAAGAAAATATATACATACAGTAAAAATTCTTAAAATGATAAAAAATTTAATAAAAAGACGTTTCGGTCTGTGACCTTCATCAGTTACAGTGCAAGTGAATGGTAAATTACAATTTCCTTAAAGAAGTTTACAGTATAAAAGATAACAAAACATTACAAAGATGATTACATAACAGAGCGCGATAACACATATTCGCATAAAATTAACAAGTGATGAACAATAGGTAATTACTACGGGTGAAACCGATGACAATACGAAACGAACCCAAGGGAAAAACAAACCGAAAGATAAAATAAAAGAATACAAACATACAAATAAAATGAAAAAAAAAAAAAAAAAAGAAAAGGCTGTCGAGTCCACTGAGAGTGTCAAGGAGCTAGCGTTAAAAATAAAAGGGCGAGAGTTAAAACAAAACTCCCAATCAAAGCCCCTGAAACCATGTCGCGACAGGGCACAAAAGGCGCCCCGAACTGGGCCCTTAAACAGCAATATACATATTTCTATACATTTTTAAGAATTTGTTGTAAACAAGTCAGGCCTATATAGGAGTATAATTACTTTTGTTCCAGTGCTGTACAGTAAACTGATGAAGGTCTGAAGACCGAAACGTTTTTAATAAATTTTTAGTTTTTAGCTCCAGAAGTTGTCCGTCCGTTGGCCACATTCTAACAAGCGACTATTGGCGGCCTATAGCCCCTCCCTGGAGAGCGCTAAAACCAAGCCCTGTAATTGCCGTAAAAAGGACGAGTGCCCCTTAAACGGCCAATGTCTGACTTCCGGTGTAGTTTATCAAGCAAAGATTAGAAGAAAGGACAATGACAAATTTGAAACATACGTAGGCCTGACGGCAGATGACTTTAAGACACGTTACAGAAATCATAAAACATCTTTCGAACATAAGAGCTATAGAAATTCAACTGAACTCAGCAAGCACATATGGTCGCTAAAAGATAACAACATAGAGCATGAAATTACATGGCAAATTGTTTGCCGCGCTAAACCGTACAGCAGTTCAACTAAACGTTGTAATTTATGCTTGAGCGAGAAATTTGTCATTATCTGTGAACCGAAGCCATGTACATTAAACAAAAGAAACGAGTTAGTATCATCATGCAGACACCGAGCGAAGGCGCTACAACAGAACAATTAGCTTAGCACCCTAACACCAACATGTATGTAAATTTACGTAGTGTTTCTGATATAAAAATAAGTGCGAAGCAGCGTGAATAAAACTCCTGAAGAGTGAGGCTTCAAGCCTTACGAAACAGGCCTGTAGGGCAATTACCGTGTAGCCATGTTTTAATTCTCACAGCCCTCTATAGTTACGCTCTACCTTGTATTGAGCACACTAACTGGCTCGATCGCCACCGCTTTTTGATTATATATATATATATATATATATATATATAACTGCAGACAGTACTGTTTCGGCCTTCTGGGCCTCATCAGTGCAGTGAAGAACTGGAAATCCAACGATGTAGTCACGAGCCAGTACGAAATACTGACTGATCCATTTTGAATGAAAAAACACATATGCCGTGAGTGGGAATCGAACCCGCGTTCCCTTGATTACATGTCAGGTGTGCTAACCACTGCACCATCACGACAACCCTGCTGGAAACAGAGCAATCAGAGAGGTGATTTGATTTTTAGCCGCGGGGCTCCCCGTCTTATCATTCAGGAACAGGACTACATCGGATCATCCGAAGAAGATTCACAGGCAGCGGCTAACCAGTATCTTCACTGATTGCTCTGTTGCCAGCAGGGTTGTCGTGATGGTGCAGTGGTTAGCACACCCGACTAGTAACCAGGGGGACGCGGGTTCGATTCCCCCATGCACGGCACATATGTTTTTCATTCAAAAAAAAAACAAACAAACAAAAAAAAAAAGGATCAGTCAGTAGTAGTTCACTGCCGCTGGCTAGTGACTACATCGTTGGATTTCCGGCCTTCTTCATACACTCAAAAGTATAATTAATTAGCTGGTAGCCTGTGAATCACCTTTGGGTGATCCGATGTAGTCCTGTTCCTGAATGATAAACATTGCCGGGGAACCCCGCGGCTAACCAGTATCTTCACTGATTGCTCTGTTGCCAACAGGGTTGTCGTGATGGTGCAGTGGTTAGCACACCCGACTAGTAACCAGGGGGACGCGGGTTCGATTCCCACCCACGGCACATATGTTTTTCATTCAAAACAAAAGGATCAGTCAGTAGTAGTTCACTGCCGCTGGCTAGTGACTACATCGTTGGATTTCCGGCCTTGTTCATACACACAAAAGAGCTTGTCGATAAACAGTTCGACAAAGCTCTCAGTATATCAAGATCTGAACTTTTGAGCAAAAAGGTCAAACCAGATAAGAAAGTTTTTCCACTGGTGCTTGACTACAATCCAATTTTGCCAGATATCCAAAAAGTCATTAAAAATCACTTTCATCTATTGCAATCTTCACCAGAAGTCAAAGAAATTTTTCCGTCCAAGTCAATTTTTCCCGCTTATCGTAGAACAAAAAATCTTAAGGAGTTGTTAGCGCCATCCAAATTTCAGGTAACCTCTTGTAGAAATCCAAGAGAAGAAAATGGGGGTTGTTCAAAATGCAATAAGAAATGCGATCTTTGTAAAAATTATTTAATTCAAGCTTGAAAATTTCAAAGTTCAGCTACTGGTCGTCATTATTCCATTCAACAAAAACTTTCTGGTTCATCGCAAAATGTTATTTATTTGGCCACTTGTGCCAAATGCAACCTGCAATATGTGGGCTCCACCTCGACTGAATTTAAAGTAAGATTCCGTAACCACAAGTCGAACATGCTGAAGAACAAAAGAACTTGTGAATTGGCTATCCACTATAATAACTCTGAACATGAAATTTCACAAATCAACTTCATCATTATCGAACAAATTAGGTCTTTTGAAAATTCTTTGCATCTTGAACAAGTGTTACTCACTAGGGGGGCCTATTGGACTGCGCAATTATTTACCCTTAATCCTCATGGTCTTAATAAAAGGCGGGAATCTAGATCGAAACACCGCATTAATTACTACAATTGAGTAGTTGTGAGTTGACATTTTCCCAATACGATGCATTTTTATCGATATGTCACCTATAGTTCTTTATTTGTTTTTGATTGTTAAATCTATGTCACCTTGGAGTTTAGACCTTTGTTATAGTTCTTTATTTGTCTTTGATTGTCAAATCCATGTCACCTTGTAGCTTTGACCTTTGTTTTGTTTCGTTTCCTTAATTTCAATATTTCTGCTCTGTATATATAAGCTGCTGTTTTTGTGATTTGCACTCATTGTAAATAGTTTTTTTAGTTTTTA
>OX421449.1:37625897-37630897 GCA_949126865.1 Montipora capitata | reverse complement strand
CTATATATTTTTACTATATGAAATGTATGTATATTAAGAATAAGGATAAAACTATAAACTATATGGAATTCTAGATGAATAAAATTTGATAATTGATAGAATACTAACTCCTTCACGCATTTAAAAAACGTACTCGCTGTCTGCATAGTCGGCTGCCAATTAGGTGGTAAAGGACACAGCATTAGTAGCATTAAGACTTAGAGTAAAGGATGTTGCCATGCGAGGAGCATTTAGTGCAGACAGATTTCCAAGTGTTGAAATTGTTAATATCATAGGTATTAGTAAGGGCAGTAAAGTAGTGCTTGTGCAGGAAAGATTTGAACTGATTAAGAGAAATAGCTGAGCGAGGGGAAGAAGACAGGTTATTCCAGATTTTAGGCAGACCATAAAAGAAACTAGCTTGAAAGAGCTTAGTGCGACATTTAAGGATTAGTGTGTCTAGGGCAGAACTGTGACGAGTGAGTGTAGTGTTTTTAAAGTTAGCGAACTTGTCCATGTTGACATTAAGACTTCCATTACAGCACTTATAATAAAATAGGAAGTCCTTATATTCTTGCCAATTAACGGATTGTTATCAAGTTTGTATGCGTAGACAATAGGACTTCGTTTACGGCCTACAGAAAGGATCTCGCACTTGGTGCTGTTAACCCGCAGCCGCCAATCCTTGCTCCAACAGCTGACATTATCTAGGTCATCCTGAAGTGAGTATCAATCGCTAATTGAATTAATGACCTTAGCACACTTGAAGTCATCGGCGAAGAGGGCGACTTGGCAGTTCACCACTGACGGAAGCGTAATAGTGGAATAAATAAATACACCTATATAATATACAGAAAGCGCGCGAAAGATGAAGCCTCGCTTATGTTCAGGTAAGTTAACCTGGGTTGAGTCTGCAATCCAATCGAAAACCAGTACCTGGTCAGCGGTCAACTTTAAAAAAAAAAAAAAAAAACAGCTGACCTCGGTGAGCTCCAGGCTTGAGCTTGTTTTGATAGGTGTCAATTGATCAAAAGATGAATGTCCAATATCAAAGATGTATGCTGTAAACTACAACAAGTTGCAAAAATAGTGGAGACACTTGACCTTCTTGGGGCGTTATTAATTTACCTTTTATCTCTCACAACGCAGCCCCCCTCCCCATTTATCAGTGTTGCTAGCAAGACAAAAAATGTTGGAAACTTAAACAGTCAGCATTGAAAGGGCGAGAGGGGAGAGGAAGTGGGAAAGGTTTAAATTCTAGATGCGGCGGGCATTGGAAGCTAGAAAAAGTGTTTTTTAATGAAAATGTCTCAACAATTTTGCAACTTGTTGTCTGAGTTGGTTGTTACTGTATTGCCGTACGGTCACTTTGTTTATTGGAACGGGAAGGCGTCTATCGTTTGCGTTTAATATGGTGTTTCCAAAAAAAAGTGTTTAATTCTCTGATCTGCTGTGAATGGATAATGACCAGCGATAACCTGGATTTTGGCGGGGTTTCGGTATGACGTAATTTGAAGCCATTTCAGTGCTTTCTGTGAGTCAAGTCGAAAATACACATAATTTGGTAGATTCAAAGGTGTGATTTCCATCCTTTCACTTTTTAAAGTACGCTAGAAATATCCTGGAACCGATTTCGAAATAATTTGCGTTAATCAACTATATTTCGGTCGACAAATGACATCTGAAACACGCGCAACATGTACGAAATTAGTTGTTGTATACGAATGAACAGACATAACCTCTCCTTTAACTGCGAGCGCATGCCATTTAAAGGGAACATGCACTTTCCGAAAAATCAATTCTTAGCAAACATTGTTAAACAAATATACATTTTCATAGAGGTCCATTTGTAACATTACTTATTGCTTTCGAGCTAGTCTGCTTCCAGAGAAGGGATTGGTAATGCTTAGTAGCAAGTCTTCTAAGTGACGTGTCGGGTACAGGCTAATTCCATGTTCTTTGAAATGACCGACTGAGCACAATGATCAAAAGAAAGCACCCGATTGTGCTAAATCCTTTGCGAGATTTTTTTTACAATGAGATACAAAAGTGAACAAATTTGTACCGGCTACACATTATGACATTTATGTGAAACGTTCTACACCGTCTACCACAACTTTTCACTGAGAAAATAATATGATATAATATTTCTTGCTGTTGCGATGGTAAACCGTGCTTGGATGGTAGACCTTTGGTAAATGGAATAGACGATATGTACAGGATTTCTAACTGTGTGAACTTTATTACGAATCATCTGGTAATGTATTGGATTGAGTAGAAAATAAAGTACTAGTTGAATTGTGCTGTTTCCTGGAAGATACGATTTTCAACCGCAACGCCACCATCCCGGTTGACGTCACTAAGAAACACAATAAATGGTATTGTGTTACTTTCGGAGCATCAGATCTGCATTGCAAAATACTTTGCTCGCTTTAGTATTTGGTACGGAGTCTTCTGTTAGCGATGATAAGTCATGAAAGCGGGAGAGGGCAGAGGAAGTAGGAAAGGTTTAAATTCTAGATACGGCGGGCACTGGAAGCTAGAAAAGGTGTTTTTTAATGAAAGTGTTTCAACAATTTTGCAACTTGTTGTAGCATGATACTGGTCACATTGGCATACATGGAGGGGAGGACTTACGGACGGACGGACGTACGTACATACGTACGTATGTGCTGACGGTTGATGACGTCATGGCTATAAAACCAAGATTTCTCGCATCGATGGGTTACTATATTTTCTTAACAATCAGGTGTTCCGCGCTCGCGCGCGGAGCTCCGCTATTATGTTTAGAAGGATCTGATTGGTAAAATTGTATTATGTTTAGAATGATCTTCTTGCTAAAGGTGCCAGAGATGAAAAAAAGGTTTGAATTGTCATCCGTTTATCTTAAAGAATTTAAATAAAAATGTGTGCATTACATACGTGGCATGTGGGTTGTACTTGTCGTCATCGAATAGTTTGCTGCCAGAAAAAAGAACAAATATTAACATTAGTATTGAAAATCGAGGAAAGTCAAACATACTTTGCCTTAGCATCTTTCCAATTTATTTCTCAAGAGTTCACAATGATTCACTTCACTTTTCATCTTGCGTAGTACGTTGTTTATGTCTGTGATTGCTGATGTAAACTTGAGTCAAACATCGAACGTATTCCCTACAGTAGTCGTGGCAGTCGAAGAAAGTGCTTTGGAACAGAAAACAGGGAACACAAGTTTCCCCAGATATTCATGAAAAAAGCTAGTACTAGAGAATTTAAAAATAACTGAAGAAACTCAGATTGAACCTGAAAAGACCAGAGCAAAAGAAAGGAGATTTTGTCTGATTGGCTGTTGAAAATTGTAGTATCCAGTTTCCCAACCGCGCGTTGTGATGTAAACAAAGATGGACTTCAACCCGTGCTTGTACGATCCTTCTACATAGCTTCTGTTAGTTGAAGGTGGTCATTTGTGACGGGGAAAGATTCTGCAAGGGCGTTTTAGTTGGCGGGAATTTCTCTTTCTTTACGCTTTTTGTAAGCAGTCCTTTCATTTTGCTCAGGGAAGCAAGGCCTCTGAAGTTGCTCCGAGTCAGCTTTTTTCTTTTTAGCTTTGTTTCTCCATGGAAGTGAATGTATGGCAACAAATGCTCAAAGTGCGAAAGACCCGAACAAGGCCAGAAACAATCTTGCTCTAAATCCATGGTGATCATGTTACAAAAAAAAAAGAAAAGAAAAAAAAAAAACCTTTCAGGGGAGGGCGGATGGGTAAAAAGGTATAAACTGTTGTAAATCTCTTAAGAATATTATCATTGACCAAAAAAGTCTTGAAGAGTGATTTTACTCTTTTTGATTGCATTTTTCCTCAGGATTGCATCTAATCTCTATATGCACGCAGATATTGCACCAATAAGCGTCGTGCAGTAAGTGTCCCGCTACCCTTAACGTCAACTATGTAGTCACAACAATCCAGTGAACAATAGCTTTTGTATTATTTCAAAGTTAGGCTAATCGGAACCATTTTATGTTTTCCTGAACAGTAGATTTAGGGGAAAACTTTGTGATTGCCATCGCGTTCATTGCGTTCGATCGAAGCGAGACGCTTACTAATAGTGACGATTTGAGACTTTTCGTGTGACTAACTACTCGCCTCGATTTGATTTGATTGGATTGGCTAATCCTGCGCACTCCAGCGATCCTTGCTAGTATTTTCCCATCCGAACCCCGAGTACTGACCGCTCCAATGTTTTTTTACTATGGCGCGACGAAACGTTGGATTTTACCTCTCAAAATGCAAGTTTTCGCTTACTAACCGTTGCAAATTAAAGAGAAGGAAAAACATCAACAGTGGAATAAAAGGCCTGGCAAGTTTTCTTTAACTGTTGACATGCCGTTGAACTTAAAACAACTCACACTGCAGAGCAGTCCTTTGAGCTCGGTTTTTCGGTTGACATCCGTTGTTTAATTCCTATGGAGTTTTATTTTATAATCGTTGCGTGACTGCGTGACGGCCATCATGGAACTATGACTTTGTTTTGTTTCGTTTTAATGTGATCGATTGCTTGTCTGATTTGTCAAAGTTGTAATCATGTCATGTAATAAGGGATATCGTTTTTCCAATGCATGTACACTTTTTGTAAAAAGGTCATCATTGCATTGTGGAGGTTTTTACAAAGTAAACATCAAATTTGGAGCTCAGCGAGTCTTCACTGTCTCTGGAAGTCGGCGTATATTCCTCACACAAATTCCAATTACAGCTGCTGGAAATTCTATAAATTTCGAAAGCAAGAGATCGGGTACTCCCGACAATTTAGGATAGGTGTGTGCCGCCTAGAAAATCGAGATTTGATACGCTTTTTAAGGCCCAAATCCAAAAAAATGGCACCCTAGTTAAGGGAGTGAGGAGCGCACGTACGGCGGCAATACAAGATATAAACGTCCCTTTAAAATCGCTGTGTTAAACTTTTAAACGTGTCTTCAGGCGTGTAGTATAGTTTTAATACACCATATATTTTTCGTTTTGCGCTTTGGGGTTGATAGTGCAATTA
>OX421449.1:37608397-37615897 GCA_949126865.1 Montipora capitata | reverse complement strand
GGGGTTTGCATGTATGAAAATATTGTTTCAAATAAATTCTTAACACTTAAATTACACTTTCAAATTCATTACAAAACAACAAAGCAAACCGTCCAGATTCTATTCCAAGCTCCCTCAAGAAGAAGAAGATTCGCCTACACAATACCACCAGAAAATGTACACGTCATACTAGAACGAGTACCACCGGTTAGAAAAGAGAGAATCAAGACGTTTTGTTGATTTCTGACCACCTCCCTTCAAGCACGCGCAGTTATTTGAGAGCCACCCACTCCCTTTCCGCTGAACAAGGGTAACGGAAGCTCTGGGAACAAAATTGTTGATTTATAGGGGGTGGGGAACTCGTATATCTCGTCTCGCTTAGGGGTGAAAATTTTGGATTTTGGCCTCACATAGTCCCGATGTTTTGGACCAAACGCCTTCATATGTCGTCGTAACTGTCTCGTTTAGGGTCGCACGCGAAGAAATATAAAGATCTATGTTTAATATCTTTCCAATATGGTCTCTTTTTGGGGGTGAAAAAGGCGTGGACCATTCCCAGATTGATCGCCAAATTTTGGGCAAAACGTTTTATGATCATATTTCATCTATTTCAATTTATTTCCATTTTACAATTAAAAAAAAAAAAAGACCAGTATCAGTTTCATGTGGAACTTAAATTGCCTTTGTAATTGTAACTTGAAGTTCGTTTCCCAGTTGTTTGCTATGTAAAACGTAAGTTCGTCACCCAATGGTCCATCAACCGTGAACTAGTAAATTTTTAATCCAGTGTTTCAAGGAAAATAATTGATGTGTGAGTTTTTTGTGGTCGTACTAGTCGTGATGATGTTTGCCCAAAGTTGAGTTTATCCGGCATTCTGCTCCTCGATTCCTTGTTCTCAGTAGATTAATACTGATCAAGCCGCGGCCGCCAAAACAGCAGACGAAACTCGTTGGTGAGACAGTCCTTACGTTGAAAGATTGCGGCAATGCTCTGCGTTTTTTTTTTTTAATTTGACCACCGGTAAGCCATAGAGTAGGCCACAGGGTAGGCCATGGCCTACACCATGGCCTAGGCCATGGCCTACCCCACGTTTTGTCTACACCCCGTTCCGCAAGTAAATTCGTAGAACGCTACGCCCAACTGACCAGAAATGACTGAAGAACCGTGAGAGTCAATGCGTGGTAAAGTAAGCCCCTCGGCGTCGACGACGGAGTGGCTTAAGCTCTTTAATAGTGGGAGAAAATGTGGCAGTGGAGAACTCCAGGAGAAAAAGGATTTCAGCCATTCAATGTTCGTAACATTTAAGAAACTCCCAAGGCATTTTTGTGGGACAATGGAATAGCTCATTTAATATGAAAACAACAAAACCAAGCAAGTTTAGATAGAGACTGTTCCTTTTGGGTCATAATCAAACCTAACAAAATACCAGAACGATCGACTTTCCTTTTTTTTTCTTTTACGTTGGAAAATGTGGATAGTGAGGAAGTTCCTTTCAGATATACGCCAATGAAAGAAAAGTATAAACTCTTCTGTCACTCAAACCAGCATGGACTTTTTAGATCCTACACTGTTCTATGAAGGGAATATGTATATGCCCCTTTCTTTCGCATGTTGTCTCTTAAAAGGGAACATGGAAATTTCCGTAGTCTTTTACACTTTATGGATGAACCTTAACATGTAAATTTCCATGTTTCGTTTACATCTTATACACGAAAGGAACGTGAAATTTCATGTCCTTTAAAATTTTATGTGGAAAAAGAACATCGAAAATTCCATGTTCCGCTTACATGTTATGCGTGAAAGGAACATGGTAATTTCAATGTTCTGTTTACATGTTATGCGTAAAAGGAACGTGGAAATTTCCATCAGGTTCTTTGAAGTTTTCAGTAAGTGAAAAAATTTCTGTGTTCTTTCGCAAGTTGTCTTTGAAAGGAACATGGAAACTTTCAAGTTCCTTCGTGTTCTGCCCTAATAATTTACTTACCATTTCCATTTACTTTTCCTGAGACTAACTCCCTTCAAAAGCTAACAGATGCCTTGATAATTTACCGTTCTTTTTCCCAGGGTGGAACACATAACAACAAATTACCTCTAGTTGGCCAGTTTAAGTAAAACTCTGAAGGATAATTGTATTTAATGGTTGCTTTTTTTTTAGTTTCTGTAGGAAATTGGCACGGTAATCAATGAAAAGACCCAAAGGTGCCAGTTTTAGAATATCAATAATTGTTTTAGAACGTGTTTCACGATTCTCCCACTGCCATCTATGCACAATTGTAGCGCAGCACGAGTCAAGTTCGAGCTCGAGACAATTTCTAATCAACCCATTTTTTCTTCCTTATAATATATTGTTTGACTATACATTATTATACCCTCGATCAGAGTTTTTTTTCTATCTTCCCAGATAGGTCAGGAAAGGGAAAGAAGACTCTGCCAGCTGCCTCGACATTTCACTTTCTTGGAAACTTACGACGGTTCATACTTTTAAAGTGCCATTTCATTTTTTACTGAAAATTTTATAGGTTTCTGACAGACAAGTTTCTGTAACAGACATAGGAAATACTCATGAGAATTTAGACAGTTAAAAATTGCCACGTTGTTGTAAATTTCAAAAATACATTGATGACGCGTGGTGATTGACCATACGCCAAAAAAAGGCAGGTTTGACAAGTCGAAACTGGATTGACTCATCCAATTCTTTGGATGAGTGGCAAATCAAAGAATGTCGAGGCGGCTGGCAGAGTCTTCTTTTCTCTTCCCGACTTATCTAGGAAGATCGAAAGAGACTGCTCGCAGGGTAACATTATTATTGTTGTTGCCAGAAAAGAAACAAAAAAGAAAACGAAACAAATACAAATACCGTTGAGATAAATAAAGTTCAGCAGGTAACCAGGACAAAAGTTTTGGGACATTCAGGTAGATTTCAAGCACAGATCCTCCGTTGTCACCTCTCTCCTGTCATGGCTGAGCAATGTTTTGTGTCTTTGTGTGTGTGTACTTACGAATGCTTACTTATGGGGACATGGACATAGTTACACATGCACCCGTACTGTGGGGTCCGCTCTTTTTGTGAGGACTAGAAACAGGTCCCCACAAATAAAAGCCCCTTTGGACCACAAACTAGAGATGTCCTCATAATGCAGTTTTGTGTTAAAAATACACACTGGTCCCCATACTGTCAAAAAATAGTGCGTAACTAAAAAGTTGACTTTTTCATTTTTTTTTTCTTTGAAAGGTGTAGCAGCTTAGTGCAAAAAGAAAAACCTCAAATAGTTTGTTCTGGAAAAACGGCTTTACCGTGCAAATACACACTACATTTGATCAAGAAGATACACACAGTCCATCTGTAATATTGTAATATTTATTCTTCTAACAACCACAATCAAACAGTAGTCTTGTTAGGGCAAACTCAGAAATCATACTGTCAACTCATTATTTTGTCAGGAAACAGTAAATGTACGTAGCTCTGTTAAAATGGTGTTTGCACTGTACTGACGATGGGACTTGACCTCACTTGTCTCATAATTATGTACGTTCCCTATTCCTTTTGAGAGCTGGGACACTTAATTAACGGTGCCCTTTAGTCATTACAACTTTTAGAACTTCACAAAAGCACCATATCAAAGGAGTTTTACTGTTGTCCTGTCAAATCTGTACAAAATCCATTGCTATATTACCTTTACTTGTATGTAAAATATTCGTTCCCATTTGACAGGAAGAACCAACTGTACATGTATTACTTTTAATTTCTTGTGGCACTAAAGTTACGGAATGCACTATTCTTCGTAGTACGTAGAAAGTAATAATCATCATCATCATCGTCATCATCATGGCGTCGTGTAGGTCGGACGTGTTCTAGCGAGCTTGTTAGGACTTCGCCCGTTCAGAAAGTCGCCCAAGTTTGGAGCATCGTATAGCATCTTAAAAAGTACCTCGAGTGCTTTGCTAGTTGTCTAACTTAAAATTGAAACAGAGAGGTGTCTTCAAACGCCAGGAATTCGAGAAGCTTTTTAAACTTTTAAACGTCTAGTTTGTGTTTCTTATTTGGAGATGGGTAGACAGCGAGGGTCGAGAGGTCAAAGGAGGATCAAATGAACTGAGGAGATGAATAGGGAGTTTAAGAAATCACGACGGCTACGGGGACGAAAACGTCACTTCAAAATATACGTTTGAGCTATTCTAAGTATTTCGGGATTATTCAATCTTGTTTATATTATACAATATGTGCGAAGTGTCCTATAACTGGATTGGTACGGACGGATTTGAAGTAAAGAGCGAGACTGAAAGATTCACTGTAGTTTGTCCACGTTGTCGTCAAAACCTCAAATTTGGTAATTTTACGTAGTAGTTTTGACGAGTACGGGAGAGAAATGTTCAAAAATGCGTGGCGCACGTGTAGCACGATCATTTGGGATTTTTCAACCAATAATATTACTGCTTTTTGGCGTTGTCGTTGCCGTAGCCGTTGTCGTTTCTTAAACTCCCTAATGAGGCCTTACTGCAATGTAAGAAGAAAGCAATACAGCTTACCAAGAGCGAAAATCCACCGCGCCATTGAAACGGTAGAAAGATCGGGTATATGCAGTTGATGAAGAATATGTGGGACGACCTGGGTTATCAGCACTTGGCGTTTAGTAACCAAAACATACGAGATCATGCCGCCGCCCTGGAAAAGACTATAGGAGATGCTGCAAGCGATATTGTTAGTCGGGTGGGTAGGACAGAGAGAAGAGATCAAGAGAAAGAAAGCGAGCTAGAGGAAAATTAGTCTTAATACTAGTAATAATAACACAAGCCAAAAAGCTAATGAGCTGCAGCCGACGGAGATAGCGAATTTGGATACGGATACAACAGAAGACCAGTTATCACCTTCCGCTAACACCTTGACAGCAGACGAGCGTGAGCTGCTTGATAAATCAGCGCAGTTATTCGCACTAGTGCACACACGTGAGGGTGATTACTCCAACCGTAACAAAGATACAAGGATCAAAAAAAAGCCAACACAAAGTGAGCTGAAACCTATCGACAACGTCATTAGCAGTCTAATGGAGCAGAACACGGAATGTGCAGCGGAGCACCCTTTTGCGTATTTATGACTGGCTAATTGTGTTCTCTACTCAGTAGTGGTGACATTGATGTTGCTGAAAGGTTGGAAAAGAGAAAGCAAGGATCGGACAGAAAGTCGCAATAAGAGTAAAAAGTGGAGGAAGAAATATCTGGAGGATGTTGGTGAAATAAGGAGAAAACTCTCAATCGCGAACTTCTGAGCTGAGCAGGATTCGAGAAAATAGGAGCTTAACAAAGAAATGGAGGAAAAACAGGGCTCAGCTCCGGAAGGAATGTCATTCACTTTCTGCTACTACGATTGTGAGTTACATTGCAAAGCAAAAGTCGCTGTTAATTATATAAGGAAGCTAAAAGCATGCTATGGTAGGTAAAGGAGACAAGAAGAAGCCAAGGCTCTGAACCGGCAGTTTAAGGAAGATCCTGGCCGAGTGTATGCCACCATAAATAAAATAATGGCCGATGACCCAGGCAACGATCGTCCGAAATACCGAGCGCCAGCAAAATCTGACCTGGAGAACGGAGTCTCAAGCATGTTTAACAGTGTAGCAGAGGCTGAAGGCTTCTGGAGAGCGCTATGGGAGGAGCGAGGGACTTGGGACGAAAAATCTGAGTGGCGAAAAGAGGTCGAAGCGGCAATCCTCAGGTGCGTCCCTCCTTTATTGCGAGAGAGTTGGAAGCTTGAAACTACAGAAGCGGCCAGAGTGATCTCAAGAAAGAGAAATTGGAGCGCGCCGTGCCCAGAATGACCAACTATTGGTGGAAATGCGCATGCGCACTCCATGGTGGCGTCACATCCGCTCTCAAGTCTATTTCAACAAGCAAGACAGGGTTCCTGGAATGGTTTTCAGAGGGAAAAACGAGGTTAATCTCGAAACCAGGCAAAAATTCACAAGCCAAAAACAACGCCCGATCACGTGTTTGAACACATTATATAAATGGTATCGTATAAACTCTTGTTCGTAGGCCATCGTAGCTTGATTAAGAAAATAACACAAACAGCGGTGATAAAATTGGATTCCAACGCATTTTTTATATAGAACTTGACGTTTCGTATGCTAGTCATCATACATTTTCAAAAGTGACCGTTACAATTTTTGAAAACTATATATATATATATATATATATATATATATATATATATATATCGTAAAATAGAACTACACTGCAAAGGTTGGTCAAGACAACGTGAACATAGGCGTTGTTACAATATTTCGGCTGGCCAACACCAGCCTTCTTCAGGTTTAAACCTGAAGAAGGCTGGTGTTGGCTAGCCGAAATATTGTAACAACGCCTATATTCACGTTGTCTTGACCAACCTTTGCAGTATATTTTCTATTTCTAAAGTTCTTTGGTGTGGTCACGATCTATTTTGATCCAACGTAGAGCAAGTTTTGATCGTACACGGTTTTTGCAGTGGTTTAATCCTTAAAATTAGATATATCGTAAACATTAGAGGTCTGGAACCTAGACTGAGAAAAATGATCTGCAGCAGTACGTGTCTAGACATAATGAGGAGTAATAGCTAAAACAGCAACAACTTCTCACTACTAGTATTGACATTAAGGGAAGGCTTTAGCTCTTGAATGAACAAAGTCTCTTTAATTTTGCAGTAAAAG
Organism: Montipora capitata; assembly: GCA_949126865.1. Lineage (NCBI taxonomy): Eukaryota > Metazoa > Cnidaria > Anthozoa > Scleractinia > Acroporidae > Montipora > Montipora capitata. The sequence goes on along the minus strand of OX421449.1, from coordinate 37,609,237 downwards.
GCAGTTTTTCCGGACGCTTAAATGTCAAAATGATCCCATTTAATGCCGTGACCAGTGGTTTTTACATGATCATCAATGGCTGATGAATGGTCACTTTTAGCGAGGGCCTTGAAATGTTCTGTTTTTCTGTCATGGAGTCTTCGTTTTGTTTTGGCAATTTAGAATTCATCACAGTTCCAGCAACCAGCTTTATAGACGACCTTGGACCTCTGAGATCGGTTCAATCGATCTTTGTATGGAAAAAAGGATTTGATGCGGCGGGTGTTTGGAATATGACTTTGAGATTGACGAAAGAGTAGAAATTGTATACGCAGGATTTCAGACGTTTCGTAACCACGTCGCGTTCACAAATTTCCAATATGGATCTGCGAAGTCGTTAGCAAGTTATGTAATAGTTGGAACACCAGGATTGTTGTCACTACTAGCAAGGGCAGTGAGACATCATTACCCATCTACTTCAACAGAGGTCTTCCACAGGGTGATGCCCTGTGTCCACGCCTATTTGCCTTGTGTCTCAATCCGGTTGCGTGGAGACTAAGCTCTACTGCGGGTTATAGGCTGTCAAAGCCAATTGCGTCCAGGATTACGAACTTTCTCTACATAGACGATTTCAAGGTGTTCGCCTCGTCTGAAGCGAAATTGAAAAGAGTGTTGGAGATGGCTCAGACTACGATGGGGGACATCGGCCTGCAGAGGAACCCCAAGAAGTGTAATGCATGTGAGAAGGGGAATTACCATCAAGATTCGGAAAGATGCGTGATGGGAACGATGAGCGTGGATTGTCTTAAGGAGGACTTGCATTATCGGTTTCTGGGAGTACCAGAACAGTTATTGCAAGAC
>OX421449.1:37585897-37600897 GCA_949126865.1 Montipora capitata | reverse complement strand
GACATTTGCTTAAAATTTGATTCTCAAACATTCTTTGCTACTTTCAATACCTCAATTGACTCTTTACTACGCAGCAGAATAAAATTCTAGCGTTCTTAATGTGGTTTTGACATTTCTACGCACTCTTCAAACTCTTCACTACTTTTCCGAAATGTCTGGAAAGAAAGTCTGACTTCGGATATTCGGGAACAGGCCATTTCCGAGTTCAAGTGTGCCTCCTCTTCAAAGCGAGTCTAAGTGCGAAGTTTTTCTTATGAAAATTAGGTCGTGTTCTATTGGGATCAACCGTTTTTAGTTGGTTGAGTTGGTTGGGTTTTTTCGTGTTCTATTGGGAAAAAGATCGTTTTCGGCTGGTTTGGTTGATCAACTTTTTCAACCGACATGAAACTAGGTTGAAACGGTTGAAAAAGCATTGGCAGTAACCGCTGTCGTTTTCGCGGGCCGCGGGCTCCTGCCGTGTTGCTTTCAGGCCTCAACTTGTCAAGGCTGAGAAGTCTGGTAATAACTATTCCCAGAAGTTACCGCGTTTCAATCGAAACTGTTGGAAAAGTGTGCTATTGGGAAACCTCAACCGCCTCAACCGAAACCGGTTGCGGTTGAAACGGTTGATCCCAATAGAACACGACCTTAGTTTTCATTCATATGTAAAGTAGAACTAATTACCATCACAAAAACTTCGCACTTAGACTCGCTTTGAAGAGGAGGCAGACATGAACTCGGAAATGGCCTATTGTAGCCCACCATCCTTCCCGAATAGATATTTACCGAAACTAGACGCTCTGTGAGCGTAAACTGGGTTGCTTTTGGAACGTGTTTGTCCTCCTCAAGATTTCGTACTCATTCCCAAACACATTCCCATCTTTCCAAATTTCTTTTCTTACCTGAAGACTGTGCACAGTTGAGTGCAAATGAATATAAATAGCCAGCTATGCAACAGAGATCCGACTTGAATGAAAACAGATGCATTCAAGGTGTTCGATTCCTTCAATGAGTTTGTTAAACCAGGAACCCATGACCCGGAGCCTACAACTCTACTGTGTTCGTGTAACGGCGTTTTCACAGACCGTATTCTTTTCCAATTTCCGACGCAAGAAACGGAAAAATGCGACACATTTTTAGACTAAATTGTCAAATGGCAACCCTGTAATGATGTATTTAGCCCAGTAAGCGAGTCATACGATGACCGGATATTGCATTAGCGTGCAACAAAAACACAATTCTTTAAGGTGATTCCCTTGCTTTCCACCGCGCATCTCATACTGCGCATAACATTGCGACTTAAGATATGGCGGCGTTCCATCCCGGTCATCTAAAGGCAGACAATAAATGCCGCCTTTCATGTTTAAGAGCTTTTAAGAGCAATCATGAGAACACTTCTCGGTTAAGAAGGTGTTGTTTTGGATCTCTCCCCAGTCCTTTCGCGGAAAATGATCATTTTGAATCCGAAATTGCCCCTTTACCATCCATTATCATAGTGTTGCGAAGAAACGAGCACGGTGACCTCCCGTTTTTAATGATCTAATTTACTCGTAATAGGTATATGGTTGTAGTATTTACATATAAATGACGTGAAAGTGCATTTGGAGCCCGGCACTGATGAGCGCAAGGTGATGACTGTAGCGGTCCAATTTGCTTACATTTCTTTGCAAGACTGAGAAATTTGAAATCACTTTACTTAAAGATTATAGCTCGGACAAACAAGTAGGTTCAAGTTTTGAGTAATAACCAGTAGCTTTTGCTACATGACAACAATTTATCCGGTTGATCTAGTTTCGAACGCTTCTCGCGTAATAGGCCCTTTGCAGGATAGTGATCACATGGTACAAATCCGCCATACTGGAACGCAAATTGCCCACTGGGACATCTAAAACAAAGAAAATTAAGATTAACTAGCTTTGTTTTAGATGTCCCAGTGCGCAATTTGCGTCCCAGTATGGCGGATTTGTACCATGTGATCACTATCCTGCAAAGGGCCCATTCGGTAAAAAACACTTTGAAGGGGCATACAACGCGAAAACAAGCACGGTGTCTCCATCTTTTTATTGCATTTTTTAATGTCCTGTGCATGAATATCAATTGTGCCAAGTTTGAAAAAAATCTGGATAGCACATCATTTTTAAGAGAATTACTTTAATACATATTTCCCAGTTAATCTGTCGCATAGTCGTCTGTGGTTTAGTGGTGATCGCGATTGCCTCTCAAGAGGGTGCCCTATACTTTTTGCGCGAAGCATGATGGGGCGATTTAATTTCTCGTGAATCGTGATTTAAATGGTTTTTATTTGTGATTCGTGATTAAAGATGGTTTAACCTTTTCATGTCCACGTGAACGAATTTTTTTTAATAAGCGTGACCCGTGAATGAAGATTTGAATTAAACGAGATTCGTGAAGCACTGTGTTTTGCGGGATGAATTTCCGGCCATTTAATTGTTTTAAAAATGTACGTATTATTTTCGAACGGCTTTGCTTAGGTTTTGATAGAACATGGTTCTCATATGGATCGATAAAAGTCATAAAATAGACCACCAATGGTTTTTGAACAAATAAGATAAGAAATTATGTCATCTTTTGTCGCGTATGCCGACAGACAACAAGATTAGAACCATGTGCTCTGACGTAGGGCTTGTCTGAAGTGAACCGGCTTCAAAAGAGAGAGGTGAATTTTTCTTCCTTTTTATGTGGAGTTCGGTATGAACCAACTATTGTTCGTTAGAGCGGGAATAGTCGGAATATTCACCAATATTTTGGCTTTCGTGCACAGACGCTGCATACATGAATGCAACGGACTAACCGTGCGTGGCTGGTGCAGGAAATAAGGAAAAACAACTCAGTATACCACAAATAAATACGTCTTGGTGAATTCAACGACAGTCCATTAACTCAGAAGACCTGAAGAGACTAACAATCGAATTTTCAGTAGAAAATAGTCATCTACAGCGAACGACGGTGAACTGAGACGCACAAACACACAAATCTTAGATTATTTTTCTTACTCTGGATAAGACTACAGGTAGTAAAGGGTCGCATTAGTTAAAAGTCGAAATGTACCTCCTTCAGACAAGGACAGGTCCAGAGATTCCAACCCTCCCACGATCCCGATTTGATCGGGAGTCTCCCGATTTGATGTGTTCACTCCCGCTTTCCCGATTTTTATCAGATTCTCCCGAATTATCATGAAATTCTGAAAACAAGGAAAAAAAATTGCTTATCTTAAGTACTTTTTTGCGATCTGATTGTAAAACGTTTAATACGTATTCTCAGGAGTTTCCTATAATGTCTCGCCCAGTCTAGATCTCTCCATTGAACACCCTTTGTAAAGCAAACTCGTAAGGCCGTCAGTCCTACTCCATTTAGCTCCAAAAATGACAGGACTCCAGTGGCAAGAATAAAGACATTATAGAATATCACAAAAATGGTGTCAAAATGCATGGAATGCCACTTGAGAGAAACTGAATTTGCAAAATTTCCTGGGGGAGAAAACCCCCAGGCCCAGGAACACAGGCTGAATAATGATGACAAAAAAGGGCGAAGACAGACTAGTTTTAAAATTTGATTCCAGATACCATATTACTAGTAAGAACTGCAATAAGAAAAAAAATTCAGTTGTGTGACCGAAAGGTCCATAAGTTTTAAATAGTAAAATATAATTCAGATATATTTACACCGCTGTTATTCTCGACTTAAATCCTCATGCTAAAGGTTGGAAACAAACCTGTAAATAAAACTAATTGCACACTACCGTATATTCAAATACCTCCGTGTGCTTGTGTTGTCTCTGTCACCAACAGAAAAATCACCAAAAACACAGTGAAGGAGAAAATTAATCCTTTGGTATTCATCTCCAAGTCTGTTTTGGTAGCCTATACCTCATAGGTAAAACGAAGACGTGGCCACTGACTGTGAAACTGCATGTGACAATACCTTTTCGCCTTTGTTAGCCTGCGCATTCGAGCAGTCGAGCATGCTCTTCATGTACCTCGAACCACTGGGAGCCTGCTCGCAAACTAGTCTATATAGAGTAAAGCTGTCAATAACCGCTTGTCAATTGATGTAAACAAGAAAGAGGATTTTTTTTTTCTTTTCTTCCACTCTTTTTACATTGGAAATCTGATACCCATTGAATTTATTGAATTAATGAAGGGTGGAACATTCCTGCACTTTGACAGTTCATGAAAAAGTGGTATAGCTTCCTTAAAAGACCTCCAGCAACAGAGAGGGCAAAGAAAGAGAATACAGTCTATCAAACTCCTATTGCGAAACTCGGGTATTATTAATTATGGTGTCCTATTGTGGGCTTTACCTTGATTAATCACTACAAAGACAATTAACATTCCAGAAATATTGTTATTTCGAGCAGCCTCTCAGTAGTGCGAGGTATATGACGACATTGATATTGGCTTAAATATCCACTTAGAGCGAGTTTCAATTGAGTGTCGTAAAACCAAAACCAAAGTAATTACTTTGGCGAATCAAAAAGAACGGAGACAATTCAGTAAAACAGTTAAGAGTCGAGGTAATTCACACGTTCCCGACACAAAACGTGGGAAAATGTGCATGCGCGAGCCACGATTAGTTTTGGTTTCACTTCTGATTGGTTGAAAAAATGGCGCGAGAACTTTCAACCAATCACTAATTTGCTAATGTTTTTCGACACTCAATCGAAAACCACTCTATGTCCAGAAATGCACCTAATTATATGCACGCCCAATTTTGACAACAAGTCTAAGCAATTGCTACCTATTAAATATCAGGCTTAAAAAAATTATGGGTTTTAAAATCAATACCACTGGATGTTTGTGATATTATTTATTGCTCGGATAAATCGTTTATAAAACGTACTTTAAATTCGTCGAGAAGTTTCGAGCGGGTATAGCAGTGCAAAAGCCTCTAAAGCGGAAACACGTGATCTGTCAAAGTAGAAAAATTTTCCGCTCACATCATGATTTAAAGACTTGAGAGCAAGTCGACAAGCGCTATTAATACTGTAGTTCATTTGTTAAAAAACAGTGCACCCATTGAAAATCACTGAGCAAAGAAGATAACTAGGTTTTAAATCAAGTGTAGCTTTATCGCACAGTTTTTTTTTAGTGGTCATGAATAAAATTCCAATCTATTTTTCTGTCTGCACTTTTAAAGGAACAAATTTTAGTCTCGCTGATTTAAGTCTTTAAAAGTCTATATTTGTGAAAGAGCAGTCGTTGTGCTATTGTAATAGGGAAGACGTGGCCACTAACTGTGAAACATCGAACCACTGAGAGCCTGCGAGCAGGCCAATCTTCGTAAATAAAGTGCAAATTATCGTTCGACAGTTGTTGCAAAAAAAAAAGAAATAGGATTTGTTTTCTCTTCTTCCACCCGTTTTATGTTGGAAGGCGATATTGTTGAGACACCGTAGTGACCTCATCACACCCATTTAATTGAGTACGTGTTGGATGTTGGAATTTGTCACCGCAATGGCTTGAGATTCATGCCTCAAAAGTAAGTGAATGTTTATCATATTCAAGCGATGAAAAGAAAAACGAAAAGATGCAATGGATGTTGGTTTCCTTAAAAAGAAAATCTAAAGGCCTCTTTCATAATGGCGGCCAAATACAATATTCTTCTGTTTTAATGCTAATAAGCCTTTTTAGCCCCAAATTTCAAAAGAATATTTGTTTCAAAATGAGGGCAGTAGGTCTAATTAACATAAATACCAAAGAATGAAAAAGGTGTCGCCATTTATGAAAGTGGTCTATAAAGGGTGCCAAAGTAAAGCTCGGTTGCACTTAGAGAGACCCACACGTCAAACACAAAGATCCTATCTGCAAGTAACCACCTGGAATACGTAAATCAATTTGATCCTTGTTGCAATAAATAAATCATGAGAAGAATTACAGTGCGACGCACCTTACCGTGGCCACCTAACAAAGTTCTTTACAAATTATTCGCCAATCAGCACGTGTGAATTTGATTGAAAGTCACGCCTCCTTGCAAGGTTGGCACAGTTGAAAGTTGCATGGGTTGTTGAGTTGACTTATTCACACGTAAGTGTCAAATGTGAAAGTTTGTTGGGTGGCCACGGTAAGGCGCGTTGCACTGTAAGTTAATAAGAAAATTGTTTGAATGTCTGTATTTACTTCGAAGATCATTTTTAACACTTAGAATTTCTTTAAGACGCATGGTGTTAGGTTATTTCGAATAGGAATGTTTGTTTAATAACCTTAATTTGTGACTTATCTACTGCCGTTTCTGGTATTCTATTTGTAAATTTCTGTTACTTGAGGGAAAAATTTAGTATTTAGCAACCGAAGTAATGAAGTGTGTTGAAATATTCATTAACCCAGGTAAATGTTTCATAGGTTAGGAAAGGAGAAATTAGTGAATCAGTGCAAAGGGAATTGATCCAAGGGGTGCTATCTTTGAGGTACACGGCAGGAAGTACTTAAAAAGGTAGAACTTAGGTACATTGTTCATGGTCGGATGTATAGCAAGTCATATGCATAGCAATACCACGTATATCATAAAATTCAAGTCTTTCGCTGCCGCAACTTCGAGGCAGCTCTCTAATCGGTTATCGGTTTCAGTATTCATACACTTATTCATTCAGTCTCAACATTGCAACATTATTAGGGAACAAACAACTGTACTATGCACTTACCTATACTCGAACTCGGACCCTATAGTCCTGTGCCTTCACCACTACTCTTCATGCAGCGACGAACATGATCAACCCAATACTGTTCTTTTCATTGTTTACTGTTGTATACTGATAAGTCATAATTGATATCGATGTATAATAACCAAAACTAATCCTAACCTGACCCTATTTTTCCCTAGATTTAATTTAGGCTCCAAACAAGTTCCTCAATTCATCTGAGTAAATGTAAAGTACATTAAAGTAACCATATTTAACGTGGATAACTCGTAACAGTAATTCAACTAACAAACCTGAGGTCGACGGTGCGCTCATTTTACTCCCCCCTCTCCATCAGTGCTCCTTTTAACGGGTATTTAAAGCTACTTAGCTACACGGAAAGGAAAGAAGTCGAAACAAGGATGCGAGATCAGGGAATCAAACTGAGGACCTCTTGCACCAGGGCCGCGCACTAACCGACTGTGCCATCCTTGCTCCTCATATGCATATTCAACCATTGTGGGTAAAATAAGAATCACCAATTTAACCTAGGGAAAAAGGATTTTACCGGCAACATATACATACACCTTGCAATTGGGCAAATGTGAGTACTCCTATCAAATCTCGACCCTTCCCGTAGTTTCCCGTTCACTATTAGCAAATAAACTTGTTTTACTGATAACTTCAAATACATTCCTATTATACAAGAAATTGTAAGACGTTCCAATTACTTTACTGCAGAACTAGTACTAAACAATTCGCGCTTTTTATCAAGGTCATAAGTTTTACAACTTTTTCCTAATTCCGATGTCGTTTCTGCCAACTCTCTTGCCTACTTTTAAGAAAAGACTTCAAGCTATTTATTTGTAAGAATTATTAATGTATAACGCAGTTGTTTATTGTTTCCTACGAAATTCATGTTTAGTGAAGATTTGAAGTGTAATCTGTGGCCTTTTATCATATCGGATTGTTTCACATTTTTGGCATGACATGAGTTGAAATCCCTTTTGGCAGCTGGGAAGATACCTCACCCCAAAGTGAACGGTATTCACTTTGCAATTTCTCGGAAAAACTGCTTTTGTTTCACTTTCGGTTTTACACCACATTTCATTGAAATTCATGTCATGCATGATCACTGTGAAACTTGGAAGACCGTGAAGTCCAAAAACAACAATATTTCTGGAATGTTAATTGTCCGTGTAGTGACCCCTAATCAAGGTAAAACCCACAATACAATACCATAAAATAATAATACCCGAGTTTCGCAGCAAGAGTTTGACAGACTGTATTATCTTTCTTTGCCCTCTCTATTGCTGGAGATCTTTTAAGGAAGCTATACCACTTTTTCATGATCTGTCAAAGTGCAGTAATGTTCCACCCTTTATTAATTCAATAAATTCACTGGGTATCAGAGGTGAATCGGTTGTGTCAACCATATCGATTTCCAATGTAAAAAGAATGGAAGAAAAGAAAAAAAAGTCCTCTTTCTTGTTTGCAACAATTGACAAACGGTTATTGGCAGCTTTATTCTATATAGACTAGCTTGCGAGCAGGCTCCCAGTTGTTCGAGGTACATGAATAGCATGATGCTCGACTGCTCGAATGCGGTTTCACAGTCAGTGGCCACGTCTTCGTTTTACCTATGAGGTATAGGCTAACAAAACCCGGTCGAAAAAACTTACCGTACACACAAACAGAGACTCACACGTCAAGCACAAACAGCTTATCCGCCCAGCTGTTTATCTAACTAAACAATCAATTCGATCTTTGATGTAACAAATAAATCATTAGAAGAACTTATTTAATCAGAAAATTGTTCAAATTTTAGTAAGTTGCTTCGAACATCATTATTATACTTGTAAAGTCAAAAAAAATCAAAATACAAAAAAAACTATGCTATTTACAAGGTAATTTTTGTAAAATTTAAAAAGTTAAAAAACCAAACGTTTTCGGCTGTTTACCATCATCAGGGTTAAAAATGACCGTCCGCATGCATCCATGCATATATATCTTATGTAATTCCCGTTGGGAAAAGTTTGGAAACATAAGAAATAACTTGTTTGTTCAGACTGGGGCGGAATTGTTGGATTCAGTATTAGCCCCTCGACGATCCTACGTTTATGGAATGTTTGTGCTGATGAGAGAACGCGCCAAGTGAAAAAATGTGGTGGGTTTTCACGCAGGTGTGTTGATCAAAACGTTGAACCTTTGTACCGACTTCTATACTGTAGGCGACTTTCAGAACGAGTCATTACAATGGATGCGTTAATATTATGCGAATAAGTGGCGGGATATTCAGCAGTTAAGCTATCTTTTTTCTATTTTTTTTTAATTTTCTGTCTTCACTTTTAAGAGAACAAAATTTTATTTTTAATGATTTTAGCCTTAAAAATCTATATTTGTGAAACAGCAATCGTTGTGTTATTGTAATAGGACGACGTGGCCACTACTTGTGAAACATCGATCCACTGAGAGCCTGCTCACAGGCTAGTCTTTGTTGAATGAAAGTGCCAATTATCGTTCCACAATTTTCATTGCAGAGGTATAAATTTGAGGGGATTGACTCAGTTTAAGATATCCGAACAGATCAACTTTCAGTCTACGTGATAAAAACATCTTTTTATATACATTACAAGCAGCCTAGAAATGACTCTCAAAGGCTTTTGGCTAAATTTGCTGGTTGGGTGCCCTTGAACTTGAGTTGCGCAATGCTGCTCAAGAGAGCTATTTGTACATTTTCAACTAAACAAAAAATGTTTCACTTTTAAAACCCATCATGGACACTGATTTTTCGGTTTCAATGCATGGTGACAAAGAGAGGATTTGAATCTCCAATTACTTTGATGTATTATTATGATTATGCACAGGTTGCAGACCTTAGCACTCATTATAACCTTGAACGTATCCCGATTTAATTGATAGCTCTGGACACGATTAATAGCTCTGCAAACGTATTCAGCACACGTAATCAAGGCCACTGAAAAGGCTTTAGTGAGTCAATCTCTCCAAAGTTACACCTAATTTTGTATTATTTCGAGACCACGCAATCCTTGATACAGCTTGAGATTTCACAATCGATCTTGCGCAAGCCGGAAAGAGTGTTAATCGATAAATTTTATCGCATTAATCACACAAAAACTCGCAATTTTCACGCACAAAAAGACGTTCTTTATGTCTCACAAAATCACGGCGAAAATGCATTATTCTTTATCCAACATCACTACTTTTGACGAAGACACATCTTTCTGTCGTACATTTCTATCCGGGATTTCTATCCGAGTCTTGCAATGTTTGCCCCCTGGCGATCCCACGATACTTCACGCATAAGGATCTCAGATTAATGGCAAATCATTCATTGCTTTCTTGGCGTCACGGCGAATGTGTCATCACCGGTCTATCCTAACCTTGACACGAAGAAAGCAATTTTTGCTCTTGACCTCTTACTTCGAGAGGGCAAGATGGCACAAACCCCATAGCTCGGTTAATTAATCTTGGAAACTAATTTCCTTAAAACCGAATTTAGTAGCGATGCATGTGTAGTATCAAACATTCGGCATCTCTATGGGTAGTCCCTACGCAGTCATAGCTGTTTATGCATTTATGTACTATCCATGAGAGGGACATTATCGAAGATCGATCCATTATCGAACTGTATTCTGGAAACCTGACCCTCAATCCCCCTCAACAAGTGTTTTATCGATGACATCCTCGGGAGACTCTCCTAGAATTTGTCAGTGCTATTCATGATGAATGCATTAAGATAACGTCTGAAACCAGTGAGTCTGCCTTGTATCGAAATAGTTTCGCCTTACGAACTTATGGGCTATGCCAGAAATAGCTCTACTTTCATCTCGTCTGAGGAGACACGGCCGGAGGGTGTAAAGTGCAGGTTGCAGATCATTGTTTTACTAAACAACCCAAACCTTTACAAAAATGCTAACCTTACGCTTAAAAGATTTTTTTAGGCATAATGTTAGTATTAAAAAAGTTTTTGGTTGTTTCAGCTATGGTGAATCAGTGACCTGCAACCCAAACCTGAAATTTACACCCTCCAAGACGCGGCTGCTTTTCTGGAAGCGCTTACACCTTCGGGGTTTAACCCTGCCAAGTTCTTGCTATCCACTTTTAGAGAAATTAACTATAGTCATAGAAGTAAATGGTTCTCTAAGCCTCATCGGTTATTTAGAAGGAGTAGAGTGGTGTTCAAATCAACATTTAATTGCAGTCATGTCAGAATCAAATCTGTTAATCGCAAGTATCTACCCCACCTTAGTTCTGTTGTTAGTTATAAGTCTACCGATACGTTAGCACATCTATGTAGTAAATTTTTTGGGGGCTCACGGATTAACCGTGAGCCCCAAAAATTACAATTCTCAGCGTCATGCAGGATGTTAGTCATATCCTGCGCTTACTGCTGTGTACGTGTTTTTCGCTGTACACTTCCTTGCTGGAACGTGATTTTGTACTTTGTAAATAAGGTATAAAATAAGTTCCTCTTAATCACCTTGTTCAAACTGCCTGATGAAGTCTGCATAATCAGACGAAACCGGTCGAAGAAATAAAAGATCTGAGTGTTGCTGTGTGCTGCTTACCAGTATTAGTTAAAGAATCGGCTGTTTTCTTCGCTGTATTCCCAAAGGTAAGTTAAGTTATGTTGATTTATTCGAAGTATCACTTGCAAATATGACTAAAGCTACTTATCAGAACACCAGAAAACTTTGTTGTGGTGTGTTTTGAAGGAAACAGACGCTGTAATTCGCGCCCGTACGGCAATTGCTGGCAAGCGCAAATGCCGAGTTCTGTCACTGACTCAGCAGTTTTCCCAGGAGAGTCAAGTTCTCTCTTCGTACTGCCTGAAAAGCACCCCACAAGTTCACAATTTTTCCCTGATATTTCTGGGCAATCAGTACAATAAAAAATATTATTTTAGTAGACATCGAACGCACTTTACTAATCCATGATTACTATCCATGATTACTCCTGGTTATATATCATTTTGTAGCTGTTAGATGTAATTCCATTTTAAAAGGAATTCGTTTCCTATTTTTGCAGAAGTGTTAAACGAATACAGTGTTTGGCTCTATTTCTCTCTGATCGTTCGATTTCTGATCAAGCCACTCCAAGAGCGAGCTGTAATCTTATTGGTTAACTGCTAAAAATGTTAAAATGACGAGAAACCTACGTATCCGGTCGAGTCACTATCAAGAACGATGAATAACTACTGAATGAAGAAGGGTCTGGATAGCACAAAATATTTTGACTCGGACAAATTTATCAAAGGAGCCGCTGTTCTGCCTCGGACCCCTCACTGAGTGACCGTTACAATTTTGTTGTTACTTTCTTTTGTTTTCATGACAGGCGTCATTGACAAGTTCCGGTTTTTTCTGTTGTGTTTTTTAAGTGTTGACAAGCTACAGGATGCACCAGGGCAAATAACTTTTGTTGAGTCCGACAAATTCATTTAAATGGCCTCGGACAAAAAAAGGTTGTCCTCAATGCGGATCGACCCTTACTTTAAAAAATACAACCACACTTTTGAGTTTCGAACTTGGGACATAATTCGCCGGCTCAAACATCATCCTTAACCGTAGCGAGTAAATGTAAAAATTTGAAGAAGATGATCCGTTGCTTTATAAGTATCAATGCAATGATTCTTTGTAGTTTAAATCAGTGTTTGTTACAAGCAGATAAATTCAAACTAAGGAACAATATTACAGAAAACTCCTTTTTTACAACTGACATAGCGGTAAAAGTGGTTGATTAAGTTTAGCACTACATCGAAACACTCAATTTCAAAAATAAAACAAAATAATGAACCAAACAAAATTCATTTATTACGTATTGACCTTATTGCATACAAATATAACATGTTGTAGATAATACTTATAATTCTCTTAGGTAATCCCGTTTTAAAACAACCTATTTTTGCTATTTAGAAAAATCGTTGCTGCGTTTCTGCGCATACAGTGTTTTCAGTAGCGGGACTTTCTTTCTCTCTGATCTTTGGATTTCTAATCACGCTACTCCAAGAGCGCTCTGTAATCTGATTGGCTAAGCTCTAACTCTGTTAAAATGACAAAAACCTGCGTGTCCGGTCTTATCACCATCAAAACAATGACAAATTAAAAATCTCCTGATCCCACCTTCGTTAAATAATTTGCTAGTTGAGCTTACATAGTCAGAGCTTGTTGCAGCGCTTGGAGGAGTACGGTAATTGTGTACGGTACTGAGTTTGTTGATCAGTTGAAGTAACTATATACGTTTGATGTACGTAAGCTCGCAAGTGCCGTTGGAGTTCAGTGTTCAATACTAATCAACATCGAGGTGGTTGATAATCCAAGATTTTCATTGTTAGGAGAAGAAGATAAAGAAGAAGAAATCCAGCGAACGTACATATTTTCGACCGTCGTCAATGTTTGTTCAGTTGACACTTTGTAAATCCATCTCTCGTGCAAATAGAGATATTCTTAACCGTCAAAGTTTTATTTTGTTAGTTGTGGTTTCACACACGTTAGTTGGGGCCTTCCTGAGGGTAAATGGCTTGGGTTTGGTCATAGTTAGTAGAGTACTAACTATGGTTTGGTTCAGCTCAGGTTTCATGTTACCCTTGGGGATGCAGTTACACAGTAAAGGATATAAAATAATATAAAATAGGGTATAAAATAATCAGGGATCTTCGCAGTATTAGCTACGTTCTGCTTTAAGGCCCAGTAATACGGGCAACATTTTTCGTGCAACTTGTCGCGCAACAATGTTACGTTGCAATTTGATATGGTTTGTTGCGCGTATTACCACCTTCTTGTGCAATAAACTTTTATGTTGCAAAAAGTAGACGTTTTCCCGTATTACTGGGCATGTGTTCTAGGGTGTAAGGTTACTTAAGTTGCTTTTTTACTGAAAAAAGCTAAAATTTTATAGGCGTGGTCTCTTTTAATTTTCTTGAGACTTAGAGATGAATGCCAAAGGATTGATTTTCTCCTTCACTTTGTTCTTGGTGATTTTTCTATCTGTGACAGAGACAACACAAGCACGTGGAGGTAATTAAATATACGATAGTGTGGATTTTCTTTTTTTTTTAGGTTTGTTTCCAACCTTCAGCATTAGGATTTAAGTCGAAAATAACAGCGGTGTAAATTTTTATGATTTATATTTACTATTTAAAACTTATGAATCTTTCGTTCATACAACTTAAATTTTTTTCTTATTTCAGTTCTTAGTAGTAAATTAGTATTAAAGAAACTTGAATTTCAAAACTAGTCTGTCCGGCTTCGCCCTTTTTTGTCACCATTCTTCAGCCATGTGTTCTTGCACTCGTACTTGCTCTTTCTTCCACTGCTGGTCACCATGACTTCTTTTCTTTATTCGGTCTTTTTCTTGCTCTATCTCTCTCGTTGTTTGTCCGGCACTGATATTTCGCCCGCTTTCTCGTGCTCTCAGTCGCTTTCTGTTTCTTTTTTCTTTTCACTTTCTTTCTCTTCTTTTCTTGTTGTAGGACATTTAACACTTAGCTTTTTGTTTGGTTGTCTTCCAAATTTTCAGTTGAAACACAGTGTCAAAGGCAGTACGCTGGCCATGCAACTTCCTCCTAAAAGACGCGGGTTCCAGCAGTGCACGAAGCCCGGTTAATAAAATTCCACTAGTAAAACTTAAGGTTATATAAGATGATATTTTGTCTCTAAAGCTCTCCAGATCTCACCTCACATTACGAATTGGCTACGTCCATGAGCTTTGTCAAAGTGTTCAGTTTCCTCTTTTCTGCATGGTCTGTTTATCATCTGTTTGGTGTCCTTCTCATAGTGTTCACAAAAGATGAGCCCTGTCTTAGACGAGATGTAAAGGAAGAAATCATAAAAGAGATAAGGAAACGACTGGACATTTTGTCTGCAAAATCAGAATGTTGCGAAGGTGGTAAGTAAAATGGCTGTTAATTGACATAAGAGTACTTCCGCTATCCTACCTTGTTAGAAGCTTACAGGCCCTGCCCCTGAGGCTTAATACCAGAAAAATTAGTCGGTCAAGGCACAATACAGGCCGTAGGTATTAATTCCCCCCAGCCCTCCCCCGGGTTATACAGTGTTGGATTTGAATGGTTTCCGAACTCAAGCCAAGGCCATCGAAGGTCTTACATCTCCCTCCAGGGAGAGTGGGGAAGTAGAGGGAAGGAATCAACAGGATTGAAAGATCCAGATTTAATAAAATAAATGTTTGTTAGGTTCTGTACTTGTTTGACGAGTGTCCCAAGGGCTTTATATCTGCATTGTGGATGTAAGAGATAATTTTCTTAGGTCACAAGAGAACGGAAACCAACAAATGACCTGCATTCAAGCCTCTGAACACTTAATATTTAGTAACTGCAACACAGAAACTAGCATGCAATCAGCCATCTT
>OX421449.1:37560897-37573397 GCA_949126865.1 Montipora capitata | reverse complement strand
CCTGATCAGTTGTGGAACAGCCCAGCTACATGTAGGTACATTACTGTAACAGAGTAACCATATTGGTCGAGTTTTCCACATACATGTAAGTGTTGCAAAACGTCTTAAAAAATTCATGTGTAGCAAAACTTTGGAAGCAAACACTTCAAATAATAATAATAATAATAATAATAATAATAATAATAATAATAATAATAATAATAATAATAATACCAAAACTTCTTAGCAGCACGAAGTAAGATATCGCTTTGATGATCCATACGATGTTTTTGAAATTCATATTTAATCAATACATGTTTCGGATGAAACATCATCCATCGTCAGTTGACAAATGAGAAATAAACTAAAGTTGAGCAATAAATAGTGTAACAAAGTGAGATATAACATGAATAATTAAGGATGAAGGCGAGAACAGAATAAAAACACCCAACCACGAAACAAAACAGAAAAAACCAAACTGTTTAAGCTAAGAAAAGAAACTAATTAGTATGAAAGGGATAAATTAAGATGTTTGACTTGGGAATTTAAAGATGGCTGCTCCCAAAGGATATGCATGGCTTCTTTGATTTTCAATTGGAAACGTGTGGAAGCAGAGTCGAGGATTTTAAAACAGTCTTCTGAACACCGGGAGCGACAATTTTCAGAACCTCTCAAGTGCTTAAATATGTGGGAATGTTTGTCGGAGGCGAGATGTTCACGGATGCGAGTGGCGAAGTGTCTATTGGTTTCACCAATATAACAGGCATTACAGCCTGCACATGAAAACTTGTAAATGACTCGCAATCATAAACCCGCAGGGATAGGATCCTTCGCCCCAAACCAACTCCTAATTTTAAACGGGGTGAACACCAACTTAATTTCCAGGTCGCTGCAAAATGTGTTGACTAATTTCTTAATTCTGCGTTTTGTTATGATGGAAAAGGGACCGATGTACGGTAATTTAAAATACAAACAATTGTCCTTCCGAGCAACACTCTGAGAGGAATCGGAGGTAAAGTAATTGTTGAGAAATTTTCTAACAACATTCTCGATAACGCTAGAAGGAAACAAATTCTTCCTTAATGTTTTGGTAAGGTTGCTTATGTCCAAGTGAAAACCAGTCCAAGTATTATTAATAATAATAATAATACTTGGACTGGTTTTCACTTGGACATAAGCAACCTTACCAAAACATTAAGGAAGAATTTGTTTCCTTCTAGCGTTATCGAGAATGTTGTTAGAAAATTTCTCAACAATTACTTTACCTCCGATTCCTCTCAGAGTGTTGCTCGGAAGGACAATTGTCTGTATTTTAAATTACTGTACATCGGTCCCTTTTCCATCATAACAAAACGCAGAATTAAGAAATTAGTCAACACATTTTGCAGCGACCTGGAAATTAAGTTGGTGTTCACCCCGTTTAAAATTAGGAGTTGGTTTGGGGCGAAGGATCCTATCCCTGCGGGTTTACGATCGCGAGTCATTTACAAGTTTTCATGTGCAGGCTGTAATGCCTGTTATATTGGTGAAACCAATAGACACTTTGCCACTCGCATCCGTGAACATCTCGCCTCCGACAAACATTCCCACATATTTAAGCACTTGAGAGGTTCTGAAAATTGTCGCTCCCGGTGTTCAGAAGACTGTTTTAAAATCCTCGACTCTGCTTCCACACGTTTCCAATTGAAAATCAAAGAAGCCATGCATATCCTTTTGGGAGCAGCCATCTTTAAATTCCCAAGTCAAGCATCTTAATTTATCCCTTTCATACTAATTAGTTTCTTTTCTTAGCTTAAACAGTTTGGTTTTTTCTGTTTTGTTTCGTGGTTGGGTGTTTTTATTCTGTTCTCGCCTTCATCCTTAATTATTCATGTTATATCTCACTTTGTTACACTATTTATTGCTCAACTTTAGTTTATTTCTCATTTGTCAACTGACGATGGATGATGTTTCATCCGAAACATGTATTGATTAAATATGAATTTCAGAAACATCGTATGGATCATCAAAGCAATAATAATAATAATAATAATAATAATAATAATAATAATAATAATATAAGTTCTCCTTACAGCTTTAGTTAGATCTGTACCACTGACTAAAAATTCTTTAACACTAAAAATTAGCATGAACACCAAATAATTAACAATAAATCACCGAAGGCGACCTGTGAATATTGCTAAATAAAAACCAAGAGGAAGTCGCGGTTTTTATTCACCAAGTGTGAGGTGCGTAATTGTTTTAGTATAATATACAATCTGCATGATGGCATCATTTGATTACGGAGACCAGAATGCTTTTTCAAAATGCTTTGTTATTCAGATTTTTCTTCTCTCCTGGGAACAATGAAACAATTGTTTAAATTTGCTTGACAATAGAATCAACTCAAAGCAGTCTGGTCTTCGTACGTAGTAAATGATGCCATCATGCAAATTGCCCATCAGGTGATTTATTTTATTTTATGGAAAATATGCATTTTCTTTATATGTAAGACAATTGAGTTATTTGTCTGTCACCTAGACAAAACGGCTTGCAGCCATTTTGAAGAACCGTAGGGGATTATTGCATAATAATTACCTCAATGGCAACCAATCAGCACAGAGAATTTTCAATAATCACCTAAGTAATTATACTAATAAGCATACAATTCCTGTAGCAGAAGACAATAGTGAATAATATTATTATAATTCCATGAGGGCACGTTGTATATGAGATCTCATATCCAACAAATAATATCGTTTTACCCAGTTTTCATTTAATTCTTAACGCTTGGACAAATTAAAAGCCAATCAGTATGCAGGGTGGTAACACTTGATGCCATCAGTTTCCATTGTAGGCCATATGTAGTATAAGATCTGTTAACTGAGATTGAGTGAACTAATCAGAAAGCTAGAAACACAATATTGGTGGCCCAAAATTTAATAATGTAAGGTGTTATCTTTTCCCTTGTGCTTACACATTATGCGCTTCCTCTGTAATGGTTTTATCTTTGTTTCTGTTTTTAGGAAATGGTAGCCATACCTGATTTATAAAGAAACTGAGGTTGTGCAGTAGTTCATCAACTACTCTTATTCTCTGCAGATTAGCTCTCTTGGTTCATGGAGAATCCTTTTCATCATTATAAATCCATTGTAGTATGATCTGGAGAATGTTCATCGCCGAAATTTACCATTCCATCTGAATCATATATTAAACTTGTGCTTTCCTCGTTTCGTTTAGTGGTTGACTTCTGACTTATGAAACTGGACGGTGCACAAGAGAGCTAAATGTAGTGCCTCCTTTTGTTGTAAGACATATATTAGAGGAACACAAATAATAGTGTTATTTTTATTGAGTAATGTTAGTTTTTAGTACTGCCGGTGGTATTACAAGTGTCTCTTTTGAATGGGTTCCCCAAGGTTCGGCTAACTTGTCCCAAACAGATATGCATGTAAAACCTATACATGGAGAACACATTCGTTAAAATGAAAGGAAAAACAACTAAACACACATAGGGTAGATTATTAATACACTATTTGTTTTGTTCAATATTATTTCCACTAGAAAGAAAGTTAATGACCATTAGAGTTTTGTCTGTGATAACGAAAAAGTTTGCTCTGACTAAAACCTATATAATTGGAAATTATGTAGGCATTTGGGGTTCTTTTTCACAAGGTTACATGTACATGGTATTAATTTTTATTTCAGTCCAATATTTTTGTTGAAAACTGTGTTGTCTCTATAACTTTGTCCTTTTTTTGTGAAGTATGAGGTCTTGTTCTCTTCATTCAACACTTGATTCTTGTTGCTGATCTTGTTTTTCCAGCAAAAGTTATGTTGAGTTATTTCTGTTGGGATAATGGCAAAATTATTGACCTTGGGTGTTCAGTAATACACCGTTGGGATAATGGCAAAATTATTGACCTTGGGTGTTCAGTGATACAGCTATATTGTAAAGCATTCTGACAATTATATCTATTTTGCCTTATTATAATGAGCTAACTTTTTGGTGTGGTGTTACTCACAGGTATTGTAAAAGGCCAAAAAGCAATTTGTTACCTAGTATTTAGGCACCAAGAAATTCATGGGTTTGCGTATTGTGTTCATTGCAGTTTGTTCTCTGCATGTAAATAATAATATTAAAAACAGAACATGTTTAGTTTGTTACTGATTACAGCCGACCCACCAGAGCCTGTGGTGCTCAATATAATGCTGAGCAGTGTGCTGCTGTAAGTGGTGTGTGTGTGTGTTTCTTGTGGAGGTTTTTGTTTTCGTTTTTGATTTTCCTCTGCTTCATTTCCAGCTGCTGCTTTTATCCTTGAGGGTTTTCTACCTGTCTAACTAATTCTGTGTAACTTAGTACTTCAGTTCTCTTGGCAGATTTTATGCACTGACAAAGAAGGGGGCATAGAATCTATAATGAGGGATAGGGGAAATTCAATTAAATGCAGATTATTATTGCAACTATTGTAATGTTATTCCCACAATCACCTTCGTTGGTGAAATGCATTCACCTATGTGGCAATTTCTGTAGTCTTTGTCAGCCAGTAGGAAGTGGCCCTCGCATATCATTTTCTAGTGTGGTGAACTGTTTTGCTGGCATCAAAAGCCCAAAAAAACACGCCGCGGACATTGAACTAGAGCACCTTTGCAGACATTTTCAGAGTCTCTAAACGGAAAAAAAGCAGCTTACTTTGTTGAATTAACTCGCCTTTGCAAAGAGTCGCATTACTTGAAAAACCAGACATTCCCCCAGCAGTCACTGGCGGCAGTTGACATATTTTATTTTTCTTAGTTACACAAAACATGTTGTTAAAGGGCAAAAAAATTAATACCGGGGTTTGTTGTCAATACTTGCAGCTGCTTCAAATATACAGGCCTTATTCGAGGAAAAATGTCAACAAGATATTAACTCAGAAGTTAAAATCATCCGTTTTACATGCATTTCAGGAAAACTTACGACCCAAAACCCCCACAAACGTTTTCGAGTGGCATGAAAATATGAAGCACTGGACTTCACTTTTCTGTGTAAAACCAGTTACAACTTGAGTCAAGTGTGAAGACGAACACTAGAGGTAAAAAAACCTGCTTCTCTTCAAACTTCGATTTGAACAAGTCTCTCTTAAGTTGTGAAATCGAAAGTCCACCTTTAAAGAGCTCTTAAAAATTTTCATATCGACGAAAAAAAAGTCATATTTGATATGTTTTGCGAAAACAATTTACCTCCAACATATCTCTTTTCTGAGCTTAAAGAGTAACCAATAACCTTAAGAAACGCAAAAAACCTGTCCTTTGTCTAAACAAGGAGCGTCAAATTAAGCTTCGAAGCTGGGCACAAACTCTGTTGGTTTAGGCGAATTGGTTTTGCTCCGATCTCTTCCCTGACGGCTCTGAGGCATCGTCGAAAGATGTTAGATTCAGATCATCTTTTATTCAAATTTCTCAGAGGAAGGACAGCGGCGCGACAGTATCCACATTTTGATTTGTCGTCCGCCATTTTGAAAATGGAATGGCGGCAACACAAGTGTGATTCTAGTGCGCATGTCTAGCGGTTTTTGCGCTCTGTCGCTTATACGGTATATTGCAGCTTAAGAACGTTCGCGCTAATTGTTTGTGCGCAACTTTACTGCGCAGGTAACGCGACTGTAAAATGTCACGCATTACTTCGAGCATTAGTGAAGTTGAGGTTTTAAAGCCTTTGCAAAAACCGTGGACGATAAGTCTTGCACAGCGTTGGATCAGAGAAGATCGCGATCAGTCAAAATTGATTTAAAATATTTATGAAAGTCAAGTAGACTACTGCACGACTGATATTCGCGAGATTTTATCAGTCGTGCACTAGTCTACTTGACTTTCATAAATATTTTTCAAGCATCAGTTAAAATAACATGGCGATTTCCGAATTATCATGAAACTTCAAAGAGAAGTGAGCGGGAGGATGGAAAAGCTCTGGAAAAGGTAGCTGATCGAGTAGACTAGTGGCTGAAAGTTTGGAAAACTCGAGGACGAACCGTTGCGTAAATTTAATGGGGCTGTTTCTTTGTAATGTTTTTATTACCCTACGAACTTAAAAGTTCTTTTCCTTTACTTTCGTGAAAATTGAGCAGTATTTTCGTCCTCGTGCGGACCTGCGTGGAAACAATCAGCGATTAAATTTCACAAAAAACAAACTCCAGAGGATGAGCATGACGGCAATGGAGAGATATTATACAAAACACCAACAAAATGAAGATGACCCCTGCTTAAAACTTCGTTGCTATGCTCGAGAAAGGTTTTTTTTTTCGGTAAAAACCTTTCGTCTCTTCAACGATCGATCCTCTCTTGGGTTCCAGTCCTTGCCCGACAGGTCACGCAAAAGCGTGACAAACGAAATTTTCCAAGAGCTTTGCAAAATCAAATCGATTTTACTCGTTCAGATCATCGGTGACCCCTATTTTTTTAATCATGAATCACTTACTTTACTTACTATCTACAAAATATGATGAAATGAAAAAATTCTCACCGTAAGAAGTTATCTTTTTTTAACATTTTCTTTCCCCGTGCCATCGAATTCCGGTAGTGGTTGCAACGGATAGAGCTTACGAAAACGCCCGTCGAGGATGAACTCTATTGTTTACCACTTCCCTAGCGGCATACAATTATCTAAAAATCTCACTCCTAAAAACCTATGCACGGAAACTTTCACTCCAACAGATTATTTTTATGATTTTCGATGGATGAGCAGATGAGCCTACATCTCGCGATTATGACCGATTTCTCGAAATTAAGGCATTTTTCCACTGCCATTTTCTCCGAAACAAAGTCGGTGACCTCCATTTTTTTTTTTCATTTTTGGAGTAAGTACTTTATGGCCTAACTCTAGGCGAGAAATGAAGAAAATCTCACCGTAGGAAGATTTTGGCGCGAACGTCCTTAAATACGAGTATTCGGTATATCACTTTCATTGAATTTCAGGAATACAGTTTGCAATGCTTTCATTAATTTTGGGTATATTTGGATGACTTTTGGGTATTTTTGTGTATTTTGGCGAATTTTTTTCGGGTATACTGGTATAAGTTGATTTTTATTCTGATCAAAACTAACAAATTTGTTTTTTGCCTATGGTCAAAGCGATCTTCTAATTGCAAATTGGGTGCTTCGTTTTCGAGTGTTAAGAGCTTCGTTTTCGAGTTGGGATTCGGCTTCGTTTTCGACTTAGGGTGCTTACTTCGATTTCGACCTTTTGGGTGCCTCGTGCCATGTTCTTCGTTTTCGAGTGCTTGGTTTTCGATACTTCCCCTGCCTTAAAGCTCTGAGAGCAGAAAAATAAGCTTGCTGGTTTAGTTAGAGGTGCATCTTTACTGGCAGTAAGGCTCATATCTAAATCGTCAGGTATTCTTAAAGCCGAAGACTTTTTCTTTTTATCTTTACCGGGCGTAATTTCATTTTCCGTTTATTTGTAATCATGCAGGAGTCAAAACAACGTGATATCACACAGCTGATAATAGAATGATTTTCGCTATATATATTCAAAACTGCAACTCAACAAATCACTTTCCGTGCCTTCGCCCAGTAAACACAATTCTTCCAAAGTGCTGTTTTCTTGTTCTGCTGTAATCTCTGTATTGTTTAAACGCAGTCTTTTAAATTATTTGCAAAAGGTAAGTTAAGTGCTCCATAGGAGCAATATCAATCAATTCTATCCGAACATCGCTACTTTGAAACAAAGCATTTATGGTCAGATTGTTAATCGAAATCTGGCCTCGGTTGTTCAAAAGATGGATAACTTTATCCACCGGATAAATCACTATCCAGCGGATAAACACTAGCAAAACCAATTGAGTTATCCAGTGGATAGTGATTTATCCAGTGGAGAGCGCTGTCCACCCTTCGAACAACCGGGGATAGGTTGGCTCAAAAGATGCTCTTCTGTTTGCTAAGCTTACCAAAAAATATTCGAGTCACTATATCACTACACCTTACAACTCGATTTCAAGATAAAAAATGCGTGCGTTTTCGTTAGGGTTACAGCTTGTTATAGTTTTTTTTTTTTTAAAGTTTAATTCATGGTCAATGTTCTGTATTAGTTTCACACTGTGACAAAGGAACGGAACCTAAGTGTATGTTTCTAGTACATTGAGGCAAAGAAAGTAATTTGTGAGGCACGGATCATTCCAAGAAAAAAGAGTATTTCCATTTTGTTATTCGTGTTTCCTTTTTTCCCCTTTTTTTTAAATCAGACTGCAGATTTCGTTCTTTGGTCGCGCTCTAATTACTATGCTGTGTCTTTCTGAGTGACTCAGGAAAAAAGGTCAGTAATTTTCAAGTTAGTCCTAATGATTGTAAATACTTTAATACTTCAAGAGTATTGAAACTAGCACTGTATGCTTGACTATACTGGTTCGAAAACGGCCGTAATTAAAATTCAGAGCGAATAAACAAAATCCTAGGCCTGCAGGCTTTACAAAACAACCGTAACGCCTGTTTGAATTGAACAAAAGTTTCAGGCGCGTTACAGTTAAAGTACTACTATAATCAAAAAATCATTTCCTTTTTTCTTCAGATTTTCAGTGTGTTTGCTTAACACCTCACTGGCAACATTTTGAGCTTCGATATTTATCCAAAGGCTGTTTACTTTGAGTATAAATTTGGATTTCACAGTCCGCCAATACTCACGTTCAAAACTGACCGATGGAACCTCAGAGGGTTGGATCTAGGGATAGTGACATCATTTACTCAACAGCTTAAAATGCAGTTCATTTTATATGCAAAACACTAGTTTAAAAGTCTGAAAGCCCGAAACTCCGGTGCTGCATATTAATTAAGCCTCGTACACACCCATTGCATTCTTAAATTCATGAGTCTTTGACGTTATTTTCTCCTCGATCTACGTAGCTCTCTCAAATATTTCAAAGCTGGTAATGGCGGACCATTAAATAGGAAAATTCTAGTTAAAATACACAGGTGTCTTTTTGAAATCAAGGCTTAAAACTTGGGTCGCTTAGTGTTTAGTTAACATAGTTTTGAAATCCAAAGAAAAAGGAGAATTGATTTTTTAGTCATGGTAGCACTTGAAGTATACCTTTTTCATCAGTGGAGAAGTAAATCGTTGATCGATATTAGCTTAAGTCTTGTTTCGTGGTAAACTTTAGTTTTTATCTCACACTTTCTTGTTTATCTTATTCGAAAACTCCATCGATACATGACTATTTAATTGTCGCTATTCTTTTCTCATGACAGTTCACTATCCCGCCTTATCGATACCACTCCTGCATTTGATAGCAAAATCTTCCTTTCAGCTCTCTTCAACTACCTTAAGTCCTCTGTTGCGATGCATTTTCATCAACTTAGGGACGATTTTATTGGGGGGGAGGGGGGGGTCTCTTACATTTAAGCCGAAAAGACAAACTAGAGGATATGTGTTATTCACAACCAAGGCATCCACAAATACCTGACTTTATTATTCATTCAAAATATTTCCCCGTTTCTGATTGGTTAAAACCACACGCATAATTCACCATAACCAGCTGCTGTTCACCAAATTTTGGAAAGAAACTTCGTCATATTGAATCAATGACGTCAAAAGTGCAGCCCGCTGCAGATTATTGAACCGATGACGTCAAATGACGTCAAAAGTGCAGCCCGCTGCAAATTATTGAACCGTTGACCGAAAAAAGCTGGGGACGAGATTGTGTTATTTTTGTTGAGCAGAAAAATGGCTGCGAGTAGGTTTAGAAGTTTGAGCGAAGAAAATATTTTGAATGAATAATAAAGCAATTATTGAATTCGGCTTTCGTAGAATATGAAGAATTCTGCAGATCTCGGAGGATGTTATCCACCTCGGCCTTCGGCCTTGGTGGATAACACCCTCCTCGACCTGCAGAATTCTTCATATCCTACTCAGCCTCATTCAATAATTGCTAAATAACATGAATAAGTTTAGTCCATATCATGCATGCGTCAACAATGTATTTTAGAATGTTTTCGTCTCCAAGCTAAAAAGCAGATTAAACATCAAGCGTCTTTATCTTTTTTTCCTCCCAGCTTTAAGGGAGGGGGGAGGTTTGCAGTCTCTAATAGACCTTAATGCCCCCACCCCTTGCCCGTCAAAAAGGATTCGAACATAAAGGATCATGTTCTTACCCAAACGCAATGCAAGTCCTTTCTACATGTGATGGACTTATGATGTAAAGCTCCAATAGCTGACAAATAAATTTTCTAACGTGCTCAATGAACCGCTGATCCTTGGCGTGCATTTGTAAATTATTGTGAACACCCAGTCAACTATGATCCAATAAATGAATAGGACATAATATGAGGAGTCCTCTCCCTTAACTTCTTCTTTACTTAAGTTGTCATTGTGGTGGGCTTTTAGTGGTAAATGACGTTTAGACCTCCGATTAAATGAAACGCGTTTTGTCATGTAGCAATTGGTAAGTCAAATGCAAAACAAGGTGGCATGAATGCGTAAAGATTCAACAAGCAATTTTTCAGAAGGAATATTTAAAGCTCTTGTTCTTTCCAAAGCGTTAGTTCACTATTGTGCTAGCATTCTGGCTCACTCGGTTTTCATTGGCAACGCAATGCTAAATTTTGCAACTGCCGAACTCGATATGAGTTATTTTATTTTATTTGATTGATGATTAAGCAAGTAAAGCAGAACTGTTTTGCTCAGTGGTTGACTTGTGAAAAAAACGAGAGTGTGATTTGGAGTTATTGGTAAGCTTTATGCTTTTCGCTCTGTTACTTAAACTCCAAGGTGCACCTCTGCTTGTCACAATCATGGCCGTTTATTTGCTAACAGAAGAAATGAATTATTTTATCGAGAATCGTGATTTATTTCCCGCAAAGGTGAGGGCAAACCCGCCGTGTTAACCCGTTGATACCACCCCTTAACTAGCCACCCTGGGAGGGAATAGGGCGGGAAAAACGTTTTCGTCTCGAAGCTAAAAAGCAGATTAAACATCAAGCGTCTTTATATTTGTTTCCTTCCAGCTTCATCCTTGATTTGACATTGGATCATCTCATCGAATAAGTTTTAATTGTCATTTAGTTATTGAAGAATGGTAGATGGGAAGTTAGAGGCTGTAGAGCAGCGAATGCTAGAGCTTGCCATTGCGATAAGTGTAGAAGACAGGGATCGCGAAGGAAGGGCTCATTTTCATCTCGGTGGTGCTTACCTCAACCTACCTGATAATCAAAAGGCCATAAAAAATTATGCACAAGCATTACCTATTTTCATAGAAATAGGCTGCAGGGCGGAGGAGGGATCAACCTATGGAAATCTGGGAATTGCGTATTTTAGGCTAGGTAATTTTAAACAAGCCATTGAGTACTACGAAAAACATCTTAGTATTGCTAAAGAAGTAGGTAATAGGGCTGGGGAGGGATCAGCCTATGGAAATCTGGGAACTGCCTATCTTAGTCTAGGTAATTTTAAACAAGCCATTGAGTACTACGAAAAAGATCTAAGTATTGCTGAAGAAGTAGGTAATAGGCCTGGGGAGGGATCAGCCTATGGAAATCTGGGAAATGCCTATCTTAGTCTAGGTAATTTTAAACAAGCCATTGAGTACTAGAAAGAAGTAGGTAATAGGCCTGGGGAGGGATCAGCCTATGGAAATCTGGGAAATGCCTATCTTAGTCTAGGTAATTTTAAACAAGCCATTGCGTACTACGAAAAACATCTTAGTATTGCTAAAGAAGTAGGTAATAGGGCTGGGGAGGGATCAACCTATGGAAATCTGGGAAATGCGTATCTTAGCCTAGGTAATTTTAAACAAGCCATTGAGTACTACGAAAAACATCTTAGTATTGCTAAAGAAGTAGGGGATAGGGCTGGGGAGGGATCAACCTATGGAAATCTGGGAAATGCCTATCGCAATCTAGGTAATTTTAAACAAGCCATTGAGTACTACGAAAAACATCTTAGTATTGCTAAAGAAGTAGGTAATAGGGCTGGGGAGGGATCAGCCTATGGAAATCTGGGAAATGCCTATCGCAATCTAGGTAATTTTATACAAGCCATTGAGTACTACGAAAAAGGTCTTAGTATTGCTAAAGAATTAGGTAATAGGGCAGGGGAGGGATCAGCCTATGGAAATCTGGGAAATGCGTATCTTAGTCTAGGTAATTTTAAACAAGCCTTTGAGTACTACGTAAAACATCTTAGTATTGCTAAAGAAGTAGGTAATAGGGCTGGGGAGGGATCAGCACGCCCGAAAATTAATACAGAGCGTTTTATGAACACCTTTGTAAATAGGTTGATTTTTAAGCTCCATTTATTGTAATGACATACTTTGTTAATATTTATAAAAATGTGGATATTTTTATCATAGTTTTTATCTTTCGTATTATTGTAACATAAGATATGTAGTTTCATCTGTTGATGAAATAAAGACATTATTATTATTATTATTATTATTATTATTATTATGATGCAGTAAAACTATCTGTATGCACAGTGTTATAAAGCGACACAGGGCGCTAAGCGTAACCTGTGCGCACAAGCGAAACTTAAAAGGAATAACCAAATTAGTAAAAAATAAAAATAAAAATAAATA
>OX421449.1:37530897-37553397 GCA_949126865.1 Montipora capitata | reverse complement strand
CTGTGTAGTAATTACTTTTGCAAAATTAATTTTCTTTTACTGTTTATTATGTTATCCCTTTTTTTGTGTGTCGTTTTTGCGTTCCGATTACGAACAGTTTGATGTTTTCACTTAAGTAATCTCTATCGGACAGCCTGGTTGGTACCTGGATGGGAGACCACTGGGAAATCTTCGTGATGAAGATATCTCATCTTGTTTTACTTGCTTTCTTTTTTGTATTTGGTTGCTAAGGGCTTTTCTGTAATCTTTTCACGTTTTTGATGAACGGCGATGGAGTCCCCAAACAGTGCAGTTACTAAGGACAAGCACAAAGCCTGTGAGGCGTGACGATTTATATTTTGTCCAATCGCGTTAGCATTTACGTAACCGATTATGTATAAATTGAGGCAATAGTGTCCAATAAAGTTAAGCCCTTTCGGGTGGAGTTAGTACTAGGATGGGAGACCACCGCAAATTCCCCCCAATGAAGACATGCAATTATTATTGTCATTGTTTTTTTTTTTTACTTGATTTCCTTTTTTTATTTTGTTAAAGGTTTTTCCAATCTTCTTTTAACGTTATTAATGAATGGTTTCTAGTCCCTAAACCGTGCGGTTACCAAGCGGGTGTTGACTCACAAAGTTCACCGGCTCTAGGCTGAATTTTTTTCTTTCACGATTAATTTTGTTGGCCAATCGCATTACCATTAACATAACCAATTACATATAATTTGATTCAAGTTTTCACTGAAGTCAAGCCCATTCGGGTGGAGTTAGTACTTGGATGAGAGACCACCGCAAAACCCCGTGACAAAGGCATCTTATCTTTTTTTAACTTCTTTTTTTCTTTTTGCTTGATTTCTTTTTTGTACTTGGTTTTTTAAAGGGTTTTTTCTAATTTTCTTTAATGCTGTATTGGGAGGAATAGCGATGGAATCCCCAAACGGTGCAGTTAGGCTAAGCAGGTGTTGACTCACAAAGCCCACAAGCGCTCTTGGCAAGAATGCCACCAACGTGAACGCCATTGTTGCGGTTGATCATTACTCCTCCAAAGTAAAAAGAAAAAGCCGTCAAGTGGGCCGCAAACAGAATAACCGTACGATGGACATCAATTGTGGAAATTCGAGAAAATCATACATTAGTTTCGTAATTCATGCACGCGCTGCAGGCCTACAATCTTACACTCACTCACTCCCTCAGACAGCCCCGACAAAAATGACATAAAGCATACTTTTATTGAAAAATATATAATTACCTTTCTTAGATAAACTCAGCCCTCCTTGGTTTTGTGCTTCATGAACTCCGGAAGATGCCAAGTGATAACACATCTGAGGTGGAGAAAATAAGACAAGGTTTTAAGGCCTGCGTTGTTCTTTCACCTCTTCTTGGAATGACCTGGCTGTTTGGTATTCTGAGCATGACGGACGCTGCTCTAACATTTCAGTACATTTTCACCATCTTTAACTCATTACAGGTACTATCCTGGCCAAGGAAAAGAAAGAAAACTTGATTTATTGACGGACTGAATGAATGAATGAATGAATGAATGAATGAATGAATGAGTGAGTGAGCGGGTGGGTGGTTAAGTGGTTGGGTGGGTGGGTGCGTAAGTGAGTGCGTGAGTGAGTGAGTGAGTGAGTGAGTGAGTGAGTGAGTGAGTGGTTAAGTTGTTATGTGGGTGCACGAGTGGGTGAGTGAGTGAGTGAGTGAGTGAGTGAGTGAGTGAGTGGTTAAGTTGTTATGTGGGTGCATGAGTGAGTCAGTGAGTGAGTCAGTGAATGAGTGAAGGAAGGAAAGAATGAATGAATGAATGAATGACCAAGTGGCTGACTAGGTTAAAGACCGACCAAGCAAGGATTAACTCGCAATACTGCTATATTCACAATTTTTAACAGACGGGTATTTTTTCTCCTCAGGGGCTATTTATTTTTCTATTTCATGTTGTCAGAAATGGAGATTTGCGGGCAGAGTTGCATCGTAAATGCCTTCAGTATATGAAGGCCCATTTTAAGATGCAGCAACAGTCAAACATAATCCGGATGAACAAAATAGAAGATAGTGGCACATACAGGCACAATAAAGCAGCTCCTCAATCGTGTAGACACGGCAACACCTTCGTCTTGAATCAAGAGAATAACATCACTCCAATTGACATGTGAATGGCACGCGACAAAAGTGCCACAGAGAAAGAACATGCGTCCTTTCGTACAACTGGTTTATTCCCAACATCCAAGCTAGGACTTGAAAGGAAATACCACAATTGAGCGAAGCGGTGCTACATTTATAAACTCAAAGTTTGCCATTACACAAAAGAAAGAAACTTTTATTTAAGTGTGTAGTCGTTCTAGCGCTGGAGCACTAATTGGGAACACTGTAAACTGACATCAACAATTAAGGCAAATCACGTCAAATGTTGGTTTTTGAGAAGAGGGGAAACTGGAGTAGCCGGAGAAAAACCTCCCGGTGCAGAGTAGAGAACCAACAAACTCAAGCCACATATGACGCCGAGTCTGGGAACCGAACCCAGGACACATTGGTGGAAAGCGATTGCTCTCACCATTGGCCATCCCTGCACACCCAAATCATTTACGGAGCTCCTTTATGTTATCGTGCGTCTACTGCTTTGAAAATAAAATCGGTAACAATACGACAGGGTAAGCAATTACACGATCTACGATACGATTGAAAATTTATAATAAGCAGGAAAGGCGGTCGAAAATGGAAATTCTAGTCACCTTAATTTTGTAGCTGGGACACGTATGATCACGACACAAACGACCACCAACTCGAAGTAGAACTTAGATTTTTATTTTGCCGCAGCAGATGGGAGATCGAACACAGTGCGGCGCCATTTTTGGTAGATGCTAATGGCGGGCCAGCGGATACGCCCATAAGAGATCTCAAAATCGCGCACGCGCAGACAGAATGTCCATCTGCTTTTTGCCGCATAATGCAGCGTATGATCCTTATGTCCCTTTCTTTATCAAGTCGTCATCTCCTTATCGCAAAGCTTTCGTTGCTTCCGCGTCCCTGAGGCATCGTGGCTGCTATGAAAGCAAGGTTATTCACTTAATCAGAGCTGAAGGAGGCTGTGCCACGGCAATACGGTTGATTTTGCAAATAGCATTTTTACCAATTGCTCACCCCTACTTTCTACGGTCCAGAAAGGACCAGTGGTTAAGGCGGTTGCCTTAAGATCCGGGGATCTCGGGTTCAGGTCCGTTCTGACCACTTGTTGAATTTGTTCCTGTTCGTCCCTGGTTCAACTTTTCGGCCGCAATTGTAAATTCCAACTGGTTTCAGCCTCCGGCCAGTTGGCATTCTTAAAAGTTGTTGTTA
This sequence comes from Montipora capitata, assembly GCA_949126865.1. Classification (NCBI taxonomy): domain Eukaryota; kingdom Metazoa; phylum Cnidaria; class Anthozoa; order Scleractinia; family Acroporidae; genus Montipora; species Montipora capitata. Next base: position 37,550,080 of record OX421449.1, on the reverse strand, counting down.
TTCTGTCGTTTCGTTAATTGTGTTTCATTAGCCCCGAAAAACTCCTTAGGGGACTCATCAATTAAGTATGTATTGTATTCTACGCAACTTATCGTTAACCCAGAAATTCAGTTTTCGCAACAAAACTCAAAGCGAAATGTCTGTCCAGCATACATAATTCAAGTTACTAACAACAGAGATAAACTTTGAAAAACAGAGCAGTCTTCAAAAACCCCAATTGCAATCGACTTTAATCTTCTTCAATTTTGCCCATCCCTGAATGACTCCTCTTTTTGTACGGTGGCTGTTATAGCCAGAACTTCCTTCAGCGTTTCAAGTAGTGATCTTTACATTTCGCTCGATATCCTTGCCAGTTCTCAGTCGCTGAATTTCGCTAAATTTTGTGACACAGCTCTTTTAATTATCTCGTGCACCGAATATGAATGTTAATATTTGAAATACAAAGTTCACTTCCATTTATCAACTTCCAGCTGCCGCAATTTCAATTTACCTTGCCAAAAAAAACCGAAATTTCGTGGATTCAGGTGGATGATGATTTGCTTACAACGAAAGTTAGCGAGAAATATCCTTTGCAATTCACGTTTTCTACGTTTCTAGATCTCAAAAGTGATATTTCGTGCTACTATGTAGCCACAGGCACCAACGTGCTCTTCTCAAGATATCGTTAAGGTTATTAAGTTTACGCAGGCACAGTCGCCGTCTATTGCGGCATACAAAAAGTCTAATTATCTAATTCTTTCCCTTCATTCAAAGAGGTTTGACTTAGATATGCTGTATACATCTCTGATAGTTCTCCAGCAAAACTTTCACAGACTTAACAGAACCCTTGATCATTGCGCTATATACAACAGACAATGCACAGGTATTTCAAGAATAACACTTCCGCTCAGCCGAAAAAGTGAACCACACGCATCGTGAAAAATTAAATAGATGAAGGTGAAAAGGAACACGTATCCATCCATACTGATTGTAAGATGAAACCGAAAGGAATTTGATCCAATCAAATTTATGGCTATTTCTATGGTTTCGTTTATAGCTACTCCACTAGAACCAAAGGACGCAGGTGAAAATTCCTTTTGACCTTCACTGAAGCATGCGATTCTCACGCGGAAATTGGTTGGCAAGGCATGTTTTTTCACTGCAAGTGACAATTTATTTAGTTGGTAAGTACTGGGTCACCCATCTAAATATTAGTTTGTCTCGAATGCGTATTTTAAAAACGCAATTCTGTTCAAAAGTTTAACTGGCTTTTTCTCAATTCGGTAAGCCTTCGACCTTGTGATCGAACATAATTGAGAAGATGAAAACTTGTCCTGATATTTTGGCGTCGAAACGACAATATTTTTCAGCGGTGAACGCTAATAGGTTGGTGCAATGGAAATAAAAGGGATATCATTACATTTATCCCGCATCTTGCCGGCATCGATGATCATTGTAATATCAAAAACTTTTTTTGTTTTGTATCAATTCCGATAGAAACACATTCACTTCACTCCAAACAATATTTCCCAGAAAATGGATAACTTTCCCCTTTAGGTGTTGGGTATGTGTATCACACAATGAACCGGCGTTGTTTCAATTTTAACGTGGTGAGATAGGAGCCCTCGATCGTGCCTCTTTTGAGGTTTCAACTCCAAGTCTTCCTCACACTGATAAACTGAGTTTCTGTCTTTTGTTCGGTTTGAATTCAGTCAAGCCAGTCTTACTTGAGTGGAAGACTGTTAATGGAAACGTGTAGATAAGCTTACGATGACTGGGAGACAACATATACGAAGGGCCAAAATACATCGCCGCGTGCTAATTTAAAAAAGGCTCAATGTATCTGGAGATTCAATGAATTCATCAGAATTCTTTTCTTAACACTCTGATGACCGGGGCGGGACTGAAGATGGTCGTTTATGGAGCTTACTGGGGTTCGTCGTATCGAAGATTAAGTATAGGAGGTTTTCATGTGACGTCATCACCGCCATGTCGGTGGACGAAAACAAAAGATCTCTCATTTGCTTCTTTTGTTCGTCCACCAGAAGTCGTACATTTCTCTATTGTTATTGGTGTCTCTAGAGGTTGGTTGAAAACGTCCTATTCCTTGTTTCAGCTGATGAGTGAACACTTCCAATGGGTGGTTTTCACATTTCGTCATCGCAGCCATGTTGGTGGACGACAACAAAAGATCTCTCGTTAGCTCCTTTTGTTCGTCTACCAGCAATTTGTACATTACATCATTGTTATCTGTGTCTCTAGATTGCATGCACACGACCTATGAAAGAAACGTTCAGCCTTTTGGCCAATAACTGCCTGTCAAGCACCCATTTTACTTGCAACACCGGAATATTAAGTGACGTTTGTAAAGTTAAGACGAACTTTTGGAACGCAGACTCTTCGAAATTCAGGTTACAAACTTCACCCGCCAAATTTTCCCTCGTTGAGTTTCATGTTTTTTCGGTGGGCAAGATATGTACATTAACGATGGCATTAATGAAAATCCCCGAGGGACAACTGCCAATAACTTGTCTTGCAAATGAACTCTGTCAGTCTTCCTTTCGATTATCGAAAAAAAAAATGAAAACACCTAGCTCGTCGGTTTTACTCAAGCTCAAGTCTTGATTCAGGAGCTTAAGTAAAAAAGTCAAAGAAAAATCTCGTAAGACCGGAGATAGCAACGAGTAGACGTTTTCTAAATCTCTACAGTCACTAACTACCTGCACGACTTACAAACTGACGACTTACAAATGAGATGAATCGAATTTTCCAAAAAGCCCTGCAGCTATTTCTTAAAACGCCCACCTGGGAAACAAATTGTAAAGTCAAAGCACACGAAAAAGAGTCGGAGTCATGACCTGGAGCGGAAAAATGTCAGTAACCAAATCGTGAGGACCATTATTTGATGGTAATATTTTAAACAAAACCTGTCCGTGCCAAGTTTAATTACTTTTCAATTTTTGTCACGAGAGGATTTTCATTACAGAGTCAGTGCTTTCACCTTGACAGCCGTATGCAAAATTTGCATGCCACATAAATAGGCCTGAAATTTTCAAAGGTAAGAGAAGACTGTACATTTTTGCCAACCAGTTTTCCTTCGTTTTTCCAGATAATTATTTCACGCCAACAATTTTTTACACTCGGAGTAGTTCTATTTTGTAGACTGGTTTGCCCAGCAAAACGAATTTCTACTGAAATCGAGGAAATGGAAAAAGAGGAATTTAAGGAAATTGTTCGTATAAGAAAGTTCTACATGGCTGCAAATAAACAAAACGGGTCATATTACAACAAAGCAAGGCTCACCTGCTCAATTAGAGCCGCCACTGACAGTGAAAATGTTTTAACAAGCAGACTTCCCATTAAAGTTGCATGAATATCGACTCCGAATGGTTATCTTTTGCAAGTATTGAGATCGAGTGTTGTTGAGATCACTTCGTGTGTATATATTAAAACCATTATTCTTTTCAATGTCGGTAAATATTCTGCCACTCTTCACCTCGATTTCAAGGAATAATTGTTAGTTATAAGGTGGGTTCATACTAGCGGACTAAGGATACCTTAAGTACACTTGAGCCCTACTTCAGATGTGAACGGCTCTAATTTCAGCTCAAGTAGCCTACTTTGTGGCCATGGTAATGCATTGCCTTCAAAGAAGCCGAAGTACACTCTCAAGTCTAGTTCAGACCATCCTTACGAGCTTACTTATCTACTATCAAAACACATTCCGGAAACGGACGTCAATCAAGCATGAAATTCGGGAAATTCAGAGCACACAAACACGCGAACACGCAAAATTTGCTCCTACTTCGACGAAAAACGACTGTGAATGAATCCGTATAGATCTTACCAGGGGATGGATGAGGACAACTTTTTAGACAAAGACGTTATGTAAGTCTCCATGCTGTGTTTGATTGACAACACGATTACCTTGAAAGCATACTTTGAACTCTAATATGAACGCTCATCACGGTAAGTAAACATGGACGATCTTAAGTATACTTGAGCTCGGGTATACTTAATGTGTACTTACTCCGCTGGTATGAACCCACCTATTGTATCTTTCTAGGCAAGGTATTCGTATCTCTTTAAACTGGGTAGCCTGCGTAGCAAGAGTTTCCGTTGAAGATTTTTAATGTTTTGGCCGCGCGAAAAATGGGGCGAGACAAGAAGTTCGTTCTCCTCTCCTCTCCTCTCCTCCCCTCCAAACTCCATTTTTATTTTTTTTGCGCTCTAACCCGAAAAAAGAGTTCGCTCCTCGCCCACTGGAAACGCTTGCTATGCAGGCTATAAACTGGGTGGGGATGAAGTGCTCCATACAGGTCGTCCTTTGCTCCATAGACTCAAATGGTCAGCTGTCTTGGTAGAATGGGACCACAGGATAGCTGTATTGGATCACTAAGTGGCCTGGGGATAAGGACCCCATGGTTATCTTAAGGGGAAACGCGAGTTCTTCATCCCCTGCCACTGTACCCCACATATTTTGTTGTGTCTTTCCATGTGTTGGGAACATTAATGGCCTTGTTTCCACGAGTCTCCGATAACTCAGTGGTAGAGCACCCGAAGTAGTATTCGGCACGTCGTGGGTTCGACTCCTGCAATCCGCGTATCCCTGAGTCACCATTGAAACTGAAAATACCTGCTCCTCATCGACTCCTGCAATCCGCGTATCCCTGAGTCACCATTGAAACTGAAAATACCTGCTCCTCATCTTATCCTGATAGTTTCATTGGTTTAGTTTTATCTCATTTTACAAAAGTTTTTACAGTAATTATAAGCTGTGTTTGTTTGTTTGTTTTTACTCATGGATATATCCACCAGTTTTGGTGAGGTTCTTTATGCAAATGTGTTACTCCTGCGTAACCGGAAGTTCGATCTAATTTAGTTCAGGAGAGCGTGAGCATGTCTTAGATTTATGGTGACGCAAAGGATTAAAAAAAAAACGAAATATTAAATCTCCACAACTGACGCAAGCTGGCGTTTTACGTTCCAAGCTTTTCAATCACGTTCACTGGGTCGATAATGCTGAACATCCTGTTATATCCTGGATTATCGGTGAAGTAATTTATTAATCCAGCGATGCTGATTCTAGAAATAAGTAGCAGATACTCAGACTTAATGGGACAGAAATGGACCTTAGAGTAGATACCTCTCCTAGGGGGGAGAGGGCGTTAAGCAGCGACGAAACTGTAGAGGATATGGACGTTACAAAACTTTGAGAGTCTAAAAGGGAAGGATCTAGAGTTTAAAACGAGCAAAAATACATGGCCCGGCAAGCTCAACTCCACGTGTTCTTCTCAGTTAAGTACATTTTTTTGCTAACTTTTCCTAACGACGTGAAATGAACAAATGTGAGATTATGTGGAGGACGTGAGCCATGCATAATTAATTCAGTTCCATACCGTTTACTCACGTTCAAAACTGACCGATTGGACCTCAGAAGGTTGGATCTAGGGAAAGGTGACGTCACTTGCTCACTAGCTTAAAATTGCAGCGTGTAAATGCAGCTTATCATATATGCAAAACAAGAGTTCAAAAGACTGAAAGCCCGAAACTCCCGTGCTGCCGTATTCGGGAATTTTAGCAACGACGAAGGCTACGGCAACGAAAACGCCACAAAGCAAGAATATCATTGGTTAAGGCCGGTTTACACGGTACGATTTGTGACAATTGTCGGCCTGATTTATCGGCCCGACGGCGTCGGAGCGCAATCTTGTGTGCCAGCCAATGAACGACCGATTCATGGAGATGAAAATCGGTCCGATTCAAAAAATATGTTGCAGTGCAACAACGTGAGCATACATCAGGAAATCCTTCACTTTTTATCTTCACTTTAGAACCGTTGCTATAAACTCCAGTTCTATGATAGTTTGCCCCTATTGTTCAAGGTGAACAAGATGGAATAATCGCGAAATACTTTCGATAGCACTGTTATATAAGTGACGTTGAAGTTGACGTTGCTGTTGTCCTTGCTAAAACTCCCTGTTGAGGTTATTCCTCAACAATAGTTTCCCTATTTATTAGTCCATGCCAATCCTGAAGATACACCGGCATGCGGTGGGAGTTGGTTTTTGTTTTGTGAACCTGTTCGTGATTTTGCTTGATAAACTTCCAACTGCGAATTGATTTGTGCTTACTGTAGTGACAGTATTCTCATCAAATGGTGAGTAAAAGCTCGCTTTCCGTCAGTTGTATATTTCAGAGTGTAATTCGCGGTTTATTTGTAGGTTTTTACGGCGTCTTCTTGTCGCTTGTTATACCAGATGAGAACAAACAATTGCAAGTGCTTTGAAAATTGGGTGTGTCAATAAATCGACTGTTGTATTCCAGATAGCTTCGAGCGTGTACTTATTTCCCGAACACTCCCTATTAATAAGTGTTTTCACGAATTCACGTGACGTCACGGCCATGTTGGTGTCTCTAAACAATGGAACGGCGTCCATTTTTGCGTTCCTAACTAATCCTCCGGGAATCGAGCTCTATTCTCATGCAAATGCTTTCTTTTGTTTCTGTGGAAAAACAAGGTTACTGATCACGTGAGTGAATACACTCTGAAAGCCATTTTCGAAATACATGTATATGCTACGCCGAATGTGACAAAATATCAAGTCCGCTAAAAATAAAACAAGTCACACAATTTACAATCAAGTCGCCGACAATTAGCATCAATTTGTTTGTTGACCAAATCACATTCCCAGCAATTTATGTTACCTCTCGTTGTACAATTCATATATTGAAGGACTTGGCCTCGAACGTCAAGCTCCATGTTTGCAAGTTAAGATGCTTGTTTTATAAATCAAGAAGAGAGAGGACAGCTTTTGATCAATTCTATTTTCGAGGGGGACTGAACACCTGTGGCAAATGATTACAAAGGCGAGTAAATCTGAGCGAGACAGTGGCCGCTGAAAGTATCGAGGATCTTGGTCTACTGGCGGATCTTTCAATCAGCCCAAGCAGGAATATTCGTTCCTCGCATGTCGCTATAACTTCACCAGTTGTGAAGAGGAACTCGCTCAGAGACCCAATTGCTAATGATCAGCAAAATGAAGCACATCTACAGCAAGCAGTTTGAGTAGCCAATATAATCCACAAGAAAATTATGGCTACACAAACTGACAACAGGAGACATTAGGGAGTTTAAGAAACCAAGAAGGCTACGGCGACGAAAACGTTACTTCAAACTATTAGCTTGAGCTATCCTAAGTGTTTCACGACCGTTTCCATCTTGTTTATGTTGTATAAGATAGGCGAAGTATTCGATAACCAGAATCGTACGAACGGATTTGAAGAAAAGAGAAAGAACAAAATATTCACTGTTTGTTGTCCATGTTGTCGTTAAAACCCGAAAATTGGTCATTTCACGTTGTTGTTTTGATGAGTACGAGAGAGAAATGCCTTACAAAAATGCGTGCCGCACGTACAGCATGATAATTTCCTCCTCTTTTAGGGCCTGTTTAATTTATAAGAGGTGAGCCAGCCCTGTTGGACGGGCTGGCCCGGTAAAAGGGATGAAGTGTTTATATGGACGATTTCAGCCAGGTTTACCGGGATGAATTTTAGGAATTTGTTTACGTGTCTTGTAACCGTCAAAGTCACGCATGGGGCACCTGGTAAATTTTCTTGCTTTGACGTTCGAAACGAAAGGTTCATTTTAGCTCTAGCAAGTACGGAATGGCATCAGTTTTAAAACAAAAGATGCAAAAATAATCCTGTGATTCTGCAATTCCGGCTACGTTTTCAAGGCAACCCACACGTCATGAGAATGTTTCATCCCAGCAAACCGGGCTGGACCGTTTATATGAGAATTTCTCAGCCTGGCTTGCCGAGATCTCGGTAGCTCAGACCGGGATCTCGGCAAGTGGGCCAGCCCGCCTTCTGATATAAACGAACCGAAATTTTACTAAATAAAAACAGGCATGAACCGAGATCTTGGCAAAGCGGGCCTAACCGGACTGGCCCGCCTCATATAAACAGGTGATATTACTGTTTTTTGGTGTTGTCGTTGCCATAGCAGTCGTCATTTCTTAAACTCCATATTGGGACGATGAACGGGCTGCCCGCCATTACTCGTGCAGTCCCCCTCGAAAATAGAATTGATCAAAAGCTGTCCTCTCTCTTCTTGATTTATAAAACAAGCATCTTAACTTGCAAACATGGAGCTTGACATTCGAGGCCCGGTCCTTCAATATATGAATTGTACAACAAGAGAGGTAACATAAATTGCTGGAAATGTGATTTGGTCAACAAACAAATTGATGCTAATTGTTGGCAACTTGATTGTAAATTGTGTGACTTGTTTTATTTTTAGCGGACTTGATATTTTGTCACATTCGGCGTAGCATACATGTATCAGTATTCAGCTTGATAGTGAGGCAGAAAGCAATAGAAACAAGTTGCAATTAACGTGAAAGATATTAACACAGCATCCAGTTTCATTTGCCCTTGTCTTCTAAACCTCTCCTTCAAGCGTATTTCTGATATATCGAAAGTGGCCTATTCAGCCGCGTACATACGCATTGTATTCTTAATTAAACAAGCGAGTCTTTGACGTCATTTTCTAATCGATGCAACTCTCTCAAGATTCTAAAGTTTGTAATGGCGGACCATTAAATAGGAAAATTCCAGTACAAATAAACAGGTGTATATTGGAAATCAAGGCTTAAACCTAGAGTTAATTTAGTTAATATAGTTTAACTTGTGAAATCCAAAGAAAAAGAAGAATTGATTGATTTGGTCATAGTAGCACTTTTAAAAATAGTTTCATAGCGAAAAAAAGGATTGGAGATTCTAAAACAAGAGCGACAGACAATTACGAACACATTGTCATTAGGGGCTTTTTTTCTTTTCAAAAATCATCACAGAGCTTTGTATGCGACGGTCACCACGGTTGACTGACAAATCATCCTCGTGTGCATAAGGCACGATGCCTTTTGTAGAGCGTTTTTGTCCAGCTACGTCATCATTGTTCGATACATCCCATCATTCGCTTACCAGGACTTTCTTTTTCATTGATGACTTATACTCTTTGATTTCTTTTAGCTGGCATCACGAATGGGGATATTCCTGGTATCTAAATAAAAGCCTTCCCACCAGGGTAGGGGAAAACTTGACTGATATAAACAATACGTGGTTTTGCTTTTTGGTCAAGAAGGGTGAATTGATAGCTGAGAGATGTGACGAAAGCCATAATTACATCTGCCAAGATCGCTACTGTGACGGCACTTTGCTGCCGATCGATTTGCTTGCTCGATCTCTAAGTAAGAGTGACTTCATGCACGTTACCTCATAGAATTTTAAACCTTTTCAAACTGTGTAGTTAGTTGAAATTTGGTATTCCTCCAAATTTTATTATGGAACCTCTCGGTTTCTTGCCCGTTAGCAAGAAGCACTGAGCAAGAACATAAACGGGAAAAATAATCAAATCTGATTAGCTAATAGCGTGCTCGTAAGCGGTGTTTTCAAGCAGGCAACCGTGGACAATAACGGATACAGCTTTTTACCATGAGGATCAAGGTCCGAACTCTTTCCGCCCTAATCCCAGCAAATAGAAATTATTGCAAAAGTTTACGGATAAGAGCAACAGTTACTCGTAAACAACTTCCCGGGATGTCATATAGGTAAGAAAAATATCAACTCTGAAGAAAGTGGATTCAAATAAGAGTAGCCTATGGAAATCTGGGAAATGCGTATCTTAGGCTAGGTAATTTTAAACAAGCCATTGATTACTGCGAAAAACATCTTAGTATTGCTAAAGAAGTAGGTAATAGGGCTGGGGAGGGATCAGCGTATTTAAATCTGGGAAATGCCTTTTGCAAGCTAGGTTATTTCAAGGAAGCCATGGATTATCATGAACACAGTCTTAGTATTTTCAAGGAAATTGGAAACTGCCTAGGAGAGGGAATCGCGTGGTATTCGCAAGGTCATGATCATGAGTTGTTGGGTTCCTTGATTAATGCACTCACTCCCCACAGTTGCTATCGTTCAAGTATAAAACATTTTGATGAAACAAGGCATAGTCTGAAGTCAAAAGATGAATTAAAAGTAACTTTTCGTGATTCTTATCGCGTGTCATACACTGCTCTGTGGAGGACACTTTTGAAGAATGGAGAGATTGAAGAAGCTTTGTATGCTGCTGAGAAAGGTCGAGCACAGGCTTTGATGGATATTTTGCAAGATCAATATACGGCATTGACTCTCAGTCATTTTCTGCACTTGCTCCGAATCAAACTCTTACAGCTGCATTAGAGCTTTTACCTTCACAAGCCGTTTTTGTGGCACTTGACGAGAACAAGATCACGTTTTGGGTGCTAAGAAAAGACAGCAAGATCAGCTTTCGACAAAGCGAAATCGCAAATGGAAGTGCTGATTTGTTGATGGAAACTATCTTGAAAGGGATTGGCGTAGGGGATGGTGTCAGATGCGAGAATCGTTCTTTGGATCCACTACGCAATGACCTGTCTTGCAGCAAAAAACCTATCAGTGAGAAAGCAGTTCTACCATCTTCATACTCTGGTAACTCTTTACAACAGTTGTATGAAGTCTTACTCGGGCCAATTGCAGACTTGCTCCAAGGAAATGAGTTAATCGTTGTTCCCGATGGACCATTTTGCTTGGCTCCATATTCTGCATTGAGTGAATCTATCAGGATCCGCACCATTCCCTCGTTGACCGCTTTTAATGTGATCGTTGGTGCACCTGATGACTTCCACAGTAAGACTGGTGCACTGCTTGTAGGTGATCCGTGGTTAAAGGAAGTTAATAACAAGAAAGGGGAACCCATTTTGCAACAGCTTCCGTGCGCAAAACAAGAAGTAGAGATGATTGGACAACTTCTGCAAGCAACACCGCTGACTGGAAAAAGTGCCACGAAAGCTGAGGTGCTGAAAAGTATGAAATCAGTCGCTTTAGTTCACATTGCAGCACATGGACGCCAAAAAACGGGAGAAATTGCTTTAGCCCCAAATAACGAACGGAAATCGCAAATCCCCAAAGAGGAAGACTTCATTTTGAAAATGTCGGATGTTCAGACAATTTCTCTTCGAGCAAGGCTAGTTGTGCTGAGCTGTTGTCACAGTGGCCGGGGAGAAGTGAAGTCTGAGGGAGTGGTGGGAATTGAAAGGGCTTTCCTGTGTGCTTGAGCTCGGTCTGTTTTGGTGTCACTCTGGGCAATTGATGACGAGGTAACGTTGCTGTTCATGAGGAGCTTCTACCATCACCTGGTAGATGGAAAAAGCGCAAGTGCAGCTCTTCAACAAACAATGAAATCTTTCCGAGAGTCAAAGCAGTATTGCGCTATAAGGCACTGGGCGCCATTTGTGCTGGTTGGCGATGATGTCACGCTGGAATTTCCAAAAAAATGGTAAGTGAAGTTCGAGTTTAACTCAGAAAACAAGAATACTTTAAAATTGGAAAATTGATGATAGAAATCAAATAGGCCTAAGATGGCATGATAACGAGATGCTACAATAGACAAAAGTAGTTGGGAAGGTTATGTAAATGAACCACACCAGAGCTGTATGTACTTCAACCCGCTTCTGTTAAAGCGCAAAAAACAACAGTTTTACTTTCTCTTATATAGACCCCTCCCACCTATTCAATGTTGGAAGGTAACTCAACAATTTCCCACTAAAACCATTCAGTTTTGCACAACATTGAATGAGGGGGGAGGGGAGAGAAGGAATGAAGACGTGAAAAGTGCTAGCCTTCCCAACAGTTTTGTCTATGATGTTAGCTTCGTAGTGTAAACAATTCAAAGTTTCCTCTAACACGCTTTTGTGACAAACGTAATTTCTACATGCTTATCACGCACGCACAGTAGCACATTTAAAGGATACACTTCACATTGGTGGAAAAACTGTTTTCGTTCAGCCTTTTCTGGCTTTTTGTTAACTGGTGAAGATGGCTCATTTTATCACCTCGTGATATCTCTTTTGGTGTTTCCGTTCTCCCATACATCTCTAAACGTCATCTTTTGTAAGGAATTCTAAGACAGCATCGTCCTACGTAGCCATTCGCATCGGCGCATTGTGTATGCTCGAAAGAACCAGCTATATTTAGAGCTGTTTTTTTTTTCTTTTTCCAGAATCGGTGTCAAAGATGCTAGAAGACTACCTAGCAGAGCCTGACGCTTCAGTGATTGCCGAACTTGTAAAAAAACGTATAACGGGTTAAAAATCATGGTTATGCCAGTGGAACAAGCTCCAAAGGTTTAGTAGAAGTTTACTGCGTTAACTAAACCAACAGACTGAGATTTACGACAGAAAGCTTAGATCTTTAGTAAAATGCTAGTTTTACTCGTTATTTTGATATTTCGTTTCTCATATAACTTCAACAGTCAGTGTTGCTCCAATGGCGATCAAAATCACAGTGCTATAGTCTTTGAAACTGTTTTTGTTGTATGAATGTAAGCCAGTTTTGAAAGAACTTTTGCTGATCACCCTTAACATCAGACCCTTACCGTGATAAGGAAAAGAGACGTGACATTTGCAACATTCAAAGATCACAAAATAGAAGGGAAATGCATAACAAATGAATGAAACCATCAGCAATAAAGATGACGTTTTTCTTTTCTTAATAAATTTCCAAGTTCTTCATAGGGCTTACTCCCTCGAGTTATCGGTGGTGTTTTTAAGCAAAGTGAAAGAATGTGTTTGCATTCGAAAGTAGTTCAATTCTTAGAATAATAGTTAGGGAACTAACAAATCCGCTGCAAAGTTAGAAAAAATTATCTGGAGCAGATTAATAGCAGATTTTTAAAGTGGCTCTGAATCCGCTGCAGAGAATTTTTTTTACCTTTGCAAAGAATTTTATCTTAGCCTGCTAACCACTTTTGAGCAATAAAAAATGGGGTTCACCAAGTTCGTTTCTAAGATGTAAGCTTTTGAAGACAAACTATAGGGCATTTTTTTAAGAAGGCTTTTTCGTTGCTATGATAAACTTTTAAGTCCTATTAATGGGCACACCTTGTCAAGAAATGATCGGTGTTTCATTTGGTGCCATAACATTTGATTTAATGTGAAACAGTTGGGGTAGATTCAATCCTTCCAAATAGTACAGTTACCGCACACCGGTGGCTCAGTTGGTTAGCACCGGGCTGTCACGTGGGAGGTCGTGAGTTCAACTCCGGCCGGACCAACACTCAGGGTCTTTAAAAAACTGAGGAGAAAGTGCTGCCTTTGTAATTACATCTGCAAATGGTTAGACTCTCTAGTCTTCTCGGATAAGGACGATAAACCGTAGGCCCCGTCTCATAACCCTTCAACGTTCATAATCCTGTGGGACGTAAAAGAACCCACACACTTGTCGCAGAGAGTACGGCATGTAGTTCCCGGTGTTGTGGTCTGTCTTCTGTGGTGTATCATGGTTGGGAGGGTAAATGCTCGGAGATATTAGTTACACCAAGATACTCTAAAATCCGAGGGTAAAGAAATATATATGATATATGATATATGTTGGTTGAAAGTGTTGGTTTCTCTTAGCCGCCTTCATTGGTTCAGTCTTGTGAACAGTAAAATCTAGAAACGGAAATAAAAATGGCCGATGTGGAGTGGTGGGGTCATCTGGCGCAAAGCCGCTCGGTAAAATGATCAGTGTCTCGGGCTACGTTTAAAACAACAAGATTTATTTTGCTTCTTTCTGTTCGACATAAAGGGACACATTCTTTAAGTTGAGAAGAGACTCTTCGAATGCAATGCTTCTGAGCTCCGCCATGTTTATTACTATTGACGAGTCATATATGAACTCCGGAAGTCCTAGAATCTGGGACTGCAGATCCTGTGTCTCCACAACCCATCCACTACCTCTGAAATGACTATTATCGACAATTCCTAAGTTTCTCTAAATTGACTATTATCGTCAATTTAGGACGCTTAGAGCTTGATAAGGATTATGGGAAATGAAATCTATTTTTAAAATCCGAACCCCAATGCCTAAACTCGCTGGACTCGGAACCTGGGAATGTTCTATTAATGAGCTTTTTAAAAAGATATTAATATATTTTTTCATCCGAATACATTAAAAAACAAAAATAGGCAATAAATTAGCAAAACCTTTACAAAGGGAACTCAGTTGAAAGCAAAAAAAAGAAGATGTAGATAGACCACTTACCAAGAAATAACTTATGTTCGACAGACTCGACACAATAGATAAAATGCCCAAAGAAACTAGCGAGTGATGTCGGCGACCATCAACCAAGAGCGAGATGCCGAAACCGTTAATGCCAAAGGTGGACTTTATTTAAAGTGTCTAGTCGTTCTAGCGCTGAAGCACTAATTGGCGACACTGTAAATTGAATTTAACAATTAACGCAAATCAAGTCAAATGTTGGTTTTTGAGGAGAGGGCAAACCGGAGTACCCGGAGAAAACTTCTCGGTGCAGAGTATAGAACCAACAAACTCACTCACATACGACGCCGAGTCAGGGAATCGAACCCGGGCCACATTGGTGGGAGGCGAGTGCTCTGGGCGAAGTTAAAATCGAGCGCAACATAAAAGAACCAATCTCTTTTAGCTCTAAAAGTGACAGCAGAACAAAAGGACGAAAACATTTCAATTTATTTTGAGCTGGCAAATTTTTAATCATTAACCCACTGTTTTACAATCTGCACACGCCTTCTTCGTCACGCAAGTACCAGCCAAAAAAGGCCGGCAACAAAATTAGCCACAAAAAATTGTCAAAACAAATGGGAAGCCAGATAGGAAGCGTTAATTGTTGTTTCCAGCCAGCAACAACATTTAAACAAGAATCACAGCAAGAAAAGCGTCTGGGGTAAATTTCTATCCAGGATTTTATTGAGTTCCCCAATCAAGTTCCCAGCTAGCAGAATTTCAGCCTGAAGAGCGGATAATCTGGGGAAGGGCTTCGTTGAGTACTCCTGCGTTAGTAGGAATTAAGAAGTCAAGATAAGAGAATTGCACAGTACAGAACATCTTTTAAAAGTTGAAAATAAAATCAAACAAATTCAAAATAGCGCATCTTTGTCTCTTCGAAAATGTAAATCCAAAGGGAAGAAATACTCAGGTGACCTAAAATCAAATGATTGTGTAAATAAATTAATACATCTTGATGAACGGTTTAGAGCATTGAGAAATTTGAGAGCATCACCACTATATTCTGAAAAATACAAAAAGGTAATCCCACATGGTTCTGCTCATTTTCTGTAGCAGAAACGAGGTGGTCACATCTTTCGAAAATCCTTGGTAGACTTGTAGAGAAAAAGAGAGCTAACTGATGATGAGATTAACAATATGATCTGGCAACAAAAATCAGACCTTATATTATATATTCAAAAAGACCCTGTCATTTGTGCAAGGCACTTTGAACACATGGTTAAGGGGATCACCTCACATACATGCATTATTTTGGGTATCTGGTCGCATATGAGAGCTTCCTGTGCTTTTGTAGCCCCGCGAGCCCCGAGTGGATTGGGGCGGGCCCCAATTCTCTCGCGGCTACAAAAGAGCCTGCTTGCAGGCTAACTATTATCCAGCTGTTATATCACACTGACTAATGAATAAAGGAAACTTCAACCTGCCAATTTCAAACAATTGCGGTAACTTTCATATCCACGAGTAACGACAGTGACACTTTGATTAATCCTCTGCGTTCGTCCACGAACGCAGTATTCTGATGACAAGACGATGACAAGACGCCTATAATCTTACGATAACCAGGGAATATTGAACTAAACTGCGGCGGTGTTTGAGGCAACTGTTATGGAAGCTTTTCGCGATCTCTCTTGTAAAATCTAGCATGCAAATGCAGCTAGGGAAATAACAGAAAAAAGCGGTAAATTGCCTACTTGAAAAGAGTGACTTTTTCGCAGTGATGCCGACTGGTTATGGAAAAAAGTTATATCTTGAAACTGTTGTCTACTGCAGTAAAACTCTAAAGGCTATCGGAAGTTATTTGCCCACTGGCTAGCCTAATGCAAGACCAAGTCGAGGAGGGAAATTCGCGGGGCTTGAACTGTAGTGCTCTACAGGGAGTGAAATATTTTTTAAGCAGTCTTCAGCAAATAATATTCGCATTGGCGGAGCAAACGCTCGACAGTTTAGCGCCTAGTGACTTCAAACGGGTCTTAAAAAATACATCCTGAAAACTCAATGAATCCCACACTGAGGAAATTTGGAGCCTTTGAATTGGCTCTCGTGAATTTTTTAAAACTTTGCCGAAAGTCCTACCTCAGATTCCTAATCACTGTTCTACAATAAAAAATGGGGTCACCAAGTTCATTTTTGAGATATGAGAAATTAAAGACGAAATATAGGGTGTTTTTGGAGAGCTTTCATGTTGCCATGGTATCCTATTACGTCATAATTGTGGGCGTATTTTGTAAACTAATAATTGGTGTTTCATATGGTACCATAACATTGCTGTTACGTTATACAGTGTTGTAATGACAACCCTCTAATAAGAAGTCTTAAAAGTAGTGCAAAAGGTTCCAGCCACCTTAAACGACTGAGACGGTAGATGTTTGAAAGTTCACGAAGGTAGTAAAAGAGCTTTAAAGACGCACCCATTCTTGCAACGGCGATCTTATCTGGGGAGGGGTCAGGGGCTCGTTTCTCGAAAATCCCGAAACTTTTCGGGACCTTTTCGGTTGTCACAGTTCCCTCTGTATCTTATGAATGGTATGATTTTAAGCCACCAAACATCACAATCATCTTGGTTTTTTTTTGTGATTTAGAAAACGCGTCAAAAGAACAGCTTTTCAAAACAACCTGAACGGTTTCTGTCCCTGGAGTTAAACTTACTTCTAAAGTGGCTAAAGTTAAGCTCGTGTTCTCATTTTACAGGACAGTTTCAAACAGTTCAGGTTTTCAATATAATTAACGATAAAACAACTGTCTGTCTCATGGTTCAGTTTGCTGTATTAAATTTTAAAAATGACTGTCATGGTCAATCATTGAACAATTTTCATCAAACTGTCAAGCATTTGAGCCAAGTCTATTTGTTTTAAGGGAGTGTTGAGGTATGCTCAGTTGACATTATCTGATCAATTTAATAATGAAAAGAGCTAAAAGGGATCCCATTTAAAGAAAACCGACTTGTAAAAAAGACGCAATTTGTTTCACTAAACTGACATCGCCAGCAAAGTTTCAAATTTTTATTTGAAGAAAATTTTTCATCCACATTATACCAAGTTTAGGAAGTCCTACGTTTAAGAGTTTGGTTCAGTTTGTCAGTCAACGTGCTCGGATTAACGAAAACATTTTTTCCTTGAGAGTTCCGCCATAACGCGGTGTATGTTTCAGCTGGCCAGAGACCGCTCGTGTGTGGTGACGGTAGTATTTTACCGAGCCTATCGTAACAAAATTTAATCTCCAGCTTTCCTTTGGCTTCGTAAAACGGATCGAGGGCGATGCGACTAATTGATTTCCGCACCCTCTAGTAAAAAACTAGAAGTAAAAAAGGCGAGCGAATTTTTAAATCCGTAAAGAAAATTTTGCCCCAAGCACGAAAAGTAAGTCACTTAGTCAAACGTGCAACAGTATTGGCCAACAGTGGCTATCGTGGGACGCGCGGCCGCGGCCAACCTTCAGTTGCCCAATGTTGGGCCAAAATCTTCAAAATAAGAGAGTTTACGGCAAAAGGTCTGCAAAAAGTTAGACAGAAATTTGCGTGCCTCCAGAAATCAAAGATACAGCTTGCTTGATTTTAACGTATTTTGTGGCTGTTATTTACAGATTTTTTGCAACTTCTTTAAAAAGAGAGATATGCTGCAACATGGTGATAATCACAATTTTAAGAACAGCAGCTGTCTGCCTATTGTTGTTTTACGTGAACGCAATGCTAAATCTATCTATAAGCCACTAAGGGTTTTAACAATGTTAGCCAATGCTGGCCAATATAGTGGGAATGCTTTGCCAGGGTTGAATCAGAAGACCCTTTCACACTGCTATTTCCTTCATTTTTCAGCAAAGAGAAGGACATGATTTTGTTATCCATCTATTTGAAGTATTTTCTTACTGTAAGCTTCTTGGTAAGCACTGGCTCTTGTTTGCAAGTGGAGTCCCGTGTGACAGTCAAAGAAGGGTTTCGTGCAAAGGGAACCGTTTTACAAAGTAAGCAGACTTCCAGTCAGTTGGACTGCGCACACTTTTGTTTACGGAAAGAGGGATGCTTGTCCTTTAACTACAAACTATCGTCCAAGACAAAAGGACTCTGTGAACTGCTGAGTGACACCGCGGGGCATTTTGACGTTAGTCAGCTCGTAAATAGAGTTGGATGGATGCATGGGCAAATTGGTAAGACGAAGGTGTAACCAGAAGTGGTTATGGGCTTCTAGACTAGTATTGGGGATAAAATAAAAATGATGATTATTAAGGCGGGGGTACAACACCTGAAAGCCGTTTTCACGCCGCTTAAGGACGTTCGCGCTAATTGTTTGTGCGCAACGTAACTGCGCAGGTAACGCGACTGTAATATGTCACGCATTACTTCGAGCATTAGTGAAGTTGAGGTTTGAAAACCTTTGCAGAAACCGTGGACGATAAGTCTTGCACAGCGTTGGATAAGAGATGATCGTGATCAGTCAAAATTGATTAAAAAATATTTGTGAAAGTCAAGTAGACTACTGCACGACTGATATTCGCGTTGTTTTATCAGTCGTGCACTAGTCTACTTCACTTTCATAAATATTGTTCAAGCATTAGATAAAATAACGGGGCGACAAAAACGCCAGGGAAAAAATTCCAGGCCGGCAAACGAATGGCACATTTATTTCCGAATCATCATGAAACGTTAAAAAGAAGTGAGCGGGAGGATGGAAAAGCTCTTTAAAAGGTAGCTGCTAATCGAGTAGTGGCTGAAAGTTTGGAAAACTCGAGGACGAACCGTTGCGTAAATTTAATGGGGCTGTTTTTTTTTTAATGTTTTTATTACCCTACGAACTTAAGTTCAAAATGAATGCATGTTTTTGAAGTCCTTTCCCTTTACTTTCGTGAAAATAGAGCAGTATTTTCGTCCTCGTCCGCTTGAATAGTGCGGACCTGCGAGGAAACAACCAGCGATTAAATTTTACAAAAACCACACTCCAGAAGACGAGCATGACGGCAATGGAGAAATATTATACAAAACACTAACCAAATGAAGATGACGACTGCTTAAAACTTCGTTGCTGTGCTCGAGAAAGCTTTGTTTTGGGGTAAAAACCTTTCATCCCTTCCACGATCGATCCTCTCTTGGGTTCCAGTCCTTCCCCGA
>OX421449.1:37513397-37525897 GCA_949126865.1 Montipora capitata | reverse complement strand
GAAAGATAAAAGGACTTGTGAAACCAAAAAAGACAACATTATTAGCAATGATCTGATCAATTTTGATCCTCGCAGGGAACCACATAGGTTGGTGCGTGATGAAGAAAAAGAGCAATTCCTTGAAAGCTTTGCTGCAATAAGAAAATCTGCAGTAATATTCAAATCATTGGAGTCCAGGGTGGGAAATGATTCAACAAGTACTAGAGAGTTCAAAAGTCTAGTAAGTGAGGGAGATATGTATGCTACAAAGCATGATGGCATGAGTGAGGCTGAACTAGTTCGTGGGTTTATGGAATCTCTTACTTTGACAGAGGAAACACAAACTGCCATTGAACGAAACACGAGAGGACAAGCTGACAACCCTCTATGGTTCGAATTACGTGAGGGACGTATAACCGCCTCAAAATTTCATGATGTATACACCAAAGTAAATTCAGTCGTCAGCGACAGGAGTCAGACTGAACCTAGGACCACACCCCTTGTTTCAAAACTTATAGATCGAGATGAGAATCTTGACCATTTACCTGCAATCAGATGGGGACAGGAACATGAAGAAGATGCACTGAAGTCCTTTTATGCAAATGAAGCTGTGAAGCATGTTGATTTCAAATTAGAGAAATGTGGCTTGTATATACACCAAACCAAGCCATACATTGGTGCCAGCCCTGATGCTCTCTTAACTTGCAATTGCCATGGCATTTACCCGGTTGAAATCAAGTGCCCATATACAATCCGCAATGAATCAGTAATTCATAGTGCAAGCAAATGTGATTTTTTGGTTAAAATTAATGATCAGGTATGTTTGAGACCATCACACAAATATTACACACAGTTAACTGGGGAGATGGCAATGATCAAGCAGAGATACCCAAACTGTAAACAGGGATACTTTGTTGTTTACACGACAGTTAACACTTTTGTTCAGGCAGTGCCGTTTGACCAAACTTTATGGTCAAATGTAGAGCAGAACCTAGATATATTTTTTAAAGGCTACATTGTCAAAGCATTGCTGGGTTTGACACCACTAGTGTACTGCACATTTTGTGAGAAAGTGATTCTGAATGAGAAAGAAATTGGTAATGACATGAAAGAATGCAGTGTTTGCTGCGACATGTGTGGTGGATGGATACACTTCCATTGTGCCGGTGTATCAGAAGTCGATGAAAATTCAGAATGGTTCTGCGACAAATGTTTGGTTACTTTGTCTTCACGATAACATTACAGTTGTAACTAAGGAATGTAGCAAATTTTTGGTTGCTTTTTCTTTATTATCACATTACAGTTGTAACTAAGTTTTGCAAAAAAAAATGTTCAGATTACAGTTGTAACTGATTTCCCTTAAAGCTGCCCAGGGCTTGTTCAGTTGGGGCGGGGGGGGGGGGGTGGTGGGTGCACTGCACAAACTTGTTTACTTGGAGACCCCACTCTGAGGTCCAACCCCTTACCCTTTAAATACCACTTATGAGAGGAAAGTTACCCCTTTGATATATCTCCCATTGCAAAATGGTACCTTTTTCATAATATACCTATGTGAGACCACTGCAACCTTTTTCGAAACCTGTTAGAAATTTTTTTTACTAAAGGCCCTTTTAAATTCATAAATTCATATTTCATAAATTCATATTTCCTACTCCCTGTTCATGAAATCTCTACCCTTCTATTTATGTGGTACCTTAAAAAGGTACACCTTTTGCTTCCACTTTGGGTGGAGCCTCCCTGTTTAGGTCATTATAAGGAATACCCCCAGGGGCCTTTAAGCGGAATAAAAAATTAACAACTTTTGCAACATCGTGTGAATAACATTTAATGCTATCCTAGACATGCCTATGGAAAAGAAACCAGTCTCAGTCACATATTGGATCCAACAAATTTACCAAACTGGCACAAATAGTTACAATGTCATCAATAACAGGAAGCAGTAGAACTGGTAATTCATTCTTAATGATTCTAAACTCCTTCATTCGTTTTATAGCCTGTTCCACATAGATCCGAACATTAGCTATTCTTGATGTTTCTTTAACCTCCTTTGAAAGCATCTGTCTACCCGTCTTCACGCTGGGTGGAATACACAGTGTTGCAGAATGAGAAAGCAAGTCATTCTGTATTTTGAAACCTCGATCTGCCATTACCTGGTCAAATGGCTCCAATTTTTTTAGGAAGCCGCTGTCTCGCACAATGTGAATATCTGTTGCACGGCCCCCATAACAGGGTGAAATGTATGAAGAGGCGCCATTGGGTGTGATCCCATACAAGAACTTTACTGTGGTATGATGTTTGTAATCACTCCATAGTGTTGCCTGAACATCAAGACTACTTGGGGTCTCAACGAATATTTCAGAGCAATCAATGATCACCCTGACCCTAGGATAACATTTTCGAAAACAATTTGGCAAAGCGCTTCGAATTTGAGGTCTTGACGGCCAAATAATGAACCAAGACAATTCTTTTGATAGTAATTTTACCCAGGTTATAAATATTGAAGAGGCTGTGCCAGCTGAAATATTAAAGCGCCATGCTAGGTCTTCAAGCAGAAGTCCAAGGCGCATTCTCATTAAAGTCAGCAATAGCTCTTGTTCCAGTGTTAGTTTTCTAGGTGGACCACGCCTTAAGGAACCAGTATCTTCACACGGCTGAGAAAGGATAACATTCAGACGCTTAGAGTAAGCGTCAAATTTTTCATTTGTTTTTGACTTTGAATTTTTTTCGCCCTTCCAATAATTCATTATTGCCGCTTTTTTTACGACGAGGTCAAATAATGCGTTTAAGGCTGCGGTTCCGTTCAAACCAGTATAAAAGTGCACGTCGTGTTCCCTTGTTAGCTGTTCCATTCTCATTGGGATGAATATAGTTTTGTCTTCACTGCAGGCTCCCATGTCGGCATCGTTGGACTCTTCCATGTGGGCATCATCCGCTAACATTTCAGGGCAATTATAAGAAGAAGTGGAATGAGACCCGATAAGAATCGACGGTTCACACGAGTGTGATGTTTCAGGCAACTTTGTGCGAGTAGATCTTTTTTGAGGCGACCTTCGCTGTTTGTCTGATGGTTGAAGGAACAGAGTCGGGTGTGGGTTATTCATGGTTGGCTTTCCATCAACAAAGTGATTAGAACAAACAAAGGTTTCATGTCCAGGATTAAAGAATTCGAGTCCTCGCTTAATATTTTTTCTCCAGATTTCAAACTTCTTTGGGTCTTTAGGAAACCGATGCCAAATAAGATCGCCCTCCACGTGGCGGCGCTTGACACACAAATGAAGATATCTTTTGTCGTTATTACAGCCGCCAACACAACAGCGATCGTGCTTGCCCATCACTAAATAGAAGAATAATTACAAAGTAATACAGTCGTTAGATTTCTGCATACTGTGAGGTTATTTTAAATCAAAACTATGACAAGATTTGACTGTCTGCAAGTTTGTTTACATATATGCAACATCGCACTTCAGTCGAGTCTCTACTCGTGGCTGGGTGATTCAGACCAACAAAAGCTAATAAATGACCGTTTATCGAGGCAAGAAATACGTAAACAATAATCTGTCTTACCTTGAGAAAAATCTGTTTGAGTGGGAGGTAGAAAACGCGACAAAACCACTGCAATATGTGTCACATGTCAGAAAATTAGAAGGAAATATATGGGAATACCCAGCGTCCTTTGCTGGAGTTTGCCCCACTTTCAAAATGGCGGATTTTACCGCGAAAAGGTCTATGGCCGACACTTGAAAACAATGACCTCGCAATTACTAGTACCCAGTCTACAAGCCAGACTGTCAAGTGTGTTCTCGTCCTCAAAGTGACAACCTTTGACCTAGGGGTCTTTATGCATAATGCATAAAACCCCAAAAATGGCTTAATGACGAAAAACAATCGCGTTAGTTAAGATTTGATGTAGTTTAAAAATTAGAATTTGAAGTTAAAATTTGATATATAGACACCCAAACATTGGTGTGCTCTTGGGTTTGGGGCAACTATTCTCTTTAGCCTTTTCATTCCTAAGATCTGAAGATCGAGGCGTTCATTCTCCTAACTAGTAGCGTAGATTTATTTGTTTGGTAGTCATGAGAACTCGGTGCAATATCAAGATCACATCTCTTAAGCTGATAATTGTCTTCACTCTCAATACCTGCCTGGCTGACATTTCATTGAAATTGTGAAGAGAATTTACATACTGATCACTCCTTGGAATCAAAGGGTTAACGTGAATTTGAATGGAATTTTAAGAGTATTAAAGAAGGAAGAAAAGAAAGAAAATTATTTTTGGAACACCAACAGTCTCATTTTGTTTATGACATCCAAACAAGAGAAAAAATGACTTAATGACGAAAAACAATCGCGTTGTACGAGTGGCATGTTTCTTTTGAAATTCGTGTCTCAATACAAAATGACGTCGCGTCAAAGTTAAGTGTGGAAAATAAGCATTTTAATTATTTTTTAAAATTATTTTTAATTATATCCCTTCATTTTTAACTCGCTGTTAAAACAGCGAGTTTTAAGATTTTTTTTTTCAGGCTTTCCATTGGTTGAGAAAGTGGTGTGAGACTTTCAAGTCAATCATGTCACTAAGCCTTAATTAATTAAAAGAATAAATGGTTGTTAGGTTCTGTACTTGTTTGACGAGTGTCCCAAGGGCTTATTATCTGCATTGTGGATGTAAGAGATAATTTTCTTAGGTCAGAACGGAAACCAACTAATTACCTGCAGGAAAGACCCTGAACACTTAATTTTCAGTTAACTGCAACACAGAAACGTGGCAGGCAATCAGTCATCTCAGTTTCACCCATAAAAATGCAATATCCGCGAAATATCACGAAATGATGAAAAACTAACGGGCCACTTTACTTATCAGGCCGATGAATGAAAGTGAGGCTACCGGTGATCTCGTGTTGATAATACAAGCCTTTTTAGTTTGCAACTCTGGAATCGAGAAGCCTGTCGGAAGTTAGATATTGCAATGTAAGACAAGTGCAGTTTTGTTAGAGTGTAATGGCGATCAAAAAGGAGATACAGTCAAAATTATAGACGTGAGAAGGATGTGTTCCATCGAAATATGTGACACGCGACCTACTTAACGAAAAGCTTTTAAATATCTTAGCACCTATGACAGCTTTGTACTGCAACAACCAAAATTTTTAAATTCTCATTCGCAAGTAGTTAACTTTACAGTAACACGATTTTCGTGATAAAAGTAGCGAGGTTAGTCAGTACAACGCAGGGCCACCGATAACCTCATTGTCATTCGTAGCCCAGGTAAATCAACAACAACAAATCTAAAATGGTGATTAAAACTGAAACTAGGCGCTTTCCAACCAGGAGCCTCCCATTGTGCAGGATCTGATCAAAAATGCCAAAGGAAACATCAACTAAAAGAATACTTAATATATTTTATTATTTATGTCAGCTTGCTGTCCACCATGCTGGGATAAACATGGCGACTCGTGTTATTACGTGGAAAAGACTGCAACCTCCAAATGGCAAGACGCTCGCAAAAAGTGTCAAAACATGGGAGCTGATCTCGCCATTATCACATCATCAGACAAAAACCGTTTTATTGCAAACCTGATGAAGAAATATAACATCAACAAGGGACTTGGAATATGGTTTGGTCTTCAACGATTGGCTGACTCCAAGTTTTACTGGATAGACGGTACCCCATTGGAGGGTCATTTCCAAGCGTGGGCACAAGGGCAGCCAGACAACAGTGGCGGCGAAAACTGTGGTCACATGAGGGGACTCGCAGCTCTTTTTCCAGGTCATTGGAACGACTTGCCATGTTCGTTGGGAGCAGGATATGCTTCTTACCCCGGTCTGATTTGCGAGAAGTCCATATCGTACTTCTATTAAGAGTAGTGCAGCTCAGTAAAACTGGTTTCAGTTATCAACGTTTACCGTTGTTGTAGTTGTTTTAGTTGATAAAGATAGAGTTGTAGTATTTTGTTGAAAGCCAGTTCAATGAAACAAATGAGGTCATAATGTGATGTGTCTCAATAAACTGATGGGAAATATTGTACGTGTGAGTCATTCCATTTTAATTTTGGTTTGGTGGGTATAGAGAAAGATTCTTTTAAGGCTTCTTTCGTTCCATGTTATTTTCGAAAGGAAAAGAAGTCTGCATTTACGAGACAGATCCAGTGATAATCATGAGTACAGTTCAAGTATGTTAAATCACTCGAAGACCAAAGTTATGCTTATAGGAACCCACCAAAAACTGAGCTTAGTCCAGTCATTCACAGTTAGTGTTAATGACAAAGATCTTGAAAGGGTATACAAATTTAACTATCTGGGCGTGATTCTGGATCTATGCCTAACATGGAACGAACACATTGAACACATCGGAAATAAAATCTCGTCCCGCCTTGGAATGCTACGTAGAGCCCGGAAAGTCATCCCAAAAGAAGCTTGCATTACTCTGTTTAATGCTATGGTTCTACCGTTATTCGATTACTGTTGCGTTGTGTGGGATGGTTGCGGTCAGGGAAAGAAGAACTACCTTGACCGTCTTCTCAAGCGAGCTGCGGGAATAATTGCGGGTCGCAAAGCTACCGATACCGATATACAGCAAACATTGAAGTGGCAATCCCTACAATGCCGCAGACAACACCAAAAGTGCATACAGGTCTATAAGTATATCAATGGTTTGGCTCCAGCATATCTCCTAGACGACTTCGACTCCTCGGAGCAGATCCATAACTACGACACTAGGAACAAAGACCTTATCCGCCTGCCTCTTTGCCAAGACTACTAAATTTCAAACATCTTTTAAGTACAATGCCACCAAATCCTGGAACACTCTTCCTCGTAACTTACCCCATGATCAGTGTCTCACTAGTTTTAAACTGAGAGTCAAGAAACATCTAAATTTTCACCTTCATGAACTCTTCGAATGAGTTTTTGCTTTCATTTATATATTTTATTACTTATTCATGTCATTTTGTACAGATCTCCATTTACACCAGCTATGCTGAACTGGAATTTCTGTATGAATAATGTATATAAATCAATCAATCAATCAATATAAATAAATAAATAAATAAATTTGCCCAACAAATATCAGATGAAGCTGGAGAGGACTCTTGGAGATGGCTCAGGAATGGAGTCTTAAAAAAAAACAGAAGATTTGATTCTTGCTGCTCAGGAACAAGGATTGCCCTGCTTGTACACTGGGAGATGTGCAGAAAGTATGAGATAGAGTGTAATGGCAAGTGGTATGACCCTCAACCCTTGACAACCGCAGACAATGGAGAAGTGGGGATTACCTGGGACGTGACTATCTACACAGCCAAAATGCTGAAACATAATCGACCAGATATTACTCTAGTGCATAAAGACACACAGAAATGGACACATATTGACATAGCTGTGCCCGCGAACCAGATCATCAAAACTGAAGAGGAGAAGGTTGAAAAGTACCAGGAACTAGCATTTGAAATCAGAAGGATTCATGGAGCCTCGAAAGTCACAATAATACCCATCGTGATTGGTTCTCTTGGAAGCATATCACCAAAGGTGCAAAGACCTGGTTTGGCAAGCTAGATGTACCTGACTCCTTGGAAGTGTACAATTATCGGCCTTCCTTGGAACTTCTCAACTGTTGCGGAAAGTGTTGTTTCTCTAAGTTACGGGGAGTTGCTGAGACACAATAAACATTACTCAGTAGAACACCCGACAACTGCAGAGAATAGAATCGAATAATAATCATAAATTTACATCGCGCAAAAATAAACGTGTTTCAAGTTTCCTGTTAAACACGTGTACTGAGGTAGACTTTCTGATATTTGAAGGAAGAATATTCGGAGCTGCTACATAAAAAGATCGATATCAGCATACGTTTTAAGCCTGCGCTTAAGAAGAACTAAAAGTTCCTGGCTATTTGAACGTATCGACCTGAAATGAGACTGAAATCTTCAAATTCTGGCCTGTGACGGTTCGCGATCCCCTGGGTTCGCAAGATTGCGAGGAGAGAACAGGAGAAAACTAAGGGTAAGACAACGCACTTCACACCCCTTCCCACAAACCCGCAACACAGCATAAATTTTAAGAAAACGCGTACGACTTTTAAGTAAAGATAAGTTAACAACAAGTATAACAGTTACTACAGTGACTATCTCTAGATTAACTAATCTTACTTAGATTTTCTTAATGGTTTATATATATTTAAATGACAACACTAAATAAACTAAATACTTTACTTTAAATAATATTATTTACAATATTAAACAGTTCAGTTCTTCGCTTTCACTCCAAAAGGCAACTAACCAACAAACCAACAAACCGACTAACCCGCAAACCAACAAACCTCAGCCAGCAATGCAGCTTAAAAACAACTGCTTCTCGGTCCGCTTCTGCTTCTGCTTCTGCTCTCCGGCGCCTTCTATCTCTCTCGGACTTTACTTTTCCTGTTCCTCTTTTGTCAACTCCGGCGCTCAGCTTTTCCGTTTTCCTTTTTACTAAAGAGTCGTACAGTAATAGTCTCTTCGCTCGTTCCTCCACCTTAGACCAATGGGTTTTGTCTTGATTAGGGTCTGCTAAAGACTTTCAGCATTGACTGTTTGAGCGTTTCTGCCCTCCACTTTCTTCTAAAATTGGCCTTCCCTCTTGTCAACAAACCTTGCACCACTTCAACAACCAACCAACTCTTACGACTTTTTACATCTATATATAGTTAAACTAATTTATTCAAATTACGACAAGACATGTTTTTTTTTTTTTTTTTTTAGATAACTACATTACAACACTTAAAAGAAGTTCTATAACACTTAATCAGATAATACATAATACACTAGGGAATCGTACAATAGGTACAGGTAAACTGGTTGACAACATTCGAACGAAGTTCAACAACACGTGGGTAGGCTTCCATGAGGATATCAAGAAATTGTTATTAATCTTACGTAAAAACCTTTTCCCCAGTCATATCGTTGAGAGAGTCATTAGGCAGTATATTACAAAAACTCAGACCCTTTTGAACACACCTGCTAGTCCTCCCTCTAATCCTACACATTTTTTCAAATTACCTTATGTTGGGCCCTTCTCGATTGTAGCACAAAACAGATTACGTAAATTACTTAACGTTATTGTAACAATCTTGATGTTAAGCTAGCCTTTTCTTCCTGCAAGATTGTTACGAAAAATAGCATTGCGTGACTAGCGTTACTTTCTAGACGCTTCGCGAGAGTTCGTAGTTTGTTTATTTTTAGATTTGTGCGTAAGTGTTTTTAAATCGGTGTATTTTGTAATCTTTCTATAATTAGATTGATTACTAATTTAGAAAGTTCTAGAAGTTTATTGTCAGAGTATATAAGTAGACGAGTCCAAGCGGAGTGTTTTTCTAACTAGTTTTTCACAAGCGAAGAGAGTTGGCGTTAGCCGTGTTTATTCAAGTGTGACAGAAGCTGTGTTTATTCAAGTTGGCGGAGGCCGTGTAAGTTCATTGAGTACGAGTTGTTCAGAGTTTTACTTCGTGGAAACTACGTTCATTTTGGAATAAATCTTCTTGTTGTTGTTCCGACAACCCTGCGTTCAGTTTAGTTTGCAAACTAACTTTCCTCAAAACATTCGAACTCGTAACATTGGGGGCCTGTCCGGGAGAGGAATTCATTTGTTTGCCGACTACAGAAACCAGGAAAGGATCACAACTTGAAAAGAAGTAGCTGCGCTGTGGAAAAAGTTGTAGCGAGTGAAAGAGCCGTGGAACTTTAGTGCTGTGAAAATGGAGAAATTTATTCAGCTTGGCGAAAAGTTTGGTCTGGAAGGAGAAAAGCTGCTTGAATTTGTGCGTGAACAAGAAGAAAAAGAGGACAAACGCAGAGACGAAGAACGAGAAGAGAAACGTAGAGAGGAAGAACGTGAAGAGAAACGTAGAGATGAAGAACGTGAAGAGAAACGTAGAAAGGAAGAACGTGAAGAGAAACGTAGGCAGCTTCAAGAAGAAGAAGAGAGAGAAGAGAGAAGCAGACGACAGGATGAAGAAAGGGAAGCGAGACGTCAGGAAAGAGAAATTAGGAAGTTACAACAGGAAGCTGACCTCATGAGACAGAAGGAAGCTGCTGAGGTTGCCAAGAGAGAACATGAGTTGGAACTTGCTAGAATAACAGCAATGAATGGTGATGGTCGTACTGCAGAAAGAGGTGACAAACAGGACCGGGCTAAAGCACCTAAACTCCCCTCGTTCGTTGATGGCAAAGACGATTTGGACGCGTATTTGCAGAGGTTCGAGAGATTTGCCGAGACAGCTAAGTGGAAAAAAGATGGATGGGCATCGAAGCTCAGTGCCCTGTTGTCTGGACGGGCACTAGAAGTGTATTCACGTCTATCGGAGGACGCAGCTAAGGATTATGACAGGGTAAAGATTGCGTTAATGAAGAGATATGACCTTACCGAAGACGGCTATCGTCGAAAGTTTAGAGCATCCAAACCAGAAGTTGACGAAAGTCCGGAGCAGTTTATTGTGCGATTGGACAGATACCTGTTACGGTGGCTAGAGCTTTCGAATACTGCGCGAACCTTTGATGGTCTTAAGGACTTGATCGTGAAAGAACAATTTATTGACTCTTGCCCTAAGGATTTGGCAATTCACCTGCGAGAAAGGGCACCTGAGACTCTAGCAAAGATTGCGAAGATCGCTGACCAGTACTTGGAGGCTCATGGTAAACATTTGTTCAGCTCAGCGAGCAGAAAGCCAATAGTGCAGCCTGAGAGGGACGAAGCCAAGAACATGCAGATTAATCCACCAGCTCTGCATTGCTTTAAGTGCAACACCCGAGGTCATAAAGCCGTCAACTGCCCAACCCTAACAAGAAAGTGTTTCCTATGTGGCAAGCAGGGACATGAAGCTAGAAACTGTTGATCAGGTGGACGCAGATCAGGAGGACAAAGTAAGGATGGTAACCTTGTGCAGCGTGGTCAAGTGAGTGCCAGTTGTCTAGTTCAACCACCCGAGGATAAACCTACTGATGAAGAAGTTAAGGCCTGTATTAAAGATGATAAGCTGCTGTTAGCCTGTGGTAAGAAGATTCCATTGTTGAGTAGTGCTTGTGTTGAACCGTTAACTGGAGTGAGAAGTAAAATGCCTGTCGTGAAAGGTAGAGTTGGAGAGAAGCCTGTTGATGTCCTGAGAGATACTGGTTGTAGTGGAATTGTTGTAAAGAGGGACCTTGTGTCTGAGGATCAGTTTACTGGTGAATTTAATGTTATGCTGCTCATTGACAATACGGCAAGGAAAGTTCCCATCGCAAAGATTGATGTTGATACACCTTATCTTAAGGGCCAAGTGGAAGCGCAGTGTCTTCCCGATGCTGTTTATTATTTAATTATTGGTAATGTACCAGGCGCAAGAGCCGCTGACGACCCAGACCCAAGCTGGCAAGTTCCTGTACAAGAAGCTTGTGCTGTAACCACGAGAAGTCAGGCTAAGAAAGCTGGAGAACATATTCCGTTGAAGGTACCGGATACCAAAGAAAGTCCTGTAATTGATAGAGAAAAGCTCAAGCAAATGCAGCGTGATGACGAGAGCCTACAGAAATTCTGGGAGAAAGATGACGTAGTTGTGAGAGGCCAGGCTGAGACTTCATTTGAAGTGAAAGGTGGAGTTCTGTACCGCGTCTACAAGCACCCTTATGTGAATGGAGGTAAACCCCTGAAGCAGGTTATGGTTCCTGTGCAGCTGAGAAGTCGAATAATGGAACTAGCGCACGGATCGATCATGGGAGGTCACATGGGAATAAAGAAAACGACTGATAAGATTCAAAGCGCGTTCTATTGGCCAGGCATTCAAGGCGACGTGACTCGTTATTGCAAGTCCTGCGATGTATGTCAGAAGACAGTTAACAAGGGTTCCGTACCGAAGGTTCCCCTAGAGAAGATGCCATTAATTGACAAGCCGTTTAAGAGAGTAGCAATCGACCTGGTTGGACCTATTGTTCCCCCGAGTGAGGACGGTCATAGATATATATTGACATTGGTCGACTTTGCAACTCGTTATCTTGAAGCTGTCCCGCTGAAGAACATTGATACTGAGACTGTGGCAGAAGCGTTGGTGGATATCTTTAGTCGTTTGGGAGTGCCTGAAGAGACCTTGAGTGACCTTGGTACGCAGTTCGTCTCTGAGTGTATGAAGGAAGTGACGCGGCTTTTGAGCATTAAACAGCTCACCACGACCCCTTATCATCCTATGTGTAATGGCCTGACAGAAAAGTTTAATGGAACAATGAAGAGCATGTTAAAGAGATTGTGCAGCGAACAGCCAAGACAGTGGCATCGCTATATTAACCCGTTGCTGTTTGCATATCGTGAAGTTCCTCAGGAGTCTACTGGTTTTTCGCCGTTTGAGTTGCTGTATGGAAGAGCTGTCAGAGGACCGATGTTTATTCTCAAAGAGCTTTGGACGAAAGAGTTGGAGGAGCCTGAAGTAAAGAACAGCTATCAGTATGTGTTTGAGCTACGCGAGAAACTTGAAGATACCCTCAAGCTGGCGCACACCGAGCTTCAGAAAGCCCAGAACAAAGGCA
>OX421449.1:37500897-37508397 GCA_949126865.1 Montipora capitata | reverse complement strand
ACAGATACTACGTCTAACATCAACAAGAAAGAGATTCCACACGGCTCATTCAAATTTGTCAAAGCCTTAGTCTTGCTGCCTTTAAAGTCAAGATCAATGACTGTCTGGTCAGACACAATTAGTTATCAGTTATCCAATTTACGAAGAGCTGATTTCAACAGTCGTTGAATTTCCTTAAGCAATGAGCAAGAAACTTTAGCACTTGACAAATTAAATCTACCGATTCTCTTAACCCTTCAAAAGAAACCAAACACTATATTCACCGGCAAAGAGTAGGGCATGGGGTTGCCAATGTTGTGGTCTGTCATATGTGATCACTTGTTAATGCGGCCAACAAAAGACAACTTTTTTTTCTAGGACAAATTTATCTTTAAGGTTTTCATTGTTACTACCCTAAAGGAGGCTCTAAGGCAGCAAATAGGCCGGGGAAAAGTCGACAGGTGAGGCAAGCCGAGTGCAAAGTTATTTCTCCATCTTGCTCACCGGCTGAACTATTGCACAGTTTTAAAAGCGACAGTGGGTTAAAGCGTGAATTTTAATGTCTTAGGTCAAGAAGTACGCATTTGGAAGGTTTGCTGCTCATGATCTGTTTATTGCACATGTAAGCTGCTATTAAAACTTTATACTGAAGATAATTGTCAAACCTTTAATAAAATTTCCACTGGTCTCCTTTATTCTCAATTGGACGTTCCTCGTTTTCAAAATTTCTATTGTAGGGATTCCCCGTTCCCCGCTCCTCGATTCCCAGGTTCTAAATTTAAAGAAAACCTTTAAATTTGTTTATCTCGCATTTTTCTAGTTTGTTATGTCGCATTTTCTATCTCGCATTTTCTAGTTTTTTATCTCGCATTTTCCATTTTTTATCTCGCATTTTCTAGTTGTTTTTTTTTTTTTTTATCTCGCATTCTCTGTCTCGCATTTTCTAGTTTTTTATCTCGCATTTTCTAGTTGTTGTTTTTTTATCTTGCATTTTCTATCTCGCATTTTTTTTTTTTTTTTTATCTCGCATTTTCTATTTTTTTTTTTTATCTCGCATTTTCTATCTCGCATTTTCTAGTTTTTTATCTCGCATTTACAGTTTTTTTTTCTCCACCCGGGATTATCTCGCATGTCAGCTACAGGCTTCCGTATTATTCAAAAAAACGGAGATTATTCCGTGAGCTCAAGGAGGACCCCTCGGTTCGCGCCTTAGCGAACCTGCTCTCGTTTCTACAGAATGAGTATTAAAAGAGAGTCTCAAGCACCTTAACTGACACTAAATCTTACGTCACAGTCACTAAAGATGACTGGACACTTAGACGTCATAAGATAATTGAAACCAGAGAAAAACTTGCTACCAGTTACTCTAGTTTTCTACCCCCGCCCCCAATTTAGTTAAGATTTTCCGTAACCTTGATGATAACCCTAGGGGTTTTTTATCCTGTCAAGTTTTCTATTATTCAGTCCGAAGATTCATAAGTCATCTATAGCTGGGAGGCCTATTGTGGCTCATTCATATATCACTAGGCCTATTAGTATTCTAGTTGACGAATTATAGAAGGGATATTTTTGCAATTTTTGGCACTTTCGGCAGCAGTGTCGGGTGATCAAATGGCTTGGTTGGAAGTTCTTAGAAGTTAACATTCAGCTAGCAATTTCTGAGGTGAAGATTATCATTCCCTAGGATTTTCGGACACTTCAATTTTCAGCTTAAGATATCCGAACAGATCACTTTTTTCAGTTCTAGGTGATAAAAACATCTTTTTAGACTTTCTGTATACATTACAAGCAGCCTAGAAATGACACTCAAAGTCTTTTGGCTTATTTGCTGGTTGGGGGCCCTTGAACTTAAGTTGAGCAATGCTGCTCAACAGAGCTATTTGCACATTTTCAACTAAGCAAAAAATGGTTCACATTTAAAACCCATCATGGATCATGATTTTTCGTCTTCTATGGTGACAAAGAGGGGATTTGAATCTCCAATTACGTTCATGTATTATCATAACTATGCACAGTTAGCCGACCTCCGGGGCAGACCTTAGCACTCATTATAACCTTGAACGTATCCCGATTTAATTTATAGATCTGGGCACTATTAATGACTCTGCAAACGTCTTCAGCACACGTAATGACCACTGAAAAGGCTTTAGTGAGTCAATTTCTCCAAACTTACACCAAATTTTCGAGACCACACAGTACTTGATACAGCTAAAGATTTCACAGTCGATCTTGCGCAAGCCGGCAAGAGTGTTAATCGATAAATTAAATCGCATTAACCACACAATTTTCACGCACAAACATAAGTTTTCTATGTCTCGCAAAATCACGGCGAAAATGCATTATTCTTTATCCAAAATCACTACTTTTGACGAAGGCACAGCTTTCTTTCGTATATCCGAGAAGTAGGTCTCAGATTACTGACAAATCATTCATTGCTTTCTTGTCACAGCGAATCTGTCATCGGTCTATCCTAACATTGACACAAAATAGCAATTATTGCTCTTGACCTCTTACTTCGAGAGGGCAAGGTGGCACAAACCCCTTTCGTGGTTCAGTTAGCTCGGTTAATTAATCTTGGAAACTAATTTCCTTAAAACCGAATTAAGTAGCAATTCGTGTATAGCAGCAAACATTCGATATCGCTATGGGTACTCTCTTCGCAGTCACAACTGCTAACGCATTTATGTAATATCCATCAGAGGGACATTATCGAACTGTATTCTGGAAACCTGACCCTCAACAAGCGTTTTATCGATGACATCTTTGTTTTCTGGGATGGACCTCGGGAGACTCTCCTAGAATTTCTCAGTGCTATTCATGATGAATAGCTATGAATGCATTAAGATAAAGTCTGAAATCAATGAGTCTGCCTTTTTAGATTTACTGCTTTTCAAAGATTCTGCGCACAATACGCCGCAATAATCTACATTTCAGAAACCGCTTTATTAGTATTTGAATCGAAATCTTTTCGCCCTGCGAACTTATGCGCTATGCCAGAATTAACTCTACTTTCATCTCGTTTGAGGGGACAAGGCCGCAGGGTGTAAAGGTCAGGTTGCAGGTCATTATCCGTGAGCCTCAAAAATTACAATTCTCAGCGTCATGCAGGATGTTAGCCATATCCTGCGCGTACTGCTGTGTACGCGCTTTTCGCTGTACACTTCCTTGCTGGAACGTGATTTTGTACTTTGTAAATAAGGTATAAAATAAGTTCCTTTTAACCACCTTGTTCAAACTGCCTGATGAAGTCTGGATAATCAGACGAAACCGGTCAAAGAGATAAAAGATCTGTTGCTGTGTGCTGCTTACTAGTATTTTCAAGAATCGGCTGTTTTCTTCGTTGTTTTCCCAAAAGTAAGTAAAGTTACGTTTATTTATTCGAAACATCTCTTGCAAATATGTCTAAAGCTACTTTTCAGAAGACCAGAAAGCTGTTGTGGTGTGTTTTGAAGGAAACAGACATGCCGAGTTGTGTGTCTGACTCAGCTGCCTGTCACAGGAGATTCAAGCTCTCTGCGTTCTGCTTGAAAACTGGGCACGCAACAGCCCACAAGTTTTCCCTGAATATTTCTGGGCAATCAGTACAATAAAAAATATTCTTTTAGTAGACATCGAACGCACTTTACTAATCCATGATTACTCCTTGTTATATATTATTTTGTAGCTGCTAAGTGTAATTCCGTTTAAAAGGAATTCGTTTCCTATTTTTGCAGAAGTAACGAATACAGTGTTTGGCTCTATTTCTCTATAATCGTTAGATTTCTAATCAACCAACTCCAAGAGCGAGCTATAATCTTATTGGATAACTGCTAAAAATGTTAAAATGACGATAAACCTACGTATCCGGTCTCGTCACTATCAAGAACGATGAATAACTAATGAATGAAGAAGGGTCTGGATAGCACAAAATATTTTGACTCGGACAAATTTATCAAAGGAGCCGCTGTTCTGCCTCGGACCCCTCATTTTTTGACCCTTACAATTTTTTTGTTACTTTCTTTTGTTTTCATGACAGGCGTCATTGACAAGTTCCGGTTTTTTCTGTTGCTTTTTTTTTAAGTGTTGACAAGCTACAAGCAGTGCGGATGCGCCAGGGCAAATAACTCAGTTTTGTTGAGTCGGACAAATTCATTTAAATTGGCCTCGGACAAAAAGGTTTGTCCTCAGTTCGGATCGACCCTTACTTTAAAAAATACAACCACACTTTTGAGTTTGGAACTTGGAACATAATTCGACTGTTCAAACATCATCATCAACCATTGTGAGAAAGAGTTTTTAAAAAAGTAAAGAAGATGATCCATTTCTTTATAACTATCAATAAAATGATTCTTTTTAGTTTAAATCTGTGTTCGTTACAAGCAGATAAATTCAAACTAAAGAACAATATTACAGAAACCCTTTTTACAACTGACATAGCGGTAAAAGTGGTTGAGTCAGTTTAGCATGAAACATTCAATTTCAAAAAACAATTCAATTTCAAAACATTCAATTTCAAAAATAAAACAAAAGAATGAACCAATCAAAATTCGTTTATTACGTATTGACCTTATTACATACAATTATAACATGTTGTAGATATACTTACAATTCTCGAAGGTAATCCCGTTTTAAAACAAGCTATTTTTCCTATTTAGAAAAAGCGTTGCTGCGTTTCTGCGAATACAGTGTTTTTAGTAGAGGGACTTTCTTTCTTTCTGATCGTTGGATTTCTAATCACGCTACTCCAAGATCGCTCTGTAATCTGATTGGCTAAGTACTAATTCTGTTAAAATGTCAAGAAACCTGCATGTCCGGTCTTATCACCATCAAAACAATGACAAATTAAAATCTTCTGATCCCGCCTTCGTTAAATAATTTGCTGATTGAACTTATAGAGCTAGTTGCAGCTCTTGGAGGAACAACTTCAGCTGTATTGCTGTGCTGGAAATAGCGTCAATTCCAATCGGATTGAACTTGGGGTGCTACCTAGATAAGGTAACATTCTGGCACAATTTCACTTTTTCTCTTCCAAAAAACTCTTATGATCTTTAGTTCAGCGAGAGAGCTGTAGATTTTTGCATTTCATTGGGAATTGTGGGTTTCATCGGTTGGTTGTTTAACCGCAGAAACGCTTTTTCTAAACATTGTCAGAATCTAGCTGTAGCCTTTAGACCGCAAGCAACAGTTACCTCTCTCATGGTCCCTTTGGAATAATCGCTACTACGGATCGCAGTCTTTCTCCCAATGCCGTTGCAACCTTTAAATTAATGTATCCATGGAAACAACCGTAGGCACTTTCGGTCTAAGGGAAGCGGTTACAAACAAAAACGTCCTTGGCCGTGGGCAAACGCTATTTACCCATGGGTAGAAGGGCTAGTGTAACCACAATTATTGGCAAAATCTTTTTCAGGCTAATTTCAACCAGGCTGAACTGGCTATTACAGACGTGGGATTTACCGAGAATACCCGAAAGAAACAAAATATGCTTCAGAGATCCAGGTGTCTTTCGTCAGGCAAAACGAATGCTCTCCAGCAGATTACATATCAAAGAAAAAAAGGGCTTACTACTCGTATTTCCTGTTAAAGTGTGTGTTCAGGCTTTACGAATGATCATACCGTTATGAAAGCTCAGTTCTTTGGTTAAATTCCTTGACACCGGGCACCCATGCTCTTGTTGACACAACATTACACAAGCTAAGCCACTGTCACCCAGGGTGTGGGATTAATTAAGTTGCTTTTTTACTGAAAAAAGCTCAAATTTTATAGGCGTGGTGTCTTTTAATTTTCTTCAGACTTAAAGATGAATGCCAAAGAATTGATTTTCTGCTTCACTGTTGTCTTGGTGATTTTTCTATTGGTGACAGAGACAACACAAGCACACGGAGGTAATTAAAAATACGATATATAGTGTGGAATTTTTTTTGTTTACAGTTTGTTTCCAACCTTTAGCATTGGGTGGTGTAAATATATCTGATTTATATTTTACTGTTGACACTAAATCTAGTGTCTGAGGGTCACATTTCCGTTGCATAATAAGGTTTGATGTTTTGACTTGTTGACAGATGGGTGATGAACATTGAAAGATAACTAAACATTATGCCGGATTAGAGCATTCTCATAGCAAGTTTGGTTGTAAACTCATTTGTTCGCGATTTTCTTCTCCTACAACCTGGCTGCGGTTATGAAATGATTGCGCCATCTTTTCATAGTTTTAGGTAAGAACTAAGAAAATATGTGCTAGCATTAGAAGCCTGAGAGTATCTTCGCACCTTCCTGATTAGTTGTGTTTTTTAATTTCATTAATTTATTCATTATTCTGTGCTAATATAATCTTCGTTTGCCGGTTGCGATGTACGTTTGCTAGCCGAGCTAAGATGATTCATTTAAATGTGTGATATCTAAACTATTTAAAACTTATGGATTTTTAGTTCACACACCTAAATCTAGTGTCTAAGGGTCACATTTCTACAACCTGGCTGCGGTTATGGAATGATTTTTCGTTCACAAATTTTTTTCTTATTTCAGTTCTTACTAGTAATATCGTAAATTAGTATCTAGAATTAAAGAAACTTGAATTTTAAAACTAGTCTGTCTTCGC
This sequence comes from Montipora capitata, assembly GCA_949126865.1. NCBI lineage: Eukaryota > Metazoa > Cnidaria > Anthozoa > Scleractinia > Acroporidae > Montipora > Montipora capitata. Next base: position 37,501,841 of record OX421449.1, on the reverse strand, counting down.
CCTTTTTTGTCACCATCCTTCAGCCTGTGTTATCGCGCTCTTACTTTATCTTTCTGCCACTGCTCGTCACCATAATTTCATTTCTTTATTCGGGCTCTATCTTGCTCTATCTCTCTCGTTGTTTGTCACTGATATTTCGCCCGTCTTCTTGTGCTCTCAGTCGCTTTCTGTTTCTTATTCCTTTGCACTCTCTTTCTCTTTATTCTTTGTTATATCTTTTTGTTTGGTTGTCTTCCAAATTTTTGAAACACAATGTCAAAGGCAGTACGCTGGCCACGCAACTCCCTCCTAAAAGACGCGGGTTCCAGCAGTGCACGAAGCCCGGTAAGGTTATTCAAGATGATACTTTGTCTCTAAATCTCTCCAGATCTCACATTACGAATTGGTTACGTCTATGAGCTTTGCCGCAGTTTTCAGATTCCTCTTTTCTGTATGGTCTGTTTATCATCTGTTTGGTGTTCACCCCCTTCATAGTCTCTTTAATCCTTCTCACAGTGTTGACAAAAGATGAGTCCTGTCTTATACGAGATGTAAAGGAAGAAATCATAAAAGAGATAAGGACACGACTGGACATTTTGTCCGCAAAATCAGAATGTTGCGAAGGTGGTAAGTAAAATGGCTGTTAATTGACATAAGAGTACTTCCGCTATCCTACCTTGTTAGAAGCTTACAGGCCCTGCCCATGAGGCTTAATAACAGAAAAATTAGTCGGTCAAGGCACAATGCAGGCTATAAGTATTAATTCCCCCCAGCCCTCCCCCGGGTTATACTGTGTTGAATTTGATTGGTTTCCGAACGCAAGAAAAGGCCATCGAAGTGTCTGACATCTTAAAATATTCTTCAGGGAGAGTGGGGAAGTGGAGGGGAGGAATCAACAGCATTGAAAGATAGAGTTTTAAAAGAATAAATAGTTGTTAGGTGCTGCACTTGTTTGACGAGTGTCC
>OX421449.1:37493397-37495897 GCA_949126865.1 Montipora capitata | reverse complement strand
ATTTTAAATTTAGCGGGCTGTACAGCGGGCCGTACAGCGGGCCGTGCTGTAGAATACGGCCCGCTAATTTAGCCAATTACAGCGCGCGTACTATCTGAGAGATATAATAAAGACTAGGAACACCAAAACCTGTTGCCCAAACACACTGACACACAGCCAATGATTAGGTTTTTTCCGTGCCACCCAAGGTAGGATTCACACTTTCCGTCATTTACCTCGTGTTCGATTCTTCTTTTTCTTCTCAAACTCTTTCATAAATCCCGGCACTTGATCCACCGACTCTTCTGCCGGGTTTTCCGCACTGGTGGTCGATTTTGGTCGGCGCAAAACCGACAGCTTCTTTTTCCACTCGGGAATTTCAGCACGCTTCTCGATTATTTCCGGATGCTTTCTTACCGGCGATGCTTCTCGGCGTTTTCTTCTTTCGGCAACTTCCTTTTTCCACAGAGGAGTTTCAGGCGATGTCTTTGACTCATTTTCCTTATTTGTCTCTTGTACGTCATTGAGATCCACTCGCTGCTTTCGTTTCTCCGTCAATTGCTTCTTCCATTGTGGTACGGTTGCCGTGTTCGATATTTGCGTCGCGGGTGGTGGGCGAACTATTTGAAAAGCAATACACAGGCAAAACCATATAAGCAAAGACTGTAGATGTCGCCGACAGGAGGCTAATGGAATCATCTAGCTACTGACACAAACTCTAAATGAATTAAATAAATACCTCTTACTAACCTCGTTTTCTTGGTCCGTACTGTAAATTACAGCCCGCGTTTTTCCTCTTAGATTTATGAAAAACAAGGGCCATAATAGCCCTTTTCACGGTTAGTTTTTCTCATTTGCATTGCAATATAATCAAGCATGTATGTGAGGCAATTTCGTGCTATTTTGTAGTTTTAACCCGAAATTGCCTCCCATCCAAGTTAGATTACATTGTAATGCAAATGAGAAAAACTAACCGTGAAGAGGGCTATTTACAGTACGGACCGAGAAAACGGGGTTAGTAAGATATTTACTTTTTCTCTGTGGTAATCAGCCGCGCGGAAAAGGAAACTAGTTGAAGTCAAGTGGAAGGTTCCGCCAGAAGATCTGAAAAACGATAAAACTTCGTAATTCTTGGCTTAAAGTTTTTAAAATAGTGGCTCGCAAGACTCAAACAGTTTACATGTTTATGCAACGGAAAAGACATGAAAAACTTGCTAGAGAATGTTTTATCGAAATTTCATATTATGCAGACCGTACTGCAGAATACGGCTCACTAATTTAGCCAATCACAGCGCGGTTATAGACGAATGAGAGAAGTGATCCTCGCACTTAACTGGACAATTGAAGCAATTGCCTCTTTTCGACACCTGAAAGATTCAGGCAGCTTCAACGGGATTCGAATCCCATCACCTGAGCTGGCCTTCACAGCCCAGTTGGAAGAGCACTACACCGACATCGCAGAGGTCATGGATTCCAGTCCCGTTGAAGTTGGTCTGATTTCAGTATTCAGGTGTCTATAAGAGAGAATTCTCCAGATAAGTGCGGGGATGACTACTTCTCTCTTTCACGAACTCTAGTGTACTACAAGCCAACAAAACAATGGAACGCCTCAAACAGGATGGAGAAGAAGCCCATGATCATGAAGCGTGTAACTTGTAACTCTTTTCCTTGGAACGAAGCGGTGATTTAAGGACACTAAATTTTATGCCCAAATATGGACAAAAATAAGATCCAAGCTGCACGCGCGGGAAATGCACCAGCATTGCACAACTTAAGGAAGTTCGCAACGACACTGCGCAGGTAACGCGACTGAATAAATGAGACGCATTACTTCGAACATTAGTGAAGTTGAGGTTTTAAAACCTTTGCAAAAACCGTGGGCGATACGTCTTGCACAGCGTTGGATCAGAGAAGATCATGATCAGTCAAAATTCATTTTAAAATATTTATGAAAGTCAAGTAGACTACTGCACGACTGATATTCGAGTTGTTTTATCAGTTGTGCACTAGTCTACTTGACTTTCATAAATATTTTTCAAGAATTAGTGAAAATAACATGGCCACAAAACGCCGGGGAAAAAATTACAGGCTGGCAAAAGAATGGCACATTTGTTTCCGAATCATCATGAAACGTTAAAGAGAAGTGAGCAGGAGGATGGAAAAGCTCTGCAAAACGTAGCTGATCAAGTAAGTGCGTAAATTTAATGGGGTTCTTTTTTTCAAATGTTTTTATTACCCTACGAACTTAAGTTCAAAATGAATGTATGTTTTTGAAGTTCTTTTCCTTTACTTTCGTGAAAATAAAGCAGAATGAATGAGTTGCCGGTCCCCAGGCCCCTTTGTTTTCCTCTACGTTTGCAAAGACTTCTGGGATCCCAAGGGAGCAAACAAACCAGTCGTCGCCGCTCGAAATATAAATCGTTCGAGTTTAAGAAATAGTTATGGGTGTGCATTGTGTAGATGCGACAATGACCATCGATATTCACAGCGACAGATCAAACTAGTAATGTCTTGAGATTTT
>OX421449.1:37468397-37470897 GCA_949126865.1 Montipora capitata | reverse complement strand
ACTTCAAACCACAGGATGACTGGACTATTTGTCTTTATCTGCTTATATCCCAAAAGCGAACTCGGTGACCCCCATTTTTTATATCTGAAAAGTAATCAGAAGAACAAGATGAAACTTTCTGCAAAGTTTAATTAAATTCTGTACAGCGGATTTAGAGCCACCTTAATTCTGCGATTTTTTAAGGTAGCTCTAACTCTGGGTTTTCCCGTTGCCAAGGTAACTTACTACACCACAATGATGTCCACCTATTGTTTGGAAATAATCGGTGTTTCATATGGTACCACAAAATCGTTGTTACGTGATATAGTGTTGTAGCATCATTCGTTCTAATGAGAGTGTCTTCGAAATGCTGATACTGTTTTTGAGCCACCTTAACTTAACAGCACTATCGAGTATTTTGACCTTTCTTTTAACTTTTGTCTCTCAAATATAAATCTAACTCTAATTCTGAGAACAAAAAAGAATTCTTCACTCAGTCCTCTTTTAAGGGCAAATTCCGCTCCACGGCTTATTTTCGGTCATTTTGGTGAAATTCGAAAACGGAGTCATTCACGTTCCGAGAGTCGATCGTCGTTTCTTTTGGTCCTGTGGTAGGAGAACTCGTAATGGTAAGTGAAAGCGAGTGGCTCTGGGGACGAGAACGAAACGGAGTAGAAATCCACACTCTAGATTGATTCTACAGATCAAATCTAAATCCGGAGTTTAATGATGTTTGGGAAAAGGATTCGAAACTACTATTTCCTAAACCTAAATAATTTAAGGCCAAAACCTCCATACCACGTTGTTAATTAATGCAAATAATTGTTTTTCGGGTCTTCTGCTTTTTTGGTGGTGAATAAGTCACTCCTTTTTCATATTAAATATTTAATTTAAAAACGCATTCGAAGGCGACAGAATTCGATACGTGAATAGTTAACATAATCAAACATAAACTGAATTACAGTAGGAAAGTGTGCGACTCAAAGGGGAAATTGTAACAAAATTGAGTAAGAGACGGATCATATATTTTTTCCATCTGACAAAGTAAAATACCGCAAACTCTTTCCGTTTAGGTTCTTTATCGTGGCCTTTTAATAGATGAAAATTTTATAGCAACCAGACAGTGTCGCTATGCATAAAGATGTGGCGGAAGAACATGTAATCTAAGAATATAGACCTGCTGCGGTGGAGTCGTACGCCCTAAGCTGGTGTCCTCTCCAAGTTGTTGCGGAAACTAAGCTCACAGTCGCGGATGGAATATTTGTCGCAAAGCAGTCTTGCCCGTCAGGCCAGTGTCCTTTCGCTGTTGTTGCGGAAACCAAGCATACATCAGCCGATGGAATATATGCTGCAATAATGTCATAGGATTAAAGCCTCTTAACTTTGCAAGATGTTGCGGAACGCAAGCCTACAGTGCTCGATGGAACAAGTCTTGTAAGGCGCGTGTGAAACCTCGTGCATGTTGCTCATTTTATCACGTTGATATCCTATTCAACATTGTCCCAGAGGTAGATAGTTAAGGAAAGGGTAAAGTCAAGGACTATCAGCTCCCGAATTTTGGTTTGTACTACCTTCATGTTAAGTGCAAATCATTGGGTCCACAACACTTCCAATATATAGATTTCGCCAAGCCTAAAAGCAGAGCTCCCTGCTTTAAGTCTTCGATCCAATCGAAAACCAGTACCTGGCCAGCGCCAAATTTAAAAAAACAGCTGACCTCGACGAGCTCTTCACTTGAGCCCGCGATACGTAATGCTCGTCAGCGGATACATTTATTGTGACAGGTGACAATATACCATAAACATGCATGTCCAATATCAGAGCTGGAGTATGGCCACCATGTTGGGCACAAGTATAAAAATATTATTATTATGGTAAACTTTATTGGTAAAATCATTCAAGGTATATATCAACATCATTGCGGGCACAGCCTAGGCAATGTGGACTAGGATATAAAAGATCTATATGTGCATATTGCATATGTTAGTATAAATCTAAGATAATAAAAAGTAGCGATAAATGCACTACTAAATAAGATAAATATTCTAAAAATAAATAAATAATATTGATTTTAAAAAAATTAAATTAAAAAATCTCAGCATAATAAAGCTAAAATCTCAACATGATAAAGCTAAAATCTGCTCTTTCAACTATTATGTTGCTACATTTGGTCATTTGCATAATTACATGCACGAAAATCTCTTAACGATCTCACAGTTCTGAGAAATAACCCATTTCTGGGACCGTTCAATTGTCAACCTTGCTACTTTCGGCCCAAATAACACATTCAGTTCTTTGTCTAGGTCTTTGTAGTATGCACCAAGATAGTCAAATACTATGGTGATAAGCTTCACTTTGTAGCCTGGATACAAGTTCTTTATTCCCAATCTAAGGTCTGAGTACTTGTTCTGTTTGCACTTGGTTCTTTCAGCAATTGTTCCTGGTGTGCATATCGTACCTTCCACTAGAGACCATTCTTTGTTCTTCTTGTCTAGTATACTTATATCTGGCTTGTTTGCAC
>OX421449.1:37458397-37463397 GCA_949126865.1 Montipora capitata | reverse complement strand
CGCTCCAAAATAACGCCTGCACTGCAGGCTATTTTTTGAACAGTTGAGCTTCCCCACGACGGTCTAAAGTCGTGAGTTTCACTATATGAAGAGATGACAAAGTCAGTGCGCATCCATAATTGGAAACTGATTCAATCCCACGGATAGAGCCATTTGAATTTTCGTCGCAATGATGAACGAGGATCTTAAAACTGAATCCAATGACCTAATATTCCACGTTAAGACTGACCGATATGGAGGGGGCAAAAAGAACGTTTGCCTGTACCCAGCAAACTTTGAACTTCGAACTGTTCAAGAGTTACCGTCTATTTGCGGAGCAACTAGCGTTTAGTCCAAAAGAATTGATCAAAGCACCAAGGAAACGTAACAAAAAGTTCCAGGGTGGAAAAATTACACTCACTCCTGCCACCAGCACTACGGGCCACAAAACTCGGAAATTGCAAGAACGAGGGGTTCTGATATAACTACAGCGAAAACATTGCAGCAATATAAAAATACGGTACTGAAGTCTCATATCGGTCAAGTTAAAAACGAGATTCAAAATTAAGCAGTTAACTCCAAAAAACAAAATACCCACCCAAAACCGCAACATTTTCCCACATTATAAGGGAAAGGACGAAATGAGATCATTACAAAACGATATTTTACAAACTGTACAATGTATGAAAGATCAGGTATTCATTGTTGCTTTTTTCCAATAATTAAATACAAATACCAATGGTGTAACAAAATAGCATATCTGTACGATTTGGATTCATGCGCTACAGAAATATGTGTCGAAATTTCTCTGATCGTTGTTATTTACAATTAAATATCGCAACGAAATCAAATAAAATTATCTGTTAAGGTCTTGGACGAAAAGGAAAACCACCAAGCACCAGCCACGATGTTGTACAGGTGTGGCCAGCATTCAAGAGGAAGCTGACAGCGCTCTCAGTTCACAGTATGTTAAAAAGTTCTTGGATGAAAAGGCAATATGGCAAAAATGTATCCATTTACAAATATCTTTCTGAGACACTAGAAAATTTCACTACTTTACATAATCACCTAATCGATGTCTTGTTATAAAAGATAATCAAATTTAAGTTTTCACAGAAATCTCTGGAAACAGTCACAAACTCTTAACTTCTCCAGTTAAACGTAGCTTGCTTTGTTTCCCCCTACAAACAAAAACAAAGAAGTGTGCTGATGTGAAAACCAACGAATACTCTCAATTGGATTCAATTGGCCATCGGGATAATTCATGTGGAACAACAGACCTCTTCACAGTCGTGTGCTTAGTTACCTGGCCTTTAAATGAAAGTGAGGCTGGTGTTGACTTTGTTGTGATACAGAGCTCCCTCCTTTTCTTATGTTAATTATGTTGTTGTCATGCTAATTAGTAATAATTTACATAAGAAAAGCAGTGAGGTTTCTATCAAAACTAGGTCAGCTGGGCCTTACGGTTTTCCCAAAATCTGGGCGCATTTTAAGTTAAGGGATACCTAAGTGCCATAAAGCAAAAACAAATTGACAGTGTAATATAAAGACTAGGAACACTAAAACGGGAAAAACAAGACACAAAAAAAACTTTGCCCAAACACACTGACACACAGCCAATGGTTAGGTTTTTTCCGTGCCACCCAAAGTAGGATTCACACTTTACGTCATTTACCTCGTGTTCGATTCTTCTTTTTCTTCTCAAACTCTTTCATAAATCCCGGCACTTGATCCACCGACTCTTCCGCCGGATTTTCCTCAATGGTGGTCGATTTTGGTCGGCGCGAAACCGACAGCTTCTTTTTCCACTCGGGAATTTCATGGCGCTTCTCGATTATCTCCGGATGCTTTCTTACCGGCGATGCTTCTCGGCGTTGTCTTGAGATTTTACCCTCCGCGATCCAACAAAGCTTAAAATACTTGAAATGGCAGCTTTCAAGAGACAAACAACTGAACAACTGCAAAGAAAAAACTTAAAGGTCACCTGCAGCACTAACGTTTGCTCTCATTATTTCGCCGGTGGATACAATGTGATACTTGCGAAAAGCGTATTTTGTACGTGGAAGGTCTAGTTATCCAGACGAGGGCAACAATGTGAAATCGTTTGCTTCGGTGCCGGTTAAAGCAAAGCTCGGAAAGAATTTGAACATTGTGTAATGTTCAATGTATACGGAAAACCAATTTAAACCAACCCGCTGCTTGCAGTGATACAGCAAACTCTTTCTGAAAAACAAAAACCACCTCTTCCGAGCGTCAATAGGGTCGATTCACTAAATTCTTCTGGAATTCAACCCGCGGGTTATATCTGACTTCAAACAATCAGCTACTTGTGATCAAGAAAATACCTGTAAAGGCTTATTCTGAAAATGCGACAACCATGAAAACGGACATGAAACCATCTTCAACTGAAACTACCGAAAAGCGAATGTCGCTGTATACAGTTTTTGAAAAATCAAAACTGATCAGAAACTATTCCCTTCTTCAAACCGATCTAATGCTAATGGCATGGAACGCAATACAGTAAAAACCAGCGTATAAGAACCTAACATTTAAGAACCTGTTAGGCTAAAATTTCATTTTTCATTTTCAAGTTCTAAAGTAGTGAAACAAAGAAAACACCGCGTAAAAACAGGGTGAGTTTGCATCATCATTTCACAATACAAGCTTCGAAAGGAACTACTTCAATTTATGTATTTAATTTTATTTTTTTGCAATTCAAAGGAAGTACAACTCCCGCCATAAGTTGCGAAACGAACTCTTTGGGTCGATCCTGTTGAAAATAGGGTCCAAGCCTTTTCATCTGATCACGAGAAGCAGATTCGAAAGCAAGCAAATCATCCATATACTGCAAGTTCGAAAGTAACAAATCAGTTGTATAAAAGCCAATATTTTAAGCTACAGTTCCTTCGCCACAGTCGAACAGAGGTGTAGAGGCTAGCAGCTCGGTATCGGTTACACTCAGCTCTCCGACCAGTGCCAGACAATGTTAAAGGCAGGATTGCAATTTATCTTCGTGATTTTATTTGCTCGTAACTGTTATTTGGCCCCTTTTCATCTTGATCCCGTAGTAAAGGAAGCTTTGACAGATCTTCTGACGGCCGCAGCCTCGCACGTGATATTTGGCGATGCTGACGCTAATGATCTTGGAAAGAGACAAATACAGAGCACAAATGCAGTAAGAGGTAACTATTCACACTCTACAGTAATAATGCCTCTTTTTCGAGTATATCTCAGAACCAAGTACCTATGCCTTGCCAGGGCAACACATTGTTCTCGCGGAGTTTGGGGCAAACAATTTCTCTGGAATCACCTCAAAATATAACTTTGCACTGTCGTTAAGCGTTTCGCGCTTATTCCATCTTAATTGTTCACACAGAACAATGTGGGCCAATTATCCTAAAAATAAGTTGGTATATGTATACATATGAGAGGTTTCAGGGTATAGAATGAAATGTTCGCGTCATGTCTGCGTTGTCGTCTACCCTGGGTGCCAGAGGTTCTATTTTTCTTTCGCGAGGAGCCCAGGGTAGTTGTCGTCCATAACTGGAATTAGATTTCACCTCGTTGATGTACAGAGTACCGCAAAACTATGTGCTAAAATACATGCAGCACGCTTATTTTTCCTCTTCAAACCAATGATATTCTGGATTTGTGGGGTTATCGTTGCCGTAGCCATTGTCGTTTCTCAAACTCCCAAATATCTTAGCGTTGTGCGCCTTTATTGACACTAACAGTCTCCGGCTCAAGACACCATAACGTACAAAATAAAGATTAATTGACTATGCTATGTAGAAATTACGGATACAAACATATTCTAATGCGAGTGTTCAAGATTTGAGCCCTTCCCATTGAAAATTATATATTCCTGGGTGCGTGAGTCATTTCCTTTCGTGACCCCAACAATGAGCAATTAGCAGCAACATACAATTCATTTAACACCGTGAAGTTCCATATTTTCAAAAATGCAATTTTTCGCAAGGTAAATCTGAGGAGGTTCTTTGATGTTTGCCCAAACTGTGATCAGTTTGAAAGTAAATCGATTAATTAGATTGATCAGATTTCTCTGGATCCTCAGGTTATTTAATGTCACCATCGACAGACAAACCCACCCAGGTATCATTCCCATCAAGCAGAATCCGTGAGGTGATCTCCAGCTTTTGTGGTCGCACTCGAAGAAGTCCACTTTCTGGTCGTTTCGCTTGCTGTGGGCCTTACCTTTATGATACTAACACGGAAGTGTGCAATGGAGGAGTCCTCGCATGGAAGTCTTCCGATTCAAACCAGAAAGAGATTCATCCGACTTTTGGGGGTTGGTGATAACGTCACCGGCGATGGATCGCGAATGACATTGGTCAGTCTCTTCTGCGATCGGTTGACTAAAGTCAATGGACATGCGTGTTGTAAGGGATTTATGTCGTAGCAATGATTATCTTTTGATTTATGCTAATTAAAACAATAGCTATATTAATTTTTAATCTCTGCGCATTAATTAATAAGATAATAAACAAACCTCTATAGGAACAATAGCGTTAATTAGATTGACATTGTCATCAATAGTTCAAGCTGGAATACTAATTTCTTGGCGAGGTATCGTTAGTTGGTTGGTAGAATATTGAAGCAATGCAGATGATGTATACTCATGGAATGTTATCGTTGTATGTGACAAAATAAATTTCTTAAATCTATTTGAACGGGAATTTTCAATAAATTGTTGAAATGAAAAAGCAAAAATCATATCACTTACATGATGAACTTGCTGTTCCTATTCAATTTAGCAATTATACACCTTTTTCCAAAATGGCCGCTGATTTATGCGGATTCAAATTGGCCCTTGTTGCCTCGTTCAAGATAAAATATTCTTTTGAATTTTAAGCTAAAGAACTAAAATCAAATCTACGTTGTATCGGCTCTTGCTTAAAATATTTAGTTTAAGAACGAGGCATCAAGGGCTTATTTGAATAAAAACAAAAGAATATTTAAGTGGCGGCCATTTTGAAATAAGGTGTATAGATCTTGAAAAT
>OX421449.1:37425897-37435897 GCA_949126865.1 Montipora capitata | reverse complement strand
TATACACTAATCGTTTCTTTTTAGAATCAGATTTATCAACGATTGAAAAGTTTGTTCACTTTGTGTTTGGAGAACCAACTATGCCACCCCAGCCAGTTTATGTTAAGTTCAACCGCCAGGGAAAGAGCCTGCCAGATGCTGATGCCTGTACAGGAACCATGAGCCTTCCACTTGATCACAAAACAAAGGAGGAATTTACAAGAAGTTTAGACATTGTTTTAAATTTTCAGCACAAAGGCTTTGGAAGATGCTGATTTCCTTCAGTTTGGAGTAACTGTTATAACTTGTTCATGCTACTAATAATTATTGCTTTCACGTTGTTGCATCAACGATCTATAAATACACTGTACAGTGTACCTTAATTTTGTTTTTGTTAGGGAACAACTCCTTTTTACGGATCTCTATTAATTTAGTTGTCATATTAATTATCTCAGCATTCTCATGAGTAGTGTTCAACCAAGCTGGAAGTGTCATCCCATCAGCCAATAAAAGCAAACTCCCCCCCCCCCCCCTTCCCTCACCCCTCCCAAAAAATAAAGCAGTTTTGGTGAAACAAAATTGCCATGATGCAGACATATCAAATGGTTGGCCTAGCTATGCTCCAATTAAAAATGTTGATGCATTGCTTTGCGAATTTCAAATGGAATCTAACTTGATTTTATTTTGTAAGATTTTATGGCTAACATCAGGAGATTTACTACCAAAACTGGAGCCTCTACATTGGCAATAGTCGGCATATTCGTACACAGTCTGACGTTCCCTATAGGGTGTAACAATTGCCATGATTACGTTATGTTGTGTTACAAGCAATTTTTGTTCTTAACATTCCATCAAGTTGACATTTGAACTTTCAAATTTGTTCTTAAAACTGCCGAACAAAACATCAAGCTGGAAATTGCACACAAAAGAACAGCCGATATCACTGTAATGTTATTGTTTGGTTACGATTTGCACAATGCTGTTGTATCATGGTATTTTCAAACACAATGTACCCAATTATTAGAAAGATAACTTGAAATAAATCGTACATGTTAGGTTTAAGTGATGATTGATCCATTTGCAAAGGCAAGAGTGTTTGTCTTATGCACAACAGTCATTGCCCTTTGTGTGCTTTTGTTTTGCAAGGTATGGTGTTTCACAAAATGTGTTAATATTTGGACCGTACACAAAGCCCTGACTGTGAGATATCATAGTGATAGCTTATTAATATCATATTTTGGTTAGCAACTTTGTAAACTATTGCAAGCAAACATTTACACTGTCTGCATGTTAAACATAGCCACTATCTCTTAACAAAGTCACTGTCCTTTCATACAAGTCTATCCCATGGTTATTACTTCTTCCCAATGGTTCTATCCTATTCAAAGTGGTTAGTGCCGCATCAAGTGAGAATGGAATCAAAATGTCTGGCACTTCTATTCCTTCCACATCATTGTCTGCCAAAGTTCCCCGCTCAAAAGAAGGGATAGGTCCATCCCAGTCTACTCCATACGAACTGAACTCTTCCTGAAACAAAAAATTGAAAAGGGTCACATTATGTCAAGATCATTAGGGGAGTGGAAATAAATGTACCTTACTCAATCGTCTCTCTTATATAGAGTCAATCGACATATTTAACATCACAGTTTAACACGACAGATAACAAATCAAGTCTTGTTGGTTTCATGTACAATAAAAAGTAAACACACAAGATAATGAGTGAAGACAATGAATGTCCCTACATGGCCCTCTAACACTCATTTAAAATAATGTGCTTTTGGTACAGGGTCACGTTGCGTATTATTAAAAGCAGGAATTCTGATACGTCAGTCTCGATTAATGTGATTCTACACACTGAAAGGTCCGGGGTCATAGATTCCATGTGTGGCCCAAGATTGGAAGTACATCGACAATCAGGTGGCATGGGAATTCATTCTCTACCCTTAAGGTCGACGAAAATAAAACAAATAGAAACTTGCATCTATTCTTGGCTCCCAGAACTCCATCACAGATCTTTGGTTGCTGTTTGATAAGTTGAACATCCCTTGTATCCAAATTTGCATTGGTGTTCTGTTTCTTTCAGAGGATAACCTGTGACAATTCCATCCTCTAGCAAAGTCTGAAAGGTGATTTCTAATGCGTGGAATAAAGATGTAGTGAAGACAGAACAAGTCGACCTCATCATCTACATCAAGAATGCCGCTATCTTCCATGAACCTGAACAGAGAATAGTATTTAAATATGCATGCGTAATACACATCCCTCCAAAGTCTTTCTATTCTCTGGTTGTGCACACTTTTACCCGTAATGTGACTGCCACGCCCTTCACCCCTCTCAGGGTGGGTTAACATAAATTTAGCAATACCAACATTCTCCACTCCCTGGTCTGACCGTACGCGACTGGGTAGCCCAAAACTATCTACAGCTCCAAGAAATTCAGTGAGAGCAGTTTCAGCTCGGTTGTTATTGTGACAAGCCAGGTAAACAACTGCACGTGAAAAACCATCTATGCCGCCATGTATTATGATCCTCCACCTGAAAATTAAAGTGATTATTAAGACATTACCGACAAAATGGTAATAACAATAGTGACATTGTTTTTTTTTTTGTTAGGTATTACAACTATTTTACCTTATCAACTTGTGATTCGTATCAACATGCCACAAAGCATTCGGCCCATAGACTTTGTATGATCTGCGGTGGATGATTTGGAGCTGCAAAGAACGCATGATAACCCCCTGTAAATCGATTCGTCTCAGGCATTCCATTACCCGGCGCTCTGCAATGTGATACCCCTTAGCTTGTAGGATTCCTCGTATCACCCTGTAACCACTTTGTTGAAAGTCTTCCTTAAGTTCTGCCACAATCCTGTCAAGTGCTTCATCCGAAATATTTGTGAAGTTCCTACTACTCAACCCAAAGTCCTGCAGGCGTCTCCTTACTGTTGCCTCGCTGACGCCTAACATATAGCAGATATTTCTGTCGCCGTAAAACCAAAAGCAAGAAAATACTCAAGTTGTTCTGCCGTTATACTATAGCGTGGCCGTCCTCTATCTCCATTAAATACCTTCTCGCACTGAAAACCGTCGGGTTTTTCATCACCTTTGCATATTTCATTTTTCATCAAATACTTCACCTCTGAAATGCAGCCAAATACACGGTCGTCAATGTCGGCGAGTTGGACGTACTGGCACAAGATGGTTTCCACTCTCTCCAATTTGTAATACAAATAATCTGCTTCATGATATTGTAAGTGTCCGGTGTTTAATTTTTGAATAATCTCAATAAGACCCCGCGTAATACTCTCTTTCACAGCACACGATGAACTTGCTGCCATCTCCACCCATGTTTATTCTCTGAGTATCGCGCATATCAAATTATGTATTCAGCTGTGCTTTTGCGGGCTCGGGTACAAGCGGAATAATCGATAGAAATCGATATTGAATAATTGAATGTCAAACGATGAATAGTACAAAGACATCATTGTCTAATCATTGAATGACAAAAGCAATAATTAAATGGCAAACAGACATAGTTGGAAGACAAGAAGTAATGATTGGATGACATGGGTACATAATTAAATGTCAGACTTTAATAATCGAATTTGCACAGCGAATTGTTTTTTTGATATGAAAACTGCTTCATAAATGCTTTTTGAAACAAACAACGTATGTGCTATAAGAGGCAAAAAACCCGGCATATTGTAAAGAACGGACTGGATTGGATTTGTAAAACACGGACTGGATTTGTAAAACACGGATTTGTAAAACACGGATTTGTAAAACACGGATTTGTAAAACGCGGATTTGTAAAACACGGATTTGTAAAACGCGGATTTGTAAAACACGGATTTGTAAAACACGGATTTGTAAAACACGGATTTGTAAAAGGTGGTCTATCATTTTTTGTAAAAAATGACTGTTTGACTGTTTATTTGTTTATTTCTGTCTGTCCCTTTTTAATCTTAATTCTTTTACTTTATATTATTTTCATTTTATGTTACCTCTTCACATTCAAATAATTTCTCTAAAAGATTGTTTGATTTTGAGTAATATTAGCATTTGGAAATTTTTACGAAAAATCGAGAAATACGAGAAGCACGTGCTTACAGCGAGTAAGTATTCCCGGCATTTTCGGCATTCCCTCGTGTTCAAAAACAAAATTCCGCGTATTTATATTTAACTTAACAATGCATTCGGCGCGTTTTTATTTTTAAAATTATCAACATCTCAATACACAGGAGCTGGTCAAGACCGATCTTCCGCCGATTCAAAGCGACGCTTCGAGAAGGAAGCCGGTATCCTCCATAGTGTCAAAGGCAACAGAAATATCTCCGGGTTCCTGAGGTTTTGTCACGAGCCCTATGCCATAATGATGGAGTATTCGTGCTTCGACTTCGGTCATTTTGGCGTAGAAAAAAAGGTGACCACACTTCAAGATTTCGTGCATTTGGTAGACGCTGAATTTGACTTTTCCTCGTTAGCCGATGTGTTATTGGTGTGCACAATAGACGTGGTCACTGGGCTAGATTTTCTACACAGAAACGGCATTGCCCACAGAGACCTAAAACCAGGCAATACTTTGGTTTGCAACCAACACTACGACAAAGATGACCTTGAAACATCGTATGCCAAATGCCCTATTGTCTGTAAACTCGCAGACTTCGGTCTTAGCAGGTCACTGAAGTCGAAGTCGAAGCAAGAATACTCCATCATTATGGCATACGGCTCGTGACAAAACCTCAGGAACCCGGAGATATTTCTGTGGCCTTTGACACTATGGAGGATACCGGCTTCCTTCTCGAAGCGTCGCTTTGAATCGGACGATTCACCTTTTAACTTTTTGACACAAACATGACGCTGCATCTCTCCTACAGTCAGCCAAATAGACGGTCCCAAATGTCCCGCTTCCAAGCTCTTCTCTAATTTTTACAGAGCTCCAAGAGACCTCTGGAAACTCAAATCCACGTCGCCGTTTTCTGGTCAGAGATGGAAGTTTAAAAGAAGCCGCCATCTCCTTCCTCGCACAATAACCTATCTTCTCCCGCGCAAATTTAAAAGATACAAATTTATTTTCTACAGAGGTCTACAATGCATTTTTAAAATTACGGTCTTTTGGCAGCCTGGTTGTTTGTATGTCACGTACACTTTTCTTTGTTCCATGTTTGCCCTAGTAAAATGACCTATTCCCGTAAAACGTTGGAAATCGGTCTTGACCAGCTCCTGTGTATTGAGATGTTGATAATTTTAAAAATAAAAACGCGCCGAATGCATTGTAAAGTTAAATATAAGTACGCGGAATTTTGTTTTTGAACACGAGGGAATGCCGAAAATGCCGGGAATACTTACTCGCTGTAAGCACGTGCTTCTCGTATTTCTCGATTTTTCGTAAAAATTTCCAAATGCTAATATTACTCAAAATCAAACAATCTTTTAGAGAAATTATTTGAATGTGAAGCGGTAACATAAAATGAAAATAATATAAAGTAAAAGAATTAAGATTAAAAAGGGACAGACAGAAATAAACAAATAAACAGTCAAACAGTCATTTTTTACAAAAAATGATAGACCACCTTTTACAAATCCGTGTTTTACAAATCCGTGTTTTACAAATCCGTGTTTTACAAATCCGTGTCTTACAAATCCGCGTCTTACAAATCCGCGTTTTACAAATCCGTGTTTTACAAATCCGTGTTTTACAAATCAGCGTTTTACAAATCCTTGCTTTACAAATCCAGTCCGTGTTTTACAAATCCAATCCAGTCCGTGTTTTACAATATGCCAAAAAACTTAATACGTGCGTGAAGACAAGAAACTCAATCGTGTCAAATTACACTCCGTGTCAAAAACGCAACACGGTAAATAAATTTCCCAGGAGTGTTTAGCATCAAACCCTTCACTGAAAAACCCTTTACTTGAATTATCAAGCAAAAAATGGGCAACAACCTTTCTTTCAAGTAATTTTTGACTAACAGGAATTTGTGAAATTTCCAATTGTTAGCAGAAGACTGTGCAGAATTGAGAACAGATCCAAGTCTCTGTTTTGTTAAACCCATAAGTTACTAGAGAATTTTCCATTTGATTTCAGCGTTGTACAAAACACCACACTCGTACAATATTAGAACTACATCTCACTTTGATTACGGCTCGACGGGCGACAGATTGTTGTCGAAGTCCATTACTCGTCGCTTTTAAGATTCCAGATTTTTTTTTCAGCGCCTTTCTTGTTCAGTATCCAGTTGACTTTCCATTATTAAGCTCCATAAGGGTATATTTTGCTTAAAAATCCACTAAAACGCCATTCGCGTTACATGATTAGTTTCTTTTTCTGTCAAGTGTTATAAAGTTTGACAATGAAATGAGCGAAGTCAAAACAAAGATCACAATCGCCCAACTATTGTTTATGCAAAGTCAAAATTTACTCTCCAAGACGCGTACAACGTGTATTTATCACCAGGTAATTCCATCATTTTGGAAATAGCAGCTACTTTATTATTCATCTGCGTCACAAGTTTTCACTGATTTTGGGGCTCATTTTGTTGAAACTCAAGCACGCTTCCAACAGGGCTGTGAACCCTTCCTGCTTACAGAGCAATACTAAAAAACTTCTCCCATATCACATTTCAACCTTAAGTTCGAAAATTCAATACACAACATGATATTGTAATTCACAAAGGCAGAAAATACCACAGAATCCTTTTCCAGCGAAAATTTTATTGAAACAAACAACATATTTGCTCTTAGAGGTAAAAAACCTCTTCCTATTTCATTGCGTGCGTGAAGACAAGAAACTCAATTGTGTCAAATTACCATGTACTTCAGGTAAATACTGCTCACTTTGATTTCGTCTCGACGGGCGATAGATTGTTGTCGAAGTCCAGTACTCGTCGCTTTTGAGATTCATGCCTAGTTTATCCAACTGACTTTCCATTATTGAGCTCCATAAGGGTATATTTTGTTTAAGGATCCACTAAAACGCCATTCGCGTTGCATGACTTTCGACGCCATTGCAGGCTAAGTTAATGATTCTACTGTGTCAACCAGAGAAATCTACGCAGTTCCACTACCCTCTCGATCCTAAGAAAATACGCGCAGAAGGCTCTATACACAAAGACACCACCTACCAGGGGAGTGACAGGCAAGACTTTTACCGACACGGAAAAAAAAAAAAAAAAGAAAAAAAAGAAAACAAACAAACTAAACGAAGACCTCGACTGGGTTTGCCCATAGGCAACCCAGTAAAAAAATAATCTACCCATTTTCCGACTGGTTTGCCATAGGCAACCCAGTAATAATTATCCGTAGAAAACCACTGGAAATTCACGTAGAAAACCGCCATCTTGCGATCGCGTGCTGAGAATGACACGCCGCTTTGCATTGCGGGATTGGTGTCACTCTTCCTCTGGGTCGACCCATAAAAAAAATAGGTTCAAACTCCTAATAATGTGATCACGCGCAGCAGATTCGAAAGAAAATAAATTGTCCATTCAATTCAAGTTCTAAAGTATTGAAACAAAGAAAACACCGCGTAAAAACACGATGAGTTTGCATCATCATTTCACAATACAAGCTTCGAAAGGAACTACTTCAATTTATGTATTTTATTTTATTTTGTTGCGATAGGCGATTTGCATGATGACGTTATTTACTACTAAGACCAGACTGCTTTGAGTTGCTTCTATTGTCAGGCAAATTTAAACAATTGTTTCTTTGTTCCCAAGAGAAAAGAAAAATCTGAATAACAAAGCATTTTGACAAAGCATCATGCAAATCGCCTATTCAAAGGAAGTACAACTCCCATAAGTTGCGAAACGAGCTCTTTGGGTCGATCCTGTTGAAAATAGGGTCCAAGCCTTTTCATCTGATCACGAGAAGCAGATTCGAAAGCAAGCAAATCATCCATATACTTTAAGTTCGAAAGTAACAAATCAGTTGTATAAAAGCCAATATTTTAAGCTACAATTGTACTTCCTTCGCCGCAGTCGAACAGAGGTGTAGAGGCTAGCAGCTCGGTATCGGTTACACTCAGCTCTCCGACCAGTGCCAGACAATGTTAAAGGCAGGATTGCAATTTATCTTCGTGATTTTATTTGCTCGTAACTGTTATTTGGCCCCTTCTGATCTTGATCCCTTAGTAAAGGAAGCTGTGACAGATCTTCTGAAGGCCGCAGCCTCGCACGTGATATCTGGCGATGCTGACGCTAATGATCTTGGAAAGAGACAAATGCAGAGCACAAATGCAGTAAGAGGTAACTATTCACACTCTACAGTAATAATGCCTCTCAGATCGGACTTTTTCGAGTATATCTCAGAACCAAGTACCTATGCCTTGCCAGGGCAACACATTGTTCTCGCGGAGTCTGGGACAAACAATTTCTCTCGAAGCACCTCAAAATACAACTTTGCACTGTCGTCAAGTGTTTTGCGCTTATTCCATCTTAATTGTTCACACAGAACAATGTGGGCGAATTATCCTTAAAATAAGTTGGTATATGTATACATATGAGAGGTTTCAGGGTATAGAATGAAATGTTCGCGTTATGTCCGAGTTGTCGTCTACCCTGGGTGCCAGAGGTTCTATTTTTCTTTCGCGAGGAGCCCAGGGTAGTTGTCGTCCAAAGCTGGAATTAGATTTCACCTCGTTGATGTACAGAGTACCGCAAAACTATGTGCTAAAATACATGCAGCACGCTTATTTTTCCTCTTCAAACCAATGATATTCTGGTTTTGTGGCGTTATCGTTGCCGTAGCCATTGTCGTTTCTCAAACTCCCAAATATCTTAGCGTTGTGCGCCTTTATTGACACTAACAGTCTCTCAAGACACCATAATGTACAAAATGACGATAAATTGACTATGTATGTAGAAATTACGGATACAAACTGATACAAACATATTCTAACGCGAGTGTTCAAGATTTGAGCCCTTCCCATTGAAAATTATATCTTCCTGGGTGCGTGAGTCATTTCCTTTCGTGACCCCAACAATGAGCAATTAGCAGCAACATATAACACCGTGAAGTTCCATATTTTCAAAAAGGCAATTTTTCGCAAGGTAAATCTGAGGAGGTTCTTTGATGTTTGCCCAAACTGTGATCAGTTTGAAAGTAAATCGATTAATTAGATTGATCAGATTTCTTTGGATCCTCAGGTTATTTAATGTCAGACAAACCCACCCAGGTATCATTCCCATTAAGCAGAATCCGTAAGGTGATCTCCAGTTTTTGTGGTCGCACTCGAAGAAGTCCGCTTTCTGGTCGTTTCGCTTGCTGTGGGCCTTACCTTTATGATACTAACACGGAAGTGTGCAATGGAGGAGTCCTCGCCTGGAAGTCTTTCGATTCAAACCAGAAAGAGATTCATCCGACTTTTGGGGGTTGGTGATAACGTCACCGGCGATGGATCGCGAATGACATTGTTCAGTCTCTTCTGCGATCGGTTGACTAAAGTCAATGGACATGCGTGTTGTAAGGGATTTATGTCGTAGCAATGATTATCTTTTGATTTATGCTAATTAAAACAATAGCTATATTAATTTTTAATCTCTGCGCATTAATTAATAAGATAATAAACAAACCTCTATAGGAACAATAGCGTTAATTAGATTGACATTGTTATCAATAGTTCAAGCTGGAATACTAATTTCTTGGCGAGGTATCGTTAGTTGGTTGGTAGAATATTGAAGCAATGCAGATGATGTATACTCATGGAATGTTATCGTTGTATGTGACAAAATAAATTTCTTAAATCTATTTGAACGGGAATTTTCAATAAATTGTTGAAATGAAAAAGCAAAAATCATATCACTTACATGATGAACTTGCTGTTCCTATTCAATTTAGCAATTATACACCTTATTCCAAAATGGCCGCTGATTTATGCGGATTTAAATTGGCCCTTGTTGCCTCGTTCAAGATAAAATATTCTTTTGAATTTTAAGCTAAAGAACTAAAATCAAATCTACGTTGTATCGGATCTTGCTTAAAATATTTAGTTTAAGAACGAGGCATCAAGGGCTTATTTG
>OX421449.1:37418397-37423397 GCA_949126865.1 Montipora capitata | reverse complement strand
TATACTACTCCGTACACGCTATATCCTAGGTGATTTTTCGTAGTGTGCAATTAAGCTCGTTCCTCGAAATATCTAAATGATCTTTTAGTTGAAAACGGAACAAGTTACCAAATACTGTCATATCAAAAATTTTAGACACGAACAAGTTCCAGGATTGAAAGTTGTAGGGCCCCAGCATTGAGCCAGCAATCCAGGATGCTGTAAATTCTACCGGGAGGCTTTGAAACGTGATTCTCAATATAAGTCACGTGACAGATCGTCTGATATGCCTTTTTCAAAATACCATAATACTCTTCGTTTGCCTTCCAAAATTTGCATAAGCATTGTTGTTATTTTCTCGGCTTGGGTCTATCGTAAGTCAAGGGGCCGCGGAGAGGGAGAGGCTAGTGCCCCCCCCCACACTTTTTTCAAACACATTCCTCTCCCTCCCCCCTCCCACACACACACACTCACTCACTACCGTGATCCATACCAAACCTACTTTCAAACGTAATCCGCGGCCCCTATAGTCCCAAGAGAAACTGGTAATATTGTTTATACAAAATATTGGAAGGCAAACAAAGAGTACTATGGTATTTTTGGAAATGGCCTTTTCCATCACTTGACGAAGATTCCGTGATGGAACTCTCAACCTGAACTTTGCAATTTATTCATATCTAAGTTTATAGATAAATGGTGTTAACGGGTCAAACTTCTTTCGCCAAACGCCTCTAAAGGAGAATAAAGTCCTTCACTTTTAAGGTAAGGTGGCTAAAAACAGTTCCAACGCTTCCAAGTAACGGGCTTATTAGAAGGATCGGCACTACAACGCTCTATCATGTATTAGCAATATTGTGGTACCAAATGAAACATGGATTATTGCTGAACAAGATGCAGTCATTATTGTGACGTAATATGTCACAGCAGCAACGGGAAAGCCCTGTAAAAACATCCTTTAATTTGTCTTTAGTTGCTTACATCCCAAAAGCGAACTCGGTGACCCCCATTTTTTATATCTGAAAAGTAATCAGAAGAACAAGACGACACTTTCTGCAAAGTTTAATTAAATTCTGTACAGCGGATTCAGAACCACCTTAATTCTGTGATTTTTTAAGGTAGCTCTGATTTTGCACTACAGAATACTTAAACTTTGCCGAAAGTTTCATCTTGGCCTTTTGATCACTGAGCTCGTTTTTGAGATATGAGCAAGTAAATCCAAAAGATAGGGTTGTTTTTGCCAGGCTTTCCCGTTGCCAAGGTAACTTACTACATCACAATGATGACCACATCTTGTTTGGAAATAATCGGTGTTTCATATGGTACCACAACATTGCTGTTACGTGATATAGTGTTGTAGCATCATTCGTTCTAAAGAGAGTTTCTTCGAAATGCTGATAATGTTTTGAGCCACCTTAACTTTACAGCAATATCGAGCATTTTGACCTTTCTTTTAAATTTTGACTCTCAAATATAAATCCTACTCTCATTCTGAAAAAAAAAATAAATAATTCGTCGCTCAGTCCTCTTTTAAGGGCAAATTCCGCTCCACCGCCGTCCGTGCCACGGTTTATTTTGGGTCATTTTGGTGAAATTCGAAAACGGAGTCATTCACGTTCCGAGAGTCGATCCTCGTTTCTTTTGGTCCTGTGGTAGGAGAACTAGTAACGGTAAGTGAAAGCGAGTGGCTCTGGGGACGAGAAGGAAACGGAGTAGAAATCCACACTCTAGGTTGATTCTACAGATAAAATCTAAATCTGGAGTTTAATGATGTTTGGGAAAAGGATTCGAAACAACTCTTTCCTAAACCTAAACTAGACCCTCCGTGAGGGTACACTGGGTAGCCTGTGGTACGTGCAGCGTTCCAGGCAATTTTTTTCAAGTTGGGGTTTGTAGCCGATATAACGCGCGCTCTGATTGGCTAATTGTCACTGGCCCACGGGCCGATTACGGGCTTGCAAAAACCATATAATAAACTACTTACTAACCGAGCTAGCTCAAGCCGTACTGGGGAATATTGGCCCTGGGTCGTTTTTGTACGGACCTCGCTGCGCAAGGTCCGTACTGCCACGACCTCGGGCCAATATTTCCCTGGCAGTACGGCCCTCGCGCCCGGTTAGTAAGAAGTTATTAAGGGGTCACCCAGAAGTCATACCAGCAGAGGCCCTTTGGCTCACGGCAGGTACAAAACGCAGGTCATTGTTTTACCTATACAGGAAGTATCCTAAACATTCATAAAAGCTAACCTTAGGCCTAAAAACTTTTCTTTAGGCCTAATTAGGCCTAAAATTAGCGTTTATGAATGTTTAGGATACTTTTCTTTAGGCCTAAAAAGGCCTAATTATGACTAATAAGGCCTAAGCTTAGCTTCTATGAATGTTTAGGATACTTTCTGTATAGGTTAAATAATGACCTGTGACCTGTGACCTGTGACCTGTGCCCGGTGCCCTGTGACCTGTGACCTGTGGCCTGCGTTTTGTACCTACCGCTTTGGCTCACAGGTCCTCACACGTTCGTACGACGAAACAGATCCTTTTCTGAGGTTAAAAACCTGGCTACCGGCCTAACTCTTTTTCCTACTTTCCCAACCGCGAGAAAACCGCGGTAAATCAGCCATCCCAAAAAATGTTTTTTTTTTCTCAAAAAATATTTAAAGTTAGGGGGAAAAAAATATATCATTTTAAAGCTAAGAAAATAAGCTTTCCAACAGCATATAACTTATTTACAGACAACTGAAACATTTTATAAAAGCGAAAGTTGAACGAAAAAATTTAAGAAAAATAACAGTAAAATATGTTTTCCAGGCAAAATTTGGTCATTTTAGCGTTGATTACGAATTTTTGGATGCAAAACTAAAATTTTCTGCAATTTATCTGCTTTCTTGGACATAAATTCGACCGAAAACTGATGAGGCACGAATATTTTTAGATTTTTAGGAATAATGGATAACGTGGATTCAATGCGTAATGTGATAATGCGATAAAAGTGTCAAATTTGCGACCCATTGCTAACGGCAACGGAAGCGATCGCATTACGAATAATTAACCTCTGTTGCCAAAACCACCCAAATAACCGGTCAGTGTAAAACGCAGACTGCAGACTGCAGACCAGGGATAAAATGCAGACTGAGGGTAAAATGCAGACTGCAGACTGCGGGTTAATAAAATAATAATGAAAAAAGAGTTATAAGAGTGTTAGTAGCCGTTTGTACTTTCACACTGAAACCCCAATACAGCTCCCATCGCTTTGGTTGCCCCACCGCATGTTTTAAATCCGGATTTTCATCGAACTCTGTAAGAATTGAAGCTGTTTGAATCCTTGTTGTTGTTGGAAAAAGGATAGTTTCGTTAAGTGAGTTGCTTTTAGGCAAAGACGTCACCACCCCGTAATTCAACTGTCCATTTTGCTGCACTGAACAAAGTAATCGAGTAATTACCCAATAACTCAATTTATTTTGACACGCATGGCTACAATACCAATTAACAAAGACAGAGATAACGTGGATTTTGCAACCATTTAACGTTTTAATTCAGTCGGCTTAAGCCAGTATGACTGAGGTGTAAAAATTCCTTATTAGGATCCTTTCATTCGCTTTCGTGTACGTTATGTTTATCCTTTAGTTCACAAGTTCGTTTGTTTTGCATCTGGAAGATGTCACCCTGTGAGCAGAGCCTCCTTTTGTCTTTTTCTTTACTGAGGAGGAGAAAAGTAGGCTCTGCCCGAATCGCGTCAACTCTTTGAAGCCGCCGCAGCCCGAACTTCTGGACTAGTCAATCTTGTTTTCTCTCGTCAAACCGGTTTTTCCAGTGCGAGCGTCCGTTTAGTGACAAAACCGATGGTTATAATTGAGCCCGCTGTACCATGAAAAACCAAGATGGCGGCGAGATCTGGCATATTAGGCTTGGGTTCGAGACTGTATCCTGGCAACATGCAGCGCATATTCAATAAACATCTTACTCGATTCAAGCAGAGCCTTTCTCGAGAACGCCAAAATCGAGCAAGCAAAAGAAAGGCTCTGCTAGCAGGGTGGAAGATGTAATTTTCAATTATAACCTCTCCCTAGGGGTTATCACGCATAGCTTAACCAATGAAATCCCCGCGTCCTAATTGCTCGGAATACATGAAATTCTTTGTGCATTTCGTTGCACCGAAAAAAGACAACCGAGATTATTCAGGTATTCGAAGGAATAATTGTTGCTTTTTCGATCGATTTCCCTCGATGTACCGGTGTGACAAATAATTTGGAACATTGCAATGCATCTGGAAGCGCAAAAAGAAAGCACAGATGATTTCAACGCGTACGATCGCATCCCCAAAAGGTGCAACGTCCTGCAGTCATGATAATGTGAGTTGTTGACAGAAGTAAAACAGGATTGTCTTTCAAACAATCTTTATTTTATCCTTATGACTCATTTTTTGATTATTAATATTTATTTTACCCTCAGTCTGCATTTTACCCCCGGTCTGCAGTCTGCGTTTTACACTGACCGCTCAAATAACCGATCTTTCGACGGAAAATTCATCCCAGAGGATAAAACTATTCACTGGACATGTAATAAAGGTAAATATGTTCGAGCGAAAGCGAAAACAAGCGAATATTTTGACGGAAAACACAATGATGTGAGATCAAAGGAACATGTGGTGAAGACACGCAATTGCGGCATCGCTTCGACAATAATCTTACCTTTTCAGCGATTTTAACGCTTGAAATTCCATTCAATCCACCTTGGTTTAGTCTTTGAATTCACTATTATCGTTGCCCTGCGAATCTTCAGTGTTCTACATAACAGCACACTTGGTAAAAGACGGCTCGACGGGCGACAGATTGTTGTCGATGTTGTCGCCTGTCTTGTTCAGTATCCAATTGATTTTCCATTATTGAGCTCCATAAGGGTATATTTTGTTTAAGGATCCACTAAAACGCCATTCGCGTTACATGACTTTCGACGCCATTGCCGGTTAAGTTAATGATTCTACTGTGTCCACCAGAGAAATCTACGCAGTTCCACTACCCTCTCGATCCT
>OX421449.1:37410897-37413397 GCA_949126865.1 Montipora capitata | reverse complement strand
AAAGTTTTCTGGAACGAGCCTGAAAACCAATGCAGAAGAGCCTGGACCCTACTTATGTTTCGTCTCCCCTCTCAATTTTTATTCATTTTTTAATGTGAGCATTCATTAAAAAATTGTACTGTAAAAGAAGACTGACGCTGTATGAACCACAAACACAACAGGCAAAATTAAAAACTAAGTATTTTGAACAGTTGAGCTTCCCCACGACGGCCTAAAGTCGTTAGTTTCACTATATGAAGAGATGACAGAGTCAGTGCGCATCCATAATTGGAAATTGATTCAATCCCACTGATAGAGCCATTTGAATTTTAGTCGCCATGATGAACGACGATCTTAAAATTGAATCAAGTGGCTTAATTCCATTATTTCAACTCGAAATTTATTTCAAATATTTAATGTTAAGACTGACCGATATGGAGGGGGCAAAAAGAACGTTTGCCTGTACCCCAGCAAACTTTGAACTTCGAACTGTTCAAGAGTTACCGTCTATTTGCGGAGCAAAGCACCAAGGGAAGGTAACAAAAAGTTCCAGGGGGGAAAAATTACACTCACTCCTGCCACCAGCACTACGGGTTAGAAAACTCGGAAATTGCAAGAACGAGGGGTTCTGGTATAACTACAGCGAAAACATGGGCAGCAATATTAAAATACGGTACTGAAGTCTTCAATCGGTCAAGTTAAAAACGAGATTCAAAATTAAGCAGTAAACTCCAAAAAACAAAATACCCCCCCCAAAACCACAACATTTTCCCACATTATGAGGGAAGAGCGAAATGAAATCATTACAAAACGAGATTTTACAAACTGTACAATGTATGAAAGATCAGGTATTCATTGTTGCTTTTTTCCAAGAATTAAATACAAATACCAATGGTGTAACAAAATAGCATATCTGTACGATTTGGATTCACGCGCTACAAAAATATGTGTCGAAATTTCTCTGATTGTTGTTATTTACAATTAAATATCGCAACGAAATCAAATAAAATTATCTGTTAAGCTCTTGGACGAAAAGGAAAACCACCAAGGCACCAGCCACGATGTTGCACAGGTGTGGCCAGCATTCAAAAGGAAGCTGACAGCGCTCTCAGTTCACAATATGTTAAGAAGTTCTTGGATGAAAAGGCAATATGGAAAAAAATGTATCCATTTACAAATATCCTTTCTGAGTCTCTAGAAAATTTCACTACTTTACATAATCACCTAATCGATGTCTTGTTATAAAAGATAATCAAATTTAAGTTTTCACAGAAATCTCTGGACATAGTCACAAACTCTTAACTTCTCCAGTTAAACGTAGCTTGCTTTGTTTCCCCCTACAAACAAAAACAAAGAAGTGTGCTGATGTGAAAACCAACAAATACTCTCACAAACGTGGATTCAATTGGCCATCGGGATAATTCATGTGGAACAATAGACCTCTTTACAGTCGTATGCTTAGTTACCTGGCCTTTAAATGAAAGTGAGGGTGGTGTTCTGTTGACCTTGTTATGATACAGAGCTCCCTCCTTTTCTTATGTTAATAATGTTGTTGTCATGCTAATTAGTAATAATTTACATAAGAAAAGCAGTGAGGTTTCTATCAAAACTACACCCTCCGTGAGGGTACACTGGGTTGCCTGTGGTACGTGCACCGTTCCAAACAATTTTTTTCAAGGTCATTAAGAAGTCATACCAGAAGAGGCCCTTTGGCTCACAGGTCCTCACACGCTCGTACGACGAAACAGATCTGTAGCTCTAACAGTGCACGATATTGTTTTGGTATTGTCTATCATTGTAGTGCTATGGTAGAAGTCTTGGGTAAATAGTCTGAGAAGACATGTGGTTACTAGCAAAGTACTGAACCCAGAAAGATTGAAGAAAATAAATGGGAAGTGAGAAACATTGGCTTCTGGGCTGACATGTTGATAAACTTCTTTTCACCACAAGTTTAAGCATGCCCGCTGAGCATCTGACAGCTTTGTAATGCCGAAGTTCACTGAAGTTAAGCCCTGTTCGGGGGGTTAGTGTTTGGATAGGAGACCAAAACAATACACCCCTCATAAAACAGAAGCATCGGACCGAAAATACTATTAACGCTAACAAATGCGAACTCAGCAAGGTACAGATCTTGTTAGCTTGCTTTATGCAAAAACAAATATTGATGCAAAAGTAAATAAAAATTAATACACAGTTTTTAGAAAGAGCAGAAGGAAGTCTCCAGGACGGTCGATCGAGAATAACATATTTACGACATGAAAACAACATTAATTTTGAACCGTGAATATAGAATATAAAAAGTTACGATCAGCGACAAACATTTTGGGAGATTTTTGCTACGTTCAAATAAATCGCCAAATCGAAAGTGACATGGCCGGAATTCAGCGGGCGCCGTGATTAAGTTACCGCGGCATGTTTACTCGCCAAACAGTGAAGCATCTGTGTCAAATGATGGCAAGATACCGGGTTTTTGTAAATTTCTTTTTCTGTCAAGTGTTATAAAGTTTGACAATGGAATGAG
>OX421449.1:37385897-37398397 GCA_949126865.1 Montipora capitata | reverse complement strand
TTTCACTCGTAGTTGTCTGTCACGTCATTTCTTGACTGAAGACGTCATAACGCTTGTTTTTGAGATTGGGGGAACGTTTACCCTAAAAAATTCCGACAAAGTTTTGCTTGAAACTGCTTAAAACTACCATTAACGTATAATTATACCTATCAATGTGATATCGTTCATTTTTATTGTGACCTTTATGTGAGTTGACCTTTTTTTTTCTTTTAATTTTGATTTACCGTTGCCATTAAGATGGGCATATGATTAAAAGGCAGAGTGATAAAGCCTCGATAGGAGTACTACAGCAAGGTATCTTGATATAAGATGACTTTTCCATCCTCGTTTCCGATAAAATATTTCAATTGTTTTTAGGCGTTAAAAATCACGTGACACATTTCAGATGAAAGAGGGAGTAGAAAGCAAAGTATGCAGATTTCAAGTTAACGTCGATTGGATAAATGTTTCCTCGTAAAACTAAAATTTGCCAACTTATTCGCTTGGTCAAGCCTTAACACACAGAAGCGTTATTTAGCTTCTGGCCCGGAGACGGTACTTTAGGAATTTCTGGGTGGGGGATGTGCCGCTAGGACCTTGGAACCCTTAGCCTAAACCAGAGCTGGTTCAGGTGAATTTTGCTACCCCGTACCAGAGTAAACTCCCCAAACCCTCCCTATCCTAGAGTAACTGTTTTTCAGAAACTACTAAGGTCACTAGCACAGTCTAGCCAAAGCAAAACCTATACCACAATCGTTTCTCTCTCAAAAAATGATTTATTTATACTTGAAGGCGGTAGTTTCTAAAGAAACTGTGGTGCTGTGTCGGTGGAGAAGTAGTATACAAAAATTTGGTTTTATCAACTTTCCTTAGTCTAGATAGAATCTTCAACCAACTGGTCACTTCCGTGAAAAATTATATCCAATTCTAGAAACAAACGCTCTGATTTATGTATCCTATCCTAAAGCAAACTGCTTGAAAACCATACCCTTCACAGCGGCACATACCTATACAGCTCATATATGGCAGTACCCCCCGCCCCCTCCTGGGGGACTTCTGGCCCTCTGATGACGAACATTTTCGACAACATCAACGGTCACAACCCGAATCAAAGGTAACAAATTGAACAAGCGCCAGGAAAGATGCAGTCACAATGCCGCCAACAAGGACATTGGCACGGTATTTAAACTTCAGTTACAGAGAAGGAGTCATAAGGCTCAAGTTTCTGAGCAACAACAACAACAAACGCTGCAACGTGAAATTTCTGCTGCAGTGTCAGTAATGGGCCATTAGGTCTTCTGCTTTGTTTCACATTCGAGCTCTGTGACGGGTGGCGAGAATGACTTTTCGAGAATCCAATTTTTGAATTTCGCTGTGTATTTATCTGGTACTTAAAAAGCAAAATAACACAAGCCATTCAACTTTCTTGGCGATGTTGTCCCATTTCTGAAATTCTATACTTCGAAAATGTGTCGCCGAGTCCCCACATCCCCGAGTTCACACGTCCCCGAGTCCCCGAGTCCCCACGTCCCCACGTCCCCGAGTCCCCACGTCCCCGAGTCCCCACGTCCCCACGTCCCCGAGTCCCCACGTCCCCACGTCCCCGAGTCCCCACGTCCCCACGTCCCCGAGTCCCCACGTCCCAAGTCCCACGTCCCCGTCCCACTTTTAGTCACAGCCATGAAAATGTGACAGTGAAGAATTAATGGGAAGAAAGCGTGTTGTCTATTTTGTGCTTTGGAAAAGGTTCTTCAGAAAAGAGTTACAATTACAACAAAACAACTAAAGTCTCCCAAAATGTTTTTCGCTGATGGTAACTTTTTATATTCGTGGTTCTAAATTAATGTTGTTTTCATGTCGTAAATTTTGTTACCGATGGCAAAATATTTTATTCTCGATCGACCGTCCTGAAACTTCCTTCTGCTCTTCTTAAAAACTGTGTATCCATATTTATTTACTTTTACATTAATAATTTTTTTGCATAAAGCAGGCTAACAAAATCTATATCTTGCTTGGTTCGCATTTGATAGCATTGAAATATAATTTTCGGTCCTATGCTTTGACACAGATACTTCACTGTTTGGCGAGTAAACATGCCGCGGTAACTTCATCACGGCGCCCGCTGAATTCCGGCGATGTCACTTTCGATTTTGCTATTTATTTGTGCAGCCAAAACGTACAATAACAACACTGGACGTTGCAAAAATCCCCCAAAATGTTTGTCGCTGATCGTAACTGTTTATATTCTGTATTCACGGTTCAAAATAAATGTTGTTTTCATGTCGTAAATATGTTATTCTCGAGCGATCGTCCTGGAAACTTCCTTCTGCTCTTTCTAAAAACTTTGTATCAATATTTATTTACTTTTGCATCAATATTTGCTTTTGCATAAAGCAAGCTAACAAAATCTGTACCTTGCTGAGTTCGCATTTGTTAGCGTTAATAGTATTTTCGGTCCGATGCTTCTGTTTTTTGAGGGGTATATTATTTTGGTCTCCCATCCAAACACTAACCCCGCCCAACAGGGATTAACTTCAGTGAACTTCGGTATTACAAAGCTGTCAGATGCTCACAGGGCACGCTTAAACTTGTGGTGGAAAGAAGTTTATCAACATGTCAGCCAGGAAACCAATGTTTCTCACTTCCCATTTATTTTCTTCAACCTTTCTGGGTTCAGTACTTTGCTAGTAACCACATTTCTTCTCAGACTATTTACCCAAGACTTCTACCATGGCACTACAATGATAGACAATACCAAAAGAATATCGTGCACTGTTAGAGCTACATATTACGCAAGGACAGATGTGTTTTGTCGTACGAACGTGTTAGGACCTGTGAGCCAAAGGGCCTCGTCTGGTATGACTTCTTAATGACCCCCCAACTTGAAAAAAATTGTCTGGAACGGTGCACCTACCACAGGCAACCCAGTGTACCCTCAGGGAGGGTCTAGTTTGTTTGAAAAAAGGAGAAACTATTTCGAGCCTCCTTAAGTTAAGGGAGACCTAAGTGCCATAAAGCAAAAACAAATTGACAGTGTAAAATAAAGACTAGGAACAACAAAACGGGGAAAACAAGACACAGAAAAAACCTTGCCCAAACACACAGACACACAGCCAATGCTTAGGTTTTTTCCGTGCCACCCAAAGCAGGATTCACACTTCCCGTCATTTACCTCGTGTTCGATTCTTCTTTTTCTTCTCAAACTCTTTCATAAATCCCGGCACTTGATCCACCGACTCTTCTGCCGGGTTTTCCGCAATGGTGGTCGATTTTGGTCGGCGCGAAACCGACAGCTTCTTTTTCCACTCGGGAATTTCAGGGCGCTTCTCGATTATTTCCGGATGCTTTCTTACCGGCGATGCTTCTCGGCGTTTTCTTCTTTCGGCAACTTCCTTTTTCCACAGAGGAGTTTCAGGCGATGTCTTTGACTCATTTTCCTTATTTGTCTCTTGAACGTCATTGAGATCCACTCGCTGCTTTCGTTTCTCCGCCAATTGCTTCTTCCATTGTGGTACGGTTGCCGTGTTTGATATTTGCGTCGCGGGTGGTGGGCGAACTATTTGAAAAGCAATACACAGGCAAAACCATATAAGCAAACACGGCAGATGTCGCCGACAGGAGGCTTATGGAATCATCTACTGACACAAACTCTAAATGAATTAAATAAATACCTCTTATTAACCTCGTTTTCCTGGTCCGTACTGTAAATTACAGCCCGCGTTTTTCCTCTTAGATTTATTAAGAACAATGGCCGTCATTTACAGTACGGACCGAGAAAACGGGGTTAGTAAGACATTTATTATATCTCTGTGGTAATCAGCCGCGCGGAAAAGGAAACTAGTTGAAGTCAAGTGGAAGGTTCAACCGCCATAAAGATCTAAAAAAACGATAAAACTTCGTAGTTCTTGGCTTTTTAAAATAGTTGCTCGCAAGATTCAAACAGTTTTACATGTTTATGCAACGGAAAAAACTTGCTGGAGAATGTTTTATCGAAATTTCATATAAAGCAGACCGTACTGTAGAATACGGCCCGCTAATTTAGCCAATCACAGCCCGCCTACTATGTGTATATTGGAAGAGCGGGTTATAGACGAATGAGAGAAGTGATCCTCGCACTTAACTGGACAACTTAAGCAATTGCCTCTTTTCGACACCTGAAAGATTCAGGCAGCTTCAACGGGTTTCGAATCCCATCACCTGAGCTGGCCTTCACAGCTCAGTTGGAAGAGCACTGCACCGACATCGCAGAGGTCATGGATTCCAGTCCCGCTGAAGTTGGTCTGATTTCAGTATTCAGGTGTCTATAAGAGAGAATTCTCCAGATAAGTGCGGGGATGATTACTTCTCTCTTTCACGAACTCTAGTGTACTACAAGCCAACAAAACAATGGAACGCCTCAAACAGATTGGAGCAGAAGCACATGACCACGAAGCGTGTAACTTGTAACTCTTTTCCTTGGAACAAAGATGGGGATTTAAGGACACCAATTTTATGCCCAACTATGGACAAAAATAAGATCGAAGCTGCACGCGCGGGAAAATGCACGAGCTACGTTACATCCCAATAGGCCATTCCTGAGTTGCGCAGGGAACTGGGGCGAGTTCTAAATTTGAACCAATCGATAAACTGACACCATCACATGAAAAATAACATTGAGATTGGCCATATGTCCAAGTTTTATGCTTTTAGGTCGAACAGAGACCAAGTTACGGACTTAACAACAGTTAAAAATCCATACAAACGTCTCAAGTTCTGAGTTTGCGTCCCCCGAAACCATCTCTCTGGGGCCGAGATTTCGTGTCCGTTATCCGTATTATAGAGGTTATTTTTAGAAAGAATGAATGGGCATAGTGAACTGTCCGTATGAGAGAGGTGTCCGTAAGGAGAGGTTCGACTGTATTTTCCAGTTGTCCCAAATCTGATAAAATCCTTCAAGAGTTTGTACGGGGGACGCAGCCTCGAAATTAGAGACGTTTGTATGGACTTTCAACTATGTTTCTAAGTCCGTAACTTGGTGTCCGTTCGACCTAAAAGCATCAAACTTGGACAGATGGCCAACCTCAACTTTATCTTTCATGTGATTTATCGATTGGTTCAAATTTAAAACTCGCCCTAGTTCCCTGGGCATATAGAGAAATTTTTAAACTCAAAAAATCCCAGCTCTGAACCAGAATTAAAAGTTTGTAGGTCATGAGCTTCTGGTTGGAGTCCAACGTGGTTATCGTGAGGATATTGCAAAAGATGTTTTGGATGATGGAAACCGAGAGCAAGCATTTCGCGTGCCAGGAAAGTAGTCTCTCCCAGACTTTTTAACTAATCATCCATAATAGCAAAAAGATACTTCTTAGCAATATTATACAAAGGTGGTAGTGTCAAGACAAGCTAAAAAGAAAAACAGCTCACTTCCGATTGCATGCCGTCCCTAGTTCACTCGTGCTCACTGTGACTTCTCGTAAAGGACGGTGTATTTCAAAGGTGTATTTTTGGAGCGGTTTATGGATATGAGGGAAAAGAGGATCTTAACAAGTGTTATTGAAATCCAAAAAGGGATTGGGGGTAACCACACATTTTTCAAAGATTATTAATAAACAATGTATGTAAAAAAGCTTTAAATTACAAAGCAATGTATGGCGTTCTTTTCCAAATTGAAGCTTCATTATTTCTGAAAAATGCATGGTTACCCCCAGTTTTCGTTTGGGATACCAAGAGCAATTGCTAATTTCTGCTTTCTCCTGATCATTTTAAACCGCGCAAAATATCTATGTATTAGTAAGCACCATCAATAGGAAACCCAAGTATCTCGAGATGCGCAGAACGTATGCGCAATAACAATAAGAGGCACCTTCCTTAAAGACGTCCAATCAAAGATAGGTGAAACGACACTAGCATGTGCTCACGCGCTTCCGAATTGCACTGAAAAGCTACTGAGTACATAGAGGTGTTCCATTTCAATAAGGAACATTACCGCAGATGTACTTCGATTTAGCGCGTGAAAAATATGATGTAAACAAAGGAAGGAAAAAATTTCAGCGTACAAAAAACTCGGGTGCAGATAAAAAATCCCACCAAACCCAATTCGTTTGCGGACTTTTAGGAGACGTACTACCTCATATTTACCAGATGTCTCCAGAGAAGTGGCCAAGGACTATCTTTTATACATACAGTTCGTTACAATCCAATTTTACCTGGAAAAGCTGCGACATATTTTTTCTTCTCCATAAGATCAATCTTCCATTGTGGTAACACTTCTCCAGTGTGCGAAGGCCGGTAGGTTGGGTCATATGTGACTGCCCTGTCGTGCGAGGCCTCCTTAAGATCGCTGTGTGAGTTGCGTGACACTGCGTGACCTAACGCAGCTGCAGACGAGCTACCTTTCCACTCCACTTTGGTGTGCACAAATTCTACACTCTTTCTTCTGGCTGTTGCCGAGGGATCCGGAACTTCGGATGCCGTTACAGTAACTGTTTTGGATTTGTTGTTTAAACTTGTTTTCGACTTCGTCGTTAACTTGTGGGGCGCATTGACATAATCTGAAGAAACCGTTACTCTCGATCCGCCGCCATTTAAGCGCGTGGAATGAGACGAAGAAACTTCGGAAACCTTCGATTCAGATCGTCTTCTTGTCGGATTGTCCAAACTTATCGGCGTAAGGGATCGAGAACTGTGCTGTGATGAGCTGCTTGTTGTTCCCGAGATGCCTGAAGAACCAACTGGTCTCAGTCGAACATTGTAAAACTTTTCATTCGAGTCCTCTCTGTCAATAACAGCAGACTCTCGTTTCGGTATGGGACGCAAAACAACATTATGGGATTTTTTGTTATCGTTCTCATTCCCTTCTTGTGCCTGCAATGTAATTGATTCTTGCTTCGGTACGGGTCGAAGACGAATATTTAACGCCTCTCGGCTGACGTCGTTATCTTCGTTGGTTTTAGTCCGACCATGTTCAGCCTTCCGAACGGGACGAAGAACAACATTGTGCGGTTTACTTTGGTCTTGCTCCCTCTCTTCATGTTGTTTTGTTTTGTTGTGTCTTCGCTGTTCGTGAAGTTTTCTTCTTGCCTCGGCCTCGACAAGCCAAGCCGGTTTTTCTGCTTCTTTTTCTACTCTCTCTTCTTTGGCCGCCTGGTTCCTCTTTCCCTCGGCAGCAACGCGCACCACTTCGGCTGCACTAACCTGCGGTTGAGCCTAGAACAAAAAGAATGGTTATTTGTTTCCAAGGCTCCGAAGAAGCATAGCTCGGGGCATTCCTTGACTCTCTTTTTGTCTTGTTTCTGGGGTGGGTGGGGTGCGACAATCCTATTTATCCCTGTTATGGCTGTAATTGAAATCATCAGTCGGCAGAGTTTTTCCGAAATTAAACGTCCTCGGCATGGGTCTTAAAAACAAATGTTACCAAACGCCACGAATCCCTATTCCAGGTTATTCCCAGACAAAAGAATGCTACTTAAGTTATGGAATATGAGTGTGAAACCTTACCAGACTTTAATGGATCGCGCATTTCAGCAGATGCCTATTGCCTGGAGTAAGCAGAACGCTTTTCATTTCTATCCTAGCCTTGTCAGAGAAATTTCTACCATGTTTTGAATCTGTTTAACTTTCAAGTTTTCTCAGTTCAGGACTAAAATCCGTAGTCCACACCTTACAACCATCGCTAGTAATAACAAAAAATGTTGGAAAAGAGTAAGTGTTTCTGGCCTTGTTTTGGGTGGGACACACCTGACACCGGTGGCTCAGTTTGTTTAGCATCGGGCCGCCGTGCTGGAGGTCGCGGGTTCCAACCAAAGCAGGATCAAAACTTGGAATCTTAAAATAACTGAGGAGAAAGTGCTGCTTCTTCCATATCATTTAAACGTGAATGCCACATGGGCTGTGTTTTCACGACAGCCGTTGTCTCACTTAACATTCCTGAAAGTATAGTTTGTTTGCAGACTTCGTTGGGTGACTTTAAAATGAGGTTAACTATCAATAGAGTTATTTCAGTAGAGTTATGACTTAGAGTTAGAGTTAACCCTAACCCTTGGACTGCCAAAATCCTGAATTCACGATTTTGGACTGCCAAAATCCTGAATACAAGATTTTGGAAGACCTAAATCTTGAATTCCAAAATCTTTAATTCAGGATTTTGGAAACTTAACTCTAACTCTACGACATAACTCTATGAAAATAACTCTAAGAATAGCTGTCCCCCTTTAAAATGATACGTGTTTTCACGGGTAAGATTAAATGAGGAGGGAGCACGTGCCAATGAATAAACCCTCATTGGCAGAAAGTAAATTGCCTGGTTTGGTGGCTTAAATTTAATGAGAATTCCACTGAACTGAAGTTTGCCGACTCGCTTATCTTTACACGAGATGGAAAAGCAACTGTTTTTACGCGATTTCCGGTTGTCAATCGCTGAGCGACCTTAAAAACCGCTAGTGAATACACGGCCATTGTAATGCAAATACAGTACGCAAAGAACCTTAACCCTCTTTTTCTTTTTTTCTTGTTTTTTTTTTTTTTCTTTCTTTTTTTTTCATCAGCAAGTGGTTTCAACCACTTGCTGATGGAATTACAAAGAATAAAGCACTTTCTTCCTCAGTTATAAGACCCCAAGTGAGATCTAAATCCACGACCTCACTAACGAACGTCCAGTGCAGTCTCGACTAAAAGCCATCCAGTTGCTTTCCATCCACCAAAAAACAATTGGCCAAAAAAATACATGACCGTGATGGGAACTGCAAATAAATGATATTTACCACGTCCCTCGTGCTAGAATTTCTCGTCTTTAGAGTCTCGGCAAGACCCGGAAGAACAATTCCAGAAACAGTGTGACTTTTCTTTTTGTGCTTTGGTTTGGACCGTTGCTTGATGCCATCATTGCCAGCAGGCATTTTGGGAGGCTCCTTGAAGATAAAACTCTCCCCTGATAATCCCATACCAGTGTCCTCGTCCATTCTACGATGAAAGAACAACGATCAGATCGATCTGAACATGGTATAGAATCTGTTGCACACACTTACCACTAAATTGGAGAGTTATATTGCACTTCTTGGGGCGTTTGGAGTGCACTCAAGAGGCCAGTTGCTCTGAGCGAACTCCTATGCTCAAGGTGGTCCCGGGGACCCCATGCGAGCAAGAAGTAACTATAGATATGCTTATAACCATACGGGTCTTGTTATTTGCCTTATGGTGCGTTTTTTTTGGGAAATCCAAAAACGGATTTGTGATCTCGGATCAATGGATTCTTCAGTGTCAAAAACATGCAAAACCCGAAAAAGGATTATTTTCCATGACAACGCAAACAAACCAACCCAGAATTGTGTGGCATTAAAAAAACATAACGGTTAACTGGTTTGTTTTGGAGAAATTCTTCAAAGAAAATGCCACCAGAAAAAAACAAATACCTTAGCGATCGATAAACAGAAATGACGAAAAACGTGTGTGCTAATATAAGGTACAAATCGAATACAGAGGGTATTTTGCAGTTTACTTTTTTAGCTGTAGGAAAGGTGCTAACAATATTACTGTTGTCAACAACCTTTTAGTGCAATGTCTGGTTTGAATTTGCAGGAAAGCTAACTATTTTTGACCTATTCGTGTCTTTGATCGTACGGTAAAAATGGCCCGAGAAGAACATTTCAGCTAAACTGTCATGTACGATAGCAGTTGTGTATCCATTTTTGCATGGAAACCGCTTGTCAAAAATATTTTTTTCGAATCCTTTCCCAAAAAAACACGGAAGAGGTGAATCTCAAAAATCCGGATTTAGATTTGACGCAAAGTATCCTCCTCGAGTGTGGATACTTTGGTTTCATGATCCCGATTTTTGATTTTGCCAGAAAACGCAAAATCCGTTTACGGGTTTTCCCAAAAAAACGCACCCTTAATCTAACGTGCAAAGGACACTATGAACCCCCTAATCATTTTCTAGTCACCTCTCAAACAAACTTCGACAAACTCACCGACGTTTTCGACCTGAAAACACAATTTGCATACAAGTAAAGAGATTAGATTCATCTTGACAGGCTTGTACTGTACTTACGACTCATCTCCTTCGCTGATGTCTTCTTCATCATCCCAATCGTCCATGAAACCAGATTTTAAACTCCTTCTCCTCATAGAAACTGTTGGCTTCCTTCTCCCTTTCATCGAACCCGACCTTGCCACTGTGATTTTGGACTTCTGAGCTTCCAAGTTGAGTTGTGAGGAATTCTACAAGAAAATCAGATTAAACATGAGCCAGATTGAAAATGCAAAGCACTCAAAAGGCTCTGGAGCGACTAACAAACAGCAACAAAGAGATGGAAACCCTAAAAGACATTTCCTGCGCGAGAAAAAAAGGGCAGGGAATTAACGAAAAAAGGACAAATACCATCTCAAGTTACATATTACCGTCACATTGCCATTAGGGGCTTTTTTATTGCACAAATTATCACAGAGCTCCTCTGTATCTGACAGGGGCCATCCCCGCCCCGCCCCCCCCCCCCCAACCCTTTTCAAACACAAACGTACTCCACCCGCCCCTGTCCAACCACGGTTGGTTGACAAAATTTAACACCTTTTATAGTGCATCTTTCTGTTGATCTATTACTGCAAATGTACACCTGACCAACAGCAGCTCGAGAATGCAAATTAGCAAGATGTATTGATCAATGTTGTGCCACCACAACTTATGGAGAGTATATAGGGAAAATGTATGTACTTGGTAAATTAGGCTATTGTTTAATGTAAATAAAGGAGCCCACTCCCAGCAAGGTCAAGGGTCCTTTCTAGCCCTGCTGGCCACAGTATCAACGACGGAATTGCGGGCGAGGATTACTCTCTGCAGTACATGTTTAACTAAGTTAACCACCACGAGCTTAGCGGTCAAGCAGTCCACAAGCTTAGCGGTCAAGCGGTTCACAAGCTTAGCGGTAAAGCGGTTCTCAGGCTTAGCGGTCAAGGGGTTCAGAAGCTTAGCGGTCAAGCAGTTCACAAGCTTAGTGGTTAAGCAGTTCTAAAGCTAAGCGGTCAAGCGGTCCACAAGCTTAGTGGTCAAGCGGCCCACGAGCTTAGCGGGCATCCAGCGGTCAATCCCATAAGTGCAGGCTCACATGGTACGTGGTAGCTTTGTACACCGCTAGGATTTGCGAATCTTTGTCGAGTTTTGTGCAGTGGTCTGTGGAGCGGTTCATTTAGTGTCTTCCCCCCTCCCATCCCTTATTTTTCTTCCTTCCACTGTTTCATCAGTGCGACGGGTGCCTGATATGGGGGTCTCATGGCTGGGTTGCGGGGATTTGCCAGCCATGCAGGGGGGGAGTATTCTATCTAGGGGCTGGCTGGCCACAGTAGAAGCCCCTGGGTATCCCAGGCACCCACCTTCCACTTCAGCGAGGCAGTTGGTTAATTATTATCATCATCATTATTGTTATCCTTATCATTAACATTATCATTATTATTACTATTATTATGTGTTCCCATCCACAGTATACAACCACTAGTGAGTCCCCATCTGACTACAAGAAGCAGTCTCAGCACTTCAGGACTCTCCTTAGGATTCTTGCCGATCCTAGCTAGACTGTCTTCTCCACCATGCATGGCCCAAGGCCCACATTAATCTTCTTACCCAACGCTCTTATTACAACCGGAGTGACAGTCATTTTCTTCCTCTTTCAGCAGGATGCCACTATCTCCTGGGCAAGCAACGTTAATTATAACCGACCCATTAATTTTCGGGCGATTTTATTGGCTGATTTACTTCACGTGGTGCAAACTCACAGGACAGTTATCACGCAATAACCCCGGTTTGAGTGGATATTTGCCCTGCGAAATGCTGTAACGATCATTTCCGTTGAAAAGAAACAAAGCCGGTGGAAAAAAGGCAGCAGAAGAGTTTTCATTTTACATGGAAGAAAAACAATCTCGTTTTCTGGAGTCTACTGATAGTGACATTAAAGAGCTGATCGCAAATGCTGTTCCGGAAAGTACAAGAAAGTCAAGAAAACATGCTGTCAATGTCTTCGAAGGTGAAGAAAGTTACGAGCACCCTTTAGAGATTTAATCCCACGCGAACTTAAACTGAGTCATTTTATACAGCAGAGAATTTAATAAACTGTGTTTACCAACTATAAAATAAACCAACCGTTCAAAGGAGGGAAAAATTGCAGAAGTACTTGAAAGCATTGTCATCCAGACTTTGCACATTCTGTCTTTCATGGTTGAATTAAATTTCTATTTCAGTAAGCAAAAAAGCGCCTTGTTTCCGCGTTTTCCACTCGCAGTGACAATTACAATGATTTAATTTTTTTTTCTGGGACCAACACGCTCTCTTTCTAGTCAAATTTTGAACAGTGCATCAAAAAAATACGAAGCATCGCCATCACATTCAACACTGGTTTTTTACAAGTGGTTTTTTACCGAGATATGAAAATTTATGGGAGACATAAAATAAATAAACCCCTTTCTGGCTTGCTGGTATGTTGTCTGATAACATCCTTGGCTGAGAGATTGTCCTCAAAATTTCATATTTGCCCTCGAAGCTTCGCTTCTCGGCCAAATAT
>OX421449.1:37360897-37378397 GCA_949126865.1 Montipora capitata | reverse complement strand
ATTAATTAATTTATAAATTGCTGCTTAAAAGCAGCAGTAAATGACTACTGAACAATTTAAGTCTCGCTCAGGTATTCTAAATGATAGTTTTCAGGCCCCACACATGAAAATTTAATTTTAGTGCCCATTGATGGGGAGCAGAGTAAAATCTTGGGAGAACACACTTAAAACATACTGTAGGAAAAGCTTCTGAGGAAAACACACTTTAAAAATAAATTGAATAAATTGCTTCAGTGAAGTTTCTTAAAATTATGGAGATGCGTGTTGATGTGCATTTTTTTTGTGCACGCAGATGTTGTTCACCCATTCACCCCAGTGACTGACTCTCAGGAGAGGGCAGGTTAAGAATAACCGTTATTCTTGTTATCACGACCTGAATTCTGACTTGACACTCATTTCCAAAAGATTTATTTAGCAGTCTTCAAGAATAAAATTACAGTAACTGTAATCACACACACATTGTACCAGATAAAGCAGATATTTATGGTTCTTAATTGCAACAAGATAAACAATGAACTCCATCTGTGCAACCACTAGTCAAGACCACTTACTGATGACACATGTTTAAGTTCTTTCTCCTTCTCATATTTTAGTCTGTCCAACAAGCCTCTCACAGAATCAACATCATCCAGGGTCATTTCTTCCTCAACACCATAATCCTGCTGAGAATAATATTATCAAGAAGTACAAAATCCCTTTTGAATTATTGCTCACTTTTAAAATTACTTGGAGCAGTCAAATCAGTCCCTTAAATTTTAATTTATGACAAAGGCATTCAATTTGAAAATTTTGGACTTTTTTTATTATAACACCATTATAATAATAATTGTAATGTAATATTTAATTCAATAAATTCTGTCCATGTACAATTTTGTTCTGTGGTGTGACCAAGTTCCTTGGACAAGAATACATTTTTTTAAAAATACAATAGTACTCCAAGGGAAATGGATAAAGCTACATGTACAGTGTACATATTTGGTAAATTTAAGGTTTCTCCAACAAAATAGTTTAATTTTAACACCTTTACAATGGTGAAGATACTAACACATGTTTGCTCAACAACCATATGAAAGCCACCATTTTTAGTAATCAAAAGCAACCATTTTGAAAGAACACTTTATTTTATTAGTACACTGTAGGTATTCTGCAATATTTAGATACACGAAGCTTGAAAAGAGCCAGTCTAAGATACCTCATTATTTATGTGTTGGGCTGTATAAGGTGTCCCATCCAGTCAAGCCTCAAAACACTTACAATATTAACATTATTAATGTATCAAACCTTCTCCCACACACATGTATACAAACATGTATAAGGAAAAAAATTAAGAAATTTCGCAAATTTTGAAGGCTAGGAATTGACTTTTAGAATTAAAGAGGTTAGGAACGGTTCTTGCATGTTTTCCCTTCATTTCTTGTTATTCTAGTAACCTATCTTAATTAAAAGAACTTTTGAAACAAGCAA
Source organism: Montipora capitata (assembly GCA_949126865.1). Classification (NCBI taxonomy): domain Eukaryota; kingdom Metazoa; phylum Cnidaria; class Anthozoa; order Scleractinia; family Acroporidae; genus Montipora; species Montipora capitata. The sequence goes on along the minus strand of OX421449.1, from coordinate 37,376,933 downwards.
TATCATTATCAGAACAAACTCATTAGGTTTTAAAAGTAGTGATACAAAGTTGACTTGGTGTAGAACATTTTGTACCCCTGAGATAATTACAGCTTAAAGCTTTGGCATTAAGCAACACTGGAGCTCACAAAACTTAAAGCAATGAAAACTAACAATCACCAGATTAGAAATATACAACCAAACATATGCAAAACTATTTCAGTGTAGCTGTGTTTAAATGTGAGAAAGATGCAAGGAAAGATAAGATATTTATTTTGATTCAAAGAATTAATGTCTTCTGCATCACTTGAGCCCACTTAAAAGCAATTCACCAAACATAAAGAAGTCAAAATTAGACACACAATATTCAAACTCACGAAATTATTTTCTTGATTGGCTAGACTGAGAAACACTAGTTTAGGATAGCACAGCAAGTGAGAGGAATATATCTTTGCCATTTTGTGGCTGAAATAAAGTTAGCATTCTAAAACACAAACTTTCCAAACATTAAAACCACATCACTTCGGCTGAAGCTTCAAAACCGCAAAAAATAATAAACAGCACTTTAATCGGTTCAGGTTGAGTAGCTCTCTAAAGAATAATACCACTTATTTTGTTCTTACCTGCATGTGCACAACAGTTATGCATATAAAGACCATATTTCTTTTAAAAGCAGCTGACACTGCCACCACAGGTGGTTAGGTTTAGATATTTATAACCTGTACCTTGAATGTAATCATACAGCAAGTTTGCAGAACATATAACCCCACTTGTCATTAATTACTCATGTCCTTAGACAGGAAATTAAAGCATGTTAGGATAATAATTGCTAATAATGACTGTACCAGCACTGAAGAGAGGTGTAAAAGAGAAATTTAAGATACTTGTTGCTGAGTGTATTTGGAGAATGCAATTTAGACAAGAGTCAACAAATAATACCAACCAATTTCACTTTCTATAAGGAAAAGAACTGAATTGTGACATGTATATACATTGTAAAGCAAGAATCTTCACACATTTGTGTGAAAGTTATTGAATTCCAAAGCAGGAATAGGAATCAATAGTAACAAAGCCACTGAAAGTTTAATCAAGCCTACCACCTACCAAGACTTTCATTAATTTACAATGCTGATACCAAGATTCTCCTAAAGTTTGAAATTTCATCTTGGTGCTTACTAATTAAAGATATTTTTGCCCCGGTGTGTGATTATGCAGGAAATGTAGATCTTAACAAGTGTCATTGAAATCCAAAAAGAAAATTGGGGCAAACCATGCATTTTTCAAAGATAATTCATGAATAATATTTGTAAAAAGCTTTAAAATACAAAGCAATGTATGGCATTCTTTCTCAAATTGAAGCTTAAGAATCTCTCAAAAATGCATGGTTACCCCCAATTTTCTTTTTGGATACCAAGGGCTACAGTACTTACTAAGATCTACTTTCTCCAAATAGTTTTAAACTGCGCAAAAATATCACTGTATTAGTAAGCATCACCGATAGGAAATCCGAGTATCTGGAGATGCGCAGAACATATGCACAATAACAATACTCAAAGGCACCATCCTTAAGACAAGCTTCATGTGCAGAAGAAATTGAAGTTCAAAATCAAAGCGAAAATTTAATTTCTGAAAGGATATTGTATCAATGTTTTTAAAGCAGCAAAAGATTTTAAAAATCAATGAAATAAATAAAACACCAGTAAAAATCATTAGTTTCAAGTCACCTAAGACAAGGGAAATTTTCTTCCCTTCACCATGATGAAGGAGTGCTTATAAATAATAATTATCATGATTAGCCTTTAATTTTTATCTCTAAAAAAATTCCAACTACATGTAGTGCACCATGTCTTTTTTGAAAGCATGAATTCATAAGGTTTTTATCATGACATGGAAATACCAATTGAAAATACACAGAAATCTTCAGATCTACAATAGAAGAATTATACAATTCTGACAGAGGTAAACTTCTAAGAGGCTGATTACTAGATGTTGCTGCCAAAAATGTTTATGCCATTTCCGTAACTCAGTGTAAATATGTCAAGCTTATCGTGTTCTGATTTCTTGAGGTTATTTAATAATTTAAACAGTTCTGTGGTGACAGAGAAGTCAGCAAAGGAAATAGAAGCATATTATAAAAGCTGGACTGGACCCAGGTGGACTCTGGACTCAGGACCGTCAACCAAAAATTTCAATTTCAAACAAAAAATTAAAAAGCAACAAGCAAATTCACTTTCAACTTAACCTAAAATAGTTTTACTAGTAGATAAGCGACACCATTATCTGTAAGCTGGAGAACAGAAGGGATGACTCGAAAACGCAGACAGTGTATGTGTTGGTTGTTTGGAACGCACGCGCATATTCAACTTGGCAAACTAATCTCGCTCTCATGTGTTGCATTGGCTTTCGTGTTCATCATATTTTATTTTGTCTCTAAGACTCTCACTGCACTGTTTTGTTAAACAAATGATTTGCTTCAGATTACCAAGAGGACCTTTGACAAAGAGATTTTCAGTGTTAAAGATTGGTTGATAATAAGGCAATTTCAACATTTTGCCTTCTGTGTTTGGCGGCACAGTGTTGCGTGACTTTGGTGAACTGATCCAATTTTTAGAGTTAACTGACCTGCCTGCAAATTTCCCTCTTGTCATGGGGGATGTGTTGTCACTTCATCTCAATAAAGAAGGATGTTATTGCTCTTGACCTCTGACTTAGAGAGGGCAAAGTAGCCCAGACCACTCTTATTGATTCAGTTTGCCAGGCTTAGTATCTTTGAGAATAATTTTCTTAAATCCAAATTAAATCCATAACAATTAAATTAAAGCCTACCTCAAAGAACAAAAGAACTGGCAGTCTGAAGCAAATCGCTCTTATAAGAAAAAATGCAGTGGGATTCTCAGAGACAAAATAAAATACGATGAAGACGAAAGCCAATGCAGCAGATAAGAGGGAAATTAGTTTGCTAAGTTAAATACGCACATGCGTTCCAAACAACCAAAACATGTGCTTTTTCGAGTCATCCCTTCTGTTCTCCGAATTACAGATAATGGTGTCGCTTATCTATTAAACTATTTAACTAAAGTTGAAATTGAATTTACTCTTTGCTTTTTAATTTTTTTTAAATTGACTTTTTTGGTTGATGGTACCATGGGTCCAGAGTCCAACTGGGTCCAGTCCAGCTTTTATAATATGCCAGAAATAGCTACCTAATTCCTTTAATTTGTCAGTTATATAAAAGAGATTGACCCCAAGCTAGTGAAAAATCTAACTGACAAGTTCATTATTATTGACAATTTGCTTGATTCAGAAGTAAATGTGAACCCCAATAATACAGTAAGTACATGACATTGTATTACTTATAAGCTTCTTATGAAAGTGGAAATTACTTAAATTGATGATTATAGGGAAATTGGTTAAAATGAAAGGAATGTGTTAGCTAACATTGAGATATCGTTCCTCTGTAGAATGATATATAATCACAACAATCATAAGTCTCAGTGATTTACCAGGAACAATGCCTCTGTATGCTAGATTTGGGTTAATCAATTTTGCCAAATTAGCAGATCATGCAGAATATGTTTTCTTTTGAACATCTGAACATTATAAGCACAGTACAGATTTTCTTTAAAGCTTTTTCAAGCTTCACACATTCTAGGAACAGTAAGTTTAAAAAGTCTTAACAACTACAGTATGATTTCCTTTCAAATGCTATTTTATATCACCCAACATTAACACTTAGCAATACAAATTGTTGTGTTAAATTTATCCTCATTTGAAGAACAAAACCTGAGGTAGATATTTAAAGAAAGGTTCCTTTACAGCTACATGTACCACAAATTTAAGCCGTTATTAGACAATGATAATTGAGTTTAACAATGAAATGATATATGAAATGGATCATGTATTGAACTGCAGATATAAAATCTAGTGAAGCTATGATCCTCGCAGTTTTGAATGCAATTTTTGCAATTGACTAGAGCGTTGCACGGGTATCGCGAGGTCACGGGTTCAAACCCTGTTGAAGTCCTGAATTTTTCAGGCTTCTCTATGCAATTGCAAAAATTGGTTTCATGACTGCTTCACTTAATAATTGGGTTTGTCCTTATTTGCAGAGTCATAGACAGGGATGGTTAATGCATAAGGTATTACAGAATCATCACATGATTCATGAAGAGCTACATATTCAAACACAAAAATGAAAATGCAAAAAAGGCTCTTTTCCTCCTCTTGTGTGCATTTCTCACTTTGCAATGTGCAGATCTAGGCAAAGCGTTTAGAAAAAAGCGTAAAAGAAAGAAAGACAACAATTAAAGGGGATATACGGCACAACTAAATGCATGAAAAGAAAGGCATTAATTGGTAATAAGGGATCACATAAAAATTTGATTTCAATTTTGTAATAAAATATTATTTTCAAAGCAAAGCATGAAAGGTTTCTCCAGGAGGTCTGGAGCTAGTGTTACAAAGCTCAACCTGTAAAGAAATTGAATAAACTACTTTAAGAGGCTGTCGCGCTGTAAAAATAACAAAATGGCTTTTCTATTTCAATAAATCCGACGTGAAACGACTAGACAGTATTTAAGCTTTGCATAATCCATAGAAGGGGTCGAAAGATCAAGGACTACGTGGCAATCGGTTAGTCAGAAGGAAACTGCGTTTTCTTTAGCCGGTTTAATATGGTGTTAAAATTGAATTGAATAAAAGGTCAACAAGAAAGTCCTTTCGTGATCGACAGATTCACAAAGTTTACTTCGCATCTCCTTTCCAAGATTGTTCGCTTATGATCTTCCAGGTTGAGTTCGCCGAGACCGAGTACAGATTTATTTTTATGCCTTGGCACATTGATAAGGATCGTTTCCATCCAATTCTTTTTCCACAGCTTGCAGTCTTAAGTTTCTCTACGTAAGAAACCCAGTATTCTCGAGCTATCACAGATGACCTTAACTACATAGTTTGTATCACTGAAACGGTAGAAATTGCTCTTCCGTGTCGCAACAATATAGATGTACACAAGCACATGTACACCCTATAGTTCCATCACTGCTGCTTTCAAAACCCCTGAAGATTAAAGTGCTAAAGAAATGAAACACGCAAAACACCATGCAAATGACATTTTAGACAAAAGTCTGGAACACCAAAGAGTATACCAACGATCGCCGAATAGAAGTTATTATTGGGTCGATGGCGTGTATTAAAGAGAGAACGACGTTGCCTGACAACGTTGAATAATTTTTACAGAACAACAATACATATCTTACCTTTTCTTCCATGTTTTCTCACGTTTAGAGGAGAACTGAGTTTGATAGAAGCAGCCTTCCTTCTGTGTTTGGTTGCTCCTGCCGGCTCAGGATCGAAGGGCTACCAAGACCAGATGTGATAACAAACAGACACGAGCTGACAACATGAATTTTACATTTCACCTCAAAACACAGCTTGAGTTAAGGACTTCCCCTAAATCACCTTAATTGAGGACACAATAGTGAATACCACAGGAAAAAAAAAACAAAGCACCCGTGCTCGAAAGCTCCCAAACAAAAGCTGCAATGTTTCAAGTGAGAAGGACAAAATGCGCTTGATTCAGCCCTATTTAAATTGACGAGTTGTGATTGGTTAATTGTCCATTTATGCTTGCGTAATAAAGTGATTATTTGCACGTGCTCCCGTTCCAAGTGACTTTTTGTGTCTATGTTGAATAAGAATCAGGAATCGATCGTATCAAATTCAAAACGAGGAAAATATCGATAAAGACAAAAACAAAGGAGGACTTTAATTACTATTATTCATTGTGTCGTATTCAACAAAAGTCATATGAAACTGTTATGACAATATTAACAGACCACTCTCTTTTAGTGGTCTTTAGTCTTTATTAGACGAATATCAATTACACAACACGAAAAATCTTTAAACAATTTGCTCAATTCTTTATCTCTAGCGTGTCCTTTGTCGATTTTTAAGATCTATAAATGTCATCTGACACCCCTTTGATTCGATAAATGAAGTCTGGCGACTGTACTGACGAGCCGGCTCGTTTGCCACCCACTTTCGAGCCAACAGTCTGACATGCGCCAGTATTTTTTCGACTCGAACTTTCAATCCATTGCCGAGCCAAACGAGTCACCAGTATAGTAGACCCCAATATTTACATAGCTCGTTATTTCATCTAGAATTGACACCAGAAAAAATGTCGAAGTTGAGAGCCGGAAAATGTTTGATTGATCCCAGTCTGGTCTTGTTTTCATAGAGACGTTAACCATGGGGTTATTGGTGGAAATGCCTTCCGGTGTACTTGTTTAGGTCAAGTACCGTCCGCTTTTTCTCAGTTTTTTTTTTTCGTCTCGTGCTCTCTATCTATTTTATCGTATTTGTCTTGTCCAAAGAGAACAGGATATATGACACTTGTTATATAACACTCGTTAGATAACTTGTTATGACACTTGGCATGTTTCTCCCTGTCTAACAAGAAGTGTTTCAGTCCGAACCGGCTTAACGCCAAACCTGACCTGCGCGAACAGGATCCGGGTTCAGGAAGATTCACATTTTTAACTTGATAGTTCGCCGGTTTCATGTCATTTCAAAATTTTATTGGCTTAAAAATATTTAGACCGCCGTCTTCATTCCGCTATTCTTAACTAACAAAGTAAAGAGAGATCAAGAATTAAATTTGAACAAGACTGAATGTGTTCACACTCTGATCACTGCCAAAATTCCTTTTAGAAGAAACCTTATCTGTGGGCAAAGGGTTTTTTTTTATGAAACAATGACCATCACGCAAAAATTCAGGAGCTCAAAAGTCACGGAAACACTTTAGAAGTAAACATTGCTCTAGTGGTGACAATTTCTTGATGCAATACAAACCCACCACCGTAACTACGTTTAAGTATCTCTCACTCGTGTGCTTCGCTAACTCGTGAGAGATACTTTGAGCACTCGAAGATAAAACTGATTCGTATCCCCTCGCGGCCATGTAATACCCTCTATTTATTATATAGATATTGATGAAATGTCCAGATTTAAAACAAATTGTTTTCGTCATTTTCGAAATGATGAAAAAGTGGTCACCAACCGCTAAAACACGAATGTTGTGTAACATAAAACAAGATGTGAAAGTTATGAAAAGCAAATCATGATAATGTAAAGTTTAGCAATAAAAATGTTAATGTAGTAGAGAAGAATTATATTGAAGCACAAAAGTATCTTACAGTGAAGACGAAGCTCGCGTTTTAATGGCTAATCTTGTTCGTTACCATGACGACACCTATATTCTCACGTGTGAAAGATAAAAATTTTTTGGGATATGTTCACTGCGCGCGGTGAAGATATGATTTTTTACTGAGTAAAAGGAGAAATCCTGGTATTTCATCAGTATCTATATAATAAAATGCGATAATCGCGTTAACGTTAACTGTCCAATGGGACCCGACATCTCATATCCAGTCAACTGCATTACACCCCGTCTTTTGATTAATAAGCCTTCAATGAACATTGCCTGGCTGTGTTCAGTGTAATAGACCTTTTCGGCTTGTACATTTTGTATTCCCAATACAGATCATGTGATAATACGCAGGAGGTTTGGTCTTTTGTTTTGTTCATTAAAATGAGGGCATGCAAGCATGAATATGCCTGCATGCACTCTTTTTAACTGTTTGTAACCTTTTTTTCCTTCCTATTTATTCATATATTTTCACACCTTGGTGTAAAGCAACATAGCATTTTCCAAGTAATAGACCAGGCGTCCAGAGTTCAGTGCCATTTTGAATTGGGCACTTCGTGAGTACGACGCTTTCTGGCCGCCATTTTAGCAGGTTAACTTACAAGTTTTACGGAGTCTGGTGGCTTCGCGTTGCTACCTGGAGATGCTTCAGTGGATTCATGGTTTAGAGAAATTCCTATTCCACGAACCTGGCGTGTTTATTTAGCGACTGGATTTGATTTTCGCGGAAAAAATCGTGCTTGTTTTGGGTCGATCGGAGTCCCGACGCTGGCTTCCGTCTCCTACCTTGTCACTATATTATCAAGGAAGGTGAACGGGGACCATTTTCCCCGAAACTTCGTGTACGTATTAAAGACAACAACAGCTCACCACATGATAAGTTTTATCGATTTTTTTATTACCATTTTCTAGCAAATTTTCAGACCTAAACTTCGCCTCATATGTTCTCTATATTTTAATACCTACGTGACGCACACAGTGAGCCTGGGTTACCTGTGATTAGGGCAGTAACACTGACATGACGCGAATAGTTCTTGAATACAAAGCGAGCAGCACGTCTCTGAACCATTTCAAGCAGATTGATGGTTTTTTTGGGTGTACGGGTCCCACACACCTGGGAGCATATGATAACGTAGGTCGAACTAGTAAAAGATGACCGCGGGCTTTGACTTCTTTTGAGCAGCTGTACAAGTTACGTATGATAAGGTTAAGAGTGCGCGTTGCCTTCTTTGAAATGAAGTTCACTTGATGGTTCCATTTGAGGTCTTTAGAGCGCTGCACAACGAGATAGGGAATGGGTTTCGCGCACCTCGAGTCTCGTACCGTTTCAAGAACATCTCATTATTAAAAAGCTTGCTAAGACAATATTTACGAGATGTTCCCAGCTGTTCTTTGTCTCCAGCTCCTAAAATGTCTGCAGAAACGACGGTCACACTTCACTTCACTTCATTACAATCTTGGACACTACCATAATTATCTCTTGTATAGCGTGTCGCTGCAGCGAAATAATGCAATTGATCGGATATGAGTTGTTATTGTCGGATTTTATTACACTAATATCGTTCCTCATTTTCTCTTGACAGTGCATATGTACTAAATACAATATGAGCGACCGTATTGTATCGGATATACAATGTCGAGCCGAAGGCGAGACATTTTATATCCGATACAACACGGGCGCGAATATTGTATTGTGCTTATGAAATGTCAGCATTTAAGAGTTAATGTACACTAGGTATTTTTGGTGATTCAAGACATTTTAACCATGAAAATTGAAAGAAACGTTTATCTAAATGAAGAGAAAGCTGTATCAGAAATACAGATATTGATTAATAAAACATTTCTTTTGTTTTCCCATCATGAACTATTAATGAGTTTTACAAGTGACATTAAACACTGAATGACTGGTCCCTCGGGAAACAACTTAGTAAGGACTGAATTGGATACGAGTAACATACGAATACATACGAGTAACATGAGCACACACGAGTACATACGAGTAACATACGAGTACATACGAGCAACATGTAACATATCTCTTGAAAAGTGTAGTTAACCAAACCGTAAATTGAAAGCTAAAATGTTAAATGAGTGCTTAGGCCTAATCACTGCAACGAGCGCTTAGGCTTAATCTGTAAACGAGTGCTATTTTCTTCACTCGAACTCGTGAAAAGTGTAATTAACCGAACCGTAAAATGAAAGCTAAAATGTTAAAAGAGAGTTTAGGCCTAATCACTAAAACGAGCGCTTAGGCTTAATACTCGTACGTACTCGTTACTCGTATATTACTCGTACGTACTCGTGTGTACTCGTATGTTACTCGTATGTACTCGAAGTACTCGTATGTTATTCGTATGTACTCGTGTGGTGTTTTAGTCACTACGTCGTCGTCGTCGTAGATCTTAAGTTCCCTGATTTTACTCTGTGCGCGCCCAGTTCTGTAATTCTAGGGATTTTGCTGTCAGGGATAAATCTCCGGTAAGGAAACAAATGCCATTTTTCCCGCTCTCCCAGTTTACCCAAGGCTTAGATAACTCATTTTTTCGCAAGGCGCAAGAAAACAAAAACGTAAAAATTTAAAAGAATCTGCAAAGTTTTAATTTAATCTTTCATTTACTGTACACGAGTCAAGTTTTCTGTCACCAATTCGCTGTACATGTCACGGTATTTACACAATGAAAATATGAGATTTTAAGAAAAGTACGACGTCTAAACTGCATATCCAGAACGCGCGCCTCTTTCCTGTCATTCGCCGCTTCCAAATCCGAAAACTACAATTTTGTAAAATGTTTGCTTCTTTTAACATAATTTTCCTCCTTAATGGTCCGCCATTACCAACTTCTAAAGAGGGCTCGCTAAGGAGAAATGACGTCACTTACTAGAATGAAAATGAGGCGAATGTGTCTGTGAGTAGTAAGTGTGTTTATGCACGCACAGTAAAGAAACTCTTGGCTCAGTCGCGTTTTATGTACTTGAGAGAACTGCATCCACACACTGCAATTCTAAACTCTGCGTTAGGTAAAAGATGTCATCTCTCCTTGAATACAGCTCCCGAAATACAGCCCGCAAGTCAATTTGAATGGGGGTAAAACAGTGCATTAAACAACAAAAATTGCACTTAAAAGTGAGAGTTCTAATTGAAATTAGAGCATGAAATTTCTCCAGTCGCACGTTTTACAAACAAACATCTGAAATTTGAATTTAAAAACGGAGACCGGAGGTAATTTTTTTCTTCTTTGAAGTATTTGTAAGGTGAACTTTCGACGTAAAAATTATACGAAAGAGAGTTTCGCAACTTAAACATTTTCAGAGGGTAAAGCACGCCAGTTTCTTTTAAAACTGTTTGAGCCCTGCTTGAACTGATTGCGGCAGAGACAACTTACTAGAACGAAAATGCGGCGAATGTGTACATGTCTTTGAAGTAAAAATTCTACGAATGAGAGTATCGCAACTTAAACATTTTCCGAGGCTAAAGCATGCCACAGTTAGAGCCCAACTTGAACTGATTGCGGCAGAGACAACGACATTATTAAATCGAATAAAATTTGACTAGGAAGCTACTCTGTTACATGACACATGCCCTTAAATACAATACTTTTCGCCGCGTTGAGTTCATTTTGTAAGAAGGAGTTAGATATACATATTTCAAGAGTAGCGAAGAGAGGTGATTATAATAATATTGTTCCTCAAATTATTAAGATTGAAGACCATAAGATATTTAGTGGTTTATCACTTTTACTTTGGGATGAGAAGAGCAGAGAGAGCATCGAAAAACTTTCCACGGTCCTCGCTCTTTATTTCAATCACTGCAAAAAACGAAAACAAGCGGACCAGTCAGAAAATTTTAAATCCAGACTTTGAAGTCTAATGCAAGTTTATATCAGCGACGGAACGCGTTTTTGGACTAACAATGGTTCTCCATGCCCATCCTGAACAAAGAATCACACATGCAATGAGATGTCCCTTCCCCCAAGGGATGATACTTAGCTTATCGTTGACAACAAGATTTTTTAAAGCCAAGTTGAAACTTGAAAATGGTCGCAGCGAATTCCACGGTGTTTCTAGCCCCTGATGTCATTCCGAAGCCTTAGACTTCGATTCTCAAATTCATGAAACCTAAAAGACGTATCTGAAGATATATGCGCGTAAGCCCCACTCAAGCATGATTTTCTCCAATATCTAATGTCGTGGCATAAGGCAACATACTGAAAATCCAGCTGCAATAAACTCTTCCTATCTATCAACTGTGGCTTTGCCAGTAAACGCAATTACAAAAAATAACTTCAAGTTACCTGCTGGATCAAAATGGTCGTGAATGGTGCGCGATTTCGTCTTACTGGCCGCCATTTCAAAAGCTTTTCCAAGGAAACTAAAAAAAAGCAACAGCAAATAAGGTAAATATGGACTTAAAGATTATAAATACAGTAACAAATAAACTTTTGCTGAATATCCCCTTAGTTTTCAGTTTGCGATTGTTGTCTTTTACTTCTAGGTCGCATGTATTAACGCTAAGTTTGATTTAGCACTCCATATATTATTAATACAAAAGAAATTTTATCTTCCACGACGTTTTCAGTCTAAATCACTTACTTCTTGCCTGAATCATCAGCAATTGGGGGAATTCCAATCAAAAGACAAGTACCTGAAAAGCAAGCAAGCACCAAAACAGGATAACTGAAACACCAGGCTGGTTTCTATTTTGTCGGCATTAAAAGGGCATAAAACCCATGCATGTTGAAGACTTCAGTTTCCGTTCTCTTTTGGCGTTAGCCGCGTCCAAAATGGAGGGCTTCTTACAAGGATGACTTTGTCTTAATTCACCTAAAATGTGTTTACTGTTTCAAATCTCAAGAACGAATCATTTTTAAGTATATCCATACCTTTCTCCGAATCCAGAGGCGTAGCAAGAACGAATGGTAGAGCTGCCGCTTTCTTGTTTTTTGACTTAGCAAAAACGAAAAAAAAAAACAACTTAGTAAGGACTGAATTGGAAAAGCAAGCCTCTGCTTGTCTACGTCTCCTCAAAAACGCCCCCGCGTGCTTAAGTTCTCTAATTCTGCCATTCAGATTATTTAAAAAAGTAAGGTTTTGTGAAGAATTTACATGCAAACAAGACAATATACGGTAAGAGAACGAATACCCGTATTCCACGATAATTATTTTAAATTTTTAAGCGGTTTTTTTCAAAATGGCCGCAAGCCGTTTTGTCGATGCGACAGACGAAGAAATTGATTGTTTTAAGAAAATGTATATTTTTCAAATAACCACCACTGTAATTGTACTAGCACAATTATTCACCTCAGGCTCCGTGAATATCGATGAATAAAACCTCGAGATGGTCTCGATTTTTATTCACCGATATTCACCTCACCTTCGGCGCATAATTGTTTATCATGACCGCGTGATCCACTTGAACAAACATTGACCGATGAACTAATAATAGATTTCAAATAATTTACATTTGAATAGGGCCAAATATGGGTGATTCGCTTTCAAATTAAGTCCACAACAACACAGAATAGGGTTTGCAAATTTCCCTTGCCATATTCTCCTCTTCAGAACTGAGCTGAATAAGAACGCGCCTAAAAACCAAGAGTAGCCCCCATAAAGAAAAAAAACATACACCACAGTCACGAGCTCCCTTAAAAGCAAGACTCAAGTGGACTAATACAAAAGAACCTTATGCATGAGTATTATTTCATTGTCCGTGGGATAGTGAACCTACCATCGCTACGTAAGCATTCAAAATAAAGTGCGCCAATGCTCCCAGAACGGCTGGTTTACTAAACATATTCAAGTCTGCTATCCCCTACAAGGAAACAAACATAAAACAATAGCCAAAACTCTCCAGTTTTGAATGGAGTGGAAATAAAACGCAGTTTTTCGATGGAGAACCGTAAGAAGTGAACAAACGCATGCAATCACTTTCTTGGCATCGTTCCCGCCAATCACGATCTCGCAAATAATCAAATACAAAACCCACAGCAATTCAGTGCAGCAGCAGAAAAGTGACGCTTCTGATTGGTAAAGAAAGTGCCGCGAATATGTTTAGCCATTTACGAAGCGAGGTAAAACAGCGCCAATTTACACTGAAAAAAGAATAATTACGAAATCCGAAGTGAACTGAAAACCGTCCTAATAAAACAATTCCACATGCACCTTCTCTGCCGGGGACGAACAAAGTGGATTTTAAGCCACCACGCAACGCTACGAACCAAAAGTACCATTAGTTTAATAAGGACAAATAATTGAGCACCATTTGTGGCAAGCATTTTAGGTCATTTCCTTGCCGTAAGTACTCTGCAAAACGGGAACTTCAGTAAATTCTCAAATAACCTGATACGAGATCTTCAGGACAATGCATTAGTTCATTCCTACTAGTGCCAGACGCACACTCACCTCTCTAACGTGAGAGTAAAGAAAGTGTCCAGCGCACATCACTTGATGCATGCCAATCAGTGTACTAACTTGATTAACAACTGCAATCAACTGAAAATGAAACCAAAGAACAGAGATATGAAAACGATACTTGAGACAGGAGCCTAGTAAGGCACTGAGTACCAGTCGCGGCAAGTCAGAGTCGTGAGATCTTAGAACAGCCGAGACGAACGCAGTTAACACAGACACAACATGTTGCTGGACTGAAATTTGTTCAAACATCACAGACACTTTTTGACTCGTTCGAAAAATCCTCAAGAGAAAGCCAGGATTTCGTGTAATGGTAGGAAGGCCTAAGGGAAGGCAATTGCAAGTTGCTCCAAGACCCGCCTTCTTCTCACATTTTCCGCCTTTATAAAGGTATATCTCACCCTTATTATATCTTTCAGATTGCACGCGCCCTCTTATTGGCTACATTAGCGGGCCGTATTTTTCAGTATGGCCCGCTAAATTTGAAAATTTGATAAAACATTCTCCAACAAGTTTTTTTCTGTCATTTATGTTACATAAACTTGTAAAGCCGTTTGAATCTTGCAAGCAAATTTCAAAAAGCCACGAAGATTTATTCGTATTTTGGATTTTGACCTGGCAATCTTTGTGCAGTTCAACCTTCAGCTTGACGTCAACTAGTTTCCTTTCCCACGTGCCTGATTACCTCAGAAATATAATAAATATCTTCATAACAGCGGTTTTCTCGGTCCGTACTGAAACTTACGGACTCTCGTTTCCCGTTGATTTGTGGCCCGCGCGCTTCGCGCTTTGGCAATAAGTCAACGGAAAAAAACCTCGGTCTGTAACTTACAATACGGACCTCGAACTCGGTTTATAGTTAGAGGTATATATGAGATGCCAGCTATGTCAAAATAGTTTGACCTCAAGAACAACTACATCACCTGTTTCTTGCCCATTTCGATACCATCCTGTAGCTTGTCAGTGTTGGTTCTGAGCAAAAAGAAAGGGAGCCACATCGTATTAATACCCAAAGCACGTCATCTAGTAGAGAACGTAAAGGGGAATTTAACACCAGTTTCTTCAGAAATTAATTCATTTTCGTTGGGAAACTTCACTAACATTTTACAGCGTGAACGAGGTACCTAATCTGAATTTTGGTGTTTTACTCCAGAATAACACAGCACAGTGTTCTAAGAAACACACCCCTTGAGTTTGCTTATCATGGAAATGATGATCAAGGATGAAGTTAAACTTCAACATTTGGCTCAGAGCTGGACGCGAGATGAAAAGATTGTAATAAGAAAAAGAGAAAGAACCTATCGGCAAATTAGTTTGGTTCCTGGTGATTTTCCCTACCTTGACAAAGCATCAAGAGCCTCCAAGAAATTGTCCCACTTCGTCATTCCCTCGTTCTGGAAAAAAAAAAGACTTCGTTCGCGCTAAGAATACAGAAAACGGTTAATTGCTGTGCTGAAGACATGTACTTTAAAAGAAAAAGTATTTTTCAAAAAAAAGGCTTCAAGAGATTTGAAAATCGCCGGTATTTTGGTGAAAATCCACCTGATAATCGGGTCATTAAAACTTACCGGAGCCTCTAGAAGAGCGTTTACCCCATAAACAACATCACTGGCACTTAGCTGAAACAAGAAACCAAAACCTGCAATTAATCACGTTTAAGTTGTTTACTGCATCTATCATAATTTTGTCATCTCCCTTTATACCTATTACTGCTGCCAATTAGTTTGCAGCAACCGTTCGTCGACCGTCAAAAACAAAAACCGAAATTGGGGTCGAAATAAGCCAATCACAGCTCTTGAGGTAATCCATTAGCGCGTTACGCTAAAGTGATTGAAGGCAGTGAAAAACGAGTCGTTGATTGGAGTCCGCAAACCAATGACAAGCGTAATATAACCAATTAAACTACTCTGTGCAATTTGGGTTGTGGTATAGTGTGCTCTACATACAGCGCAAAAAGAGAGGGGTACATTTCTTCAAGATGCTTTAGAACTCGAGCGTTATCAGTTACGACAACTGTGCCTTCATCCTCAAGAGAGGGAAATCTGGATGTCGAGTCGTATGAATCAATTGCTGGCTAGGTAAACTTCGCTGGGTACCAGAGGCTTTGCTCTGGTGTGATCCGCACAAAAGAGTGTCCTCCAGGAACTCTGTGCCTCAAGAATGCAAAAGGAAAAATAAAACAACTCTGTTACCCAGAAAGCGTTGCTTTTACCTTGGTTTTGAATCCATACTGAACGTGAAATGATCCATAAGAAATCTCATCCAGCCTTCAAAATAGTAAACATATTGTGTATAGCATCTTAAGATTTTCATACTACCAGAAGCAGTTTTCTATTGAGAGTACCAAGCCATAAATAGCGCCCTTCAGTTTGATTAATAATAAAAATAATTTTCTCATTATTGCTGTCTTAAGCATATAAATGAAGCCCAACGCAATGGCTT
>OX421449.1:37348397-37355897 GCA_949126865.1 Montipora capitata | reverse complement strand
GATCAACAAAGATATGATAATGATGATGATAATGATGACATTGTTAACAGTCAACAGGTTAGCTTCTAAATGTCATTATGTTTATTAGAATTTTTAAAATCTGTACACACACCTGCACCTGTACATACACTACATCGTTGCAAGGCATGAATTCTCCAAGTTGTTTTTAGTAGAGTTTGTAAAAATTTGTGCAAGCCAGCGAGCCATGAGAACAAACTCGCAGTTAACGAAAGCTAACCATTTTAAAATGGATGATTAGACTTAGATGCCGGTCAACATGCTAGTCATGCAAGCCATGCAAGTCAACATGCATGACTCGCACAACTCACATGGCTCACTGGCTCGCAGTTTGTCAAGACCCCTTTTAGTATCCTACCTGTCAATTCTTTCATAAAGATACTGATGTGTCAGGCCAATGGCTGCCCACCATAACAAGTCATTGCTATCTTTGCTCATTTTCCATGCCAATTCATACATTGTTAAGGCCGCCTGAAAAACGTGCAAATAATTTTATTGTATTACATGGCTAGGCTTTCCACCCTACATTTCTTTGAATGTGCTTGGTATACAATATTAACTACAGAATTACGAAATGAGCAAAAATACAACATCTAAGTTTAGTTTTTCAAATAAGGATTCAATAATTTCTTTTGCAATCATTGGCTAGTTGTTATTATTGAGAAAATGCAAAGTTGACACCATCAGCACGCATGGATAAAAATACCTGTTTCCACATGCAAAGTTACTTCTTTCAAGCTTTCCAGAATTCTCTATTTTCGAATTCCCCATAATCACTTTGTTTGCCCCCCAAATTTTGCATAAACCATTGTTTTCAAATGCTCTTGGGGACACTGCATATTCCCAAGAGCATTTGAAAACAATGCTAAATATGCAAAATTTGCAGGGCAAACAAAGTGTATTATGGGGAATTCGAAAATAGAGAATAGGGATTTAATCATCCAGAGCTTTTGGATTTAAAATTCATGGATCCTTAACCTCACTTTCAACTCTGTTATGATGCAATATGATCAATTTAAGAATAATTACAAACTATGATAAATACTACATCTAGAATATACCAATGTTGGAATTTCTCTTTCTAAAGATAGTGCATGTAGTAAGAATTTATAAATCTCAGTTCAACAACTTACAGCACTTCCATGAAAGGCATACGCATAATACTGGTATAAAATTTCCTGCCTGCAGTATAAGGAAGATAAATATGAACCAAAAAGAAATAAAAATCACTGGTAGTTCTGTCAGCTTTCAAGGGTTGGTATCAATGGAAGCTGACGGTGCTCAGTTTTACAGTTAATTAACGCTATTATAATAGCTACAAGGATCAGAACAGGATCAGAACAGACGTTGAGGTCACCAAGGATCGAACTGGGGTCCTCTTGCTCGGAAAGCCATGCACTAACCAACTGAGCATAATACGCCTGCTCCTAAGATTAGAAGACTTTTCCAACTGTTTTCTGCTGACACACAAAACTTCTGGGAATAATCTGTAAGATGCTGGTAACGACGTGGCCAAATTCGGATAAGTGTCGACGCTGCTTGCTGTAGTTAGACTTGGTTGGTCTTCGGGGGCTTACCGCCTCACACAGAGTCCAACAGACTAGACTTGAACAAACTCAAGACTTAATTACATTCTCCTTTAATAGCTAAATCACAGTGCTTATATACATAATGGTAGCTAGCTGAACATGATTAAATATGTGAGGGAGTATACGATGTTCCGTCCTAGTAAGCATCCTAATTCGTACGTGAGCATAACGACTTACTTACTTATCAATACATACGTAAATCCTGAGGAACTAGGCGTTTAGAATCCTACATGAAATCCTAGTAGAAGAAAGGACTAGTTCCTACGATGCAATACGTTGGCTTTGTATGCAACACGTAAACAGCATTATTTGCACGTTTGATTGAGCAACAATAAAAATGTACTTCCGATTCGTATCAAGCGAATAACTGATCTACTTATAGTTCGACAGGTCACGTTAGTGAAGTGTCACGCTTTCCTTAACTTTACTACAAATCTATACCAGGCTTCTCCAGCTTTGTTGTTAAAGTGGTTATAGGCGTGTGCCATAACACTGCAATGCATGCGACAACAGCTTACGACACGCCCACGACACGATTTACGATTGTTGTGTACGTCAGAAAAAATGTCATAGCATTTTAAAACATATTTTAAAATGCTGCGGCAATAGTAAGTCATGACGTAGGCCTGTCGTGAGCTTGTCGCATGCGACAAAAATCATGCCGTGTAAATCGGCCCTTACAATGGTCTCCTAATGTTCAAACTTTCACATTTGACAACTACATGTAAGTTACATGTACATCAACTCAACAACCCATACAACGGTGTTAAACTTACAACCATGCGAACTTTGCAAGGAGGCGTGACTGTCATTGAAATTTGCACACCCTGATTGGCAGATAATTTGTAAACAATTTTTTTAGGTGGCCACAGTAAGGCACGTTGCACTGTAATTCGAGAAGCCAAGTAACTATTTTCAACCATTTCAGCCAAATTGGAAGCTATAATGGTATTTAAAACACATTAGACCACAAATCATAGCCTACATGAATGTTTCCCATGGGAAAAAGATAAAAATAATGAAACACCTTCATAATACAAAAAGGTATGGCTTTGGTTTGCTAAGTCAAGCTTGGTTACACAGTTGAAAACAATGATCAACCAAACCAATAAAAAGCTTTTTTTTCCCCAACAGAACAAGAAAATACCCCAACCATTTAGAAAAGGTTTGTCCAAATAGTACAGAACTTAATAAACTACTGCAATAAAGTTTCATAAACTAAAGAGGAGAATCTCACCTGTTCTGGTGCCAGCGCCTTTTTGACTGTCGTTTCGAAAGAGGAGAGTCCTGAAAAAAATCCAATTTTTGTCATAATTTATTGTATAAAGGATGCCAGGTTGAGAGTTTGAGTGAGTAGTAACTTAATATCATGATGACGTAATCCCAGTGATCCAGCCAGAAACAT
Source organism: Montipora capitata (assembly GCA_949126865.1). Lineage (NCBI taxonomy): Eukaryota > Metazoa > Cnidaria > Anthozoa > Scleractinia > Acroporidae > Montipora > Montipora capitata. The sequence continues at coordinate 37,352,885 of OX421449.1, read as the reverse complement.
ATGGTCAGCATGTGTACTTTAGGAGTCAGTCTGAGAATAATTACCGGACCAGGTATGTAGTTTTATGGATGAGGAGCAGCGATGGCAGAGTGATCATTGAGAGCACAACGCTAGTCTTGCCTCCCACGAATGTGGCCTGGGTTCAATTGTTGGCGTGCCATGTGCCATGTTGTTGCTTCTCCACTCAGCTCCAGGTCTTTGTCTTCCAGTTTTCCACTCTCCTCAAAGACCAATATATGACTTTATTAACTTTGTTTGAATAGACTACCCCAGTGCTAGAAACAGTTGACACTTAAATAAAGTTCATTTCTGGTATTCACTATGTAACGATATGATGCACTATGATTTGATGTGTGCACAACCAAAAGATGCTAATTTAGGCAGCAGTACAGTGCACTACTTACTCCATCTGCAGTTCTCCTTCGTTTTGAGGAAGGTTCAGATCCCTCTTCATCAGACTCTTCAAATTCATCCTCAAAAAATAAAAATGCACAGGTTGAACTGACATGGATTTACTGGTGATTCAAATTACCCTATGAGACAGTCTTAGAGAGGATCTGGAAAGAGGGGTGGGTGACTCCCCCAATGGGTGTCAGGATGGCTATCCACGTCTCAACAACATATGCAACAAGGTTCAACTGAGTTTCTGAATAGATAGTTCTGCACACTGCTAAAATACATTTTTCTCTCTGTACTCTCACAAAATAAAAGAATTATTGATTTGATTTGATTTGATTTTTTGTGATAACTGACATGTAAGAATTAAATTGTGATCATTCTGCCTTGAAGCTGATGTGCTTCCCATTAATAAGTCAACAAAACAGGACCAGTATAAACCACAAAAGAAAAACTGCTTCCCACAGACTCTGATTAGGTAGTTTATAATAATTATTGAGAGACTAATAACAAAAGTGCTTTACATCACCAAGCAGCCAATACAAACAAAATGGCTTCCTGTAATCCTAATTAACTACAGCTGAGGTAATGTTTTGGTCCATTACATTAGTTCTTTGTTTTACGTGGTTGTCATGGAAAGTGGATGATATTTCCTGTTCGGCCCACCATCAAGGCTCCCTCCTCCCACCCCTCCCTCCTCTTCCCTCCCCCCCCCCCCCCATTCACTTCAGTAAATAACAGTTTAATACCTATAATAGCATACATGTATAAATCATCATCTATGTAAATTTACCTCAGAATCTGCATAAATATCATCAAAGTCAGGAACTGTGAGGTGTTCTCCTTCTTTCATGAGCAGTTTCACTTGATCCTGGTTGTAGATATTATCCAGGTCCAAGGGTCGATGACTGAAAATACCGGTACAAGATTACAACATCAATAGACAAAGTAGCATGTGAGGGCCAAAAACTGGTAAAATAATAATAAAAATTCAGTTGCACCAGTGTGTTGGAAAAGATTCTTTTGGGAGTTTTCTCTTTTCCTTAGAAAGCAAAATGAAATCATTTTTGGACAGTCCAGTATTTAAAGATTGAGACCCTGTACTTGACTTCAATGGATTTCTTATTCTCTTCAAGAACAGGACCAAGTCTCTCTACATCACGTTATAACTTAGTTAAGTGACCTCCAAATGGCCTTCTCAGGGTTTTCAATAGAGCTTTTAGTAGGCAGCAAAACAGGCAGAGAATGGTCACAACACGCATGAATGTCACACTTTATGAGGACATGAGCTTTTAAGGGGGCTCCAGGGGCCACTAGCTGCCTCCTACTGGAAACACTGCCTTAAGTTTAGCTGCTGTGTAAGAAAATTTTCAAAACTATCCTTATTTTAGGATATTTTCTAACATATAACTCAGTTCAATTTTGAATAAATTAACAACCTCTGTCCGCCAAACCTCCGATTGTTTGATAGAAACTAGTCTTTATTTCATTTTATCCTTACTTTGACAACTGCAATGATTAATTTACCATTTATAATTATAATTTTCCATGACTTTCCATGACCGACCATAAAATTCCACGACTTTCCAGGCCTGTAAAATGAAATTCTTAAATTCCATGACTTTCCAGATTTTCCATGACCTGTACGAAGCCTGATGAGAAACATTGGAACAGAACACAAGCCTAGGGTCGGGAAAGTTTTGTTCATGAAAAACAAAAGAGATGCCTGAATTCTGAGTATTTTCGGCAACGATGTCTGAGTGTTTCCCTGTCCATGTCAAAGGCGGTGATCAAGGAGCCAGCACACACTTGTTAAAGCAGCAGTCCAGAGCTTGGTGTAAGCTGCCTGATTTGTAAACTACATTTGAAGCATGACGTGACGACATTCACAAAAGGTCTTTTCGGTTAGGATAGATGAAAGACATTGCACACAGCTGTACAGAATGAAAAGGAGCTTTAAAGGGGGCTAATTTCACCCTATTTCAATGTCTTTCCATCAAATGAATTTCAAGATTTTGGATTATTCATGTACTCTCTTTGGGCAAAAATGCCAAAATTTAATGATATTACCTAGTGTTATATTCAAATACACTAATTCGTACTCAAGAATGCGGTAAATGCATTCTAAGAGACCCAGATCTCAATTTTTTTCCCAGGGGTAGATGCCCCCAAATTCGGGCCTTCGGCCCTGGCGGGAAGTGCACCTTTGGTGTGCAATTTGTCCTTTGTCTGCCTGCTCCTCAGGTTTTGTTGCCTATGAAAATTCTTATTGAAAACCCTGACACAAAGTTCCTTTGTGTACTCCACTATGCACACTCATCAAAGATGATGATGATGGCTCAAACCAAATCAATACTACATGTATCTGCTACACTTTTGGAAAATAGAAGATGAAGATTTTACACATAGAAAACCATCCATGACTTTTCTTTATATTCACCTGTCGGCAATGTAGAACATAACATCTTCCTCTGGCTCTAGGATCTCAAGAATGTTCAAATTCCCTCCACAGTTTATCAAGAAAATGTGCTTCAGCTGAAGAAAAAATAATGACAAATTTAATATCATTGGCTTGTAAGATATTCAATCAAAATGACATTTGGACATGTTTTGCCAACTGCAAAAAATGGGAAAAACAGGTTCTTGCTACAAACCTTTTCAGAGGATTCATGGCTTAAAGCCGGTAAGGTACAATGCTAACCTGTTCAAAATGTTCATGATAAGCCCTCACTAAATCTTCCTTGCCACTGACAGGAACAATAGTGTACTGTACATTATCACATTTGAAAAGCCACTACCAAACAACAAAGAGCGAAATAAACAATTTGAATACATTAAAGTGCATATGACACAAATTTTTTTGTTAGGTTGTTCGAAAGAGCTTTCTCAAAGTGATGAAGAAAGGCGTTTATTTTATTGTGGTAGCTCTCTTGGTTGCTGAGTTATCCAAGAGCACTTGTGACATCACATTAGTGGACACAAAATGATGTAAAATCACAAAAAATGGAATATCTCTGAAGACTTTATCTGTATAGAACTGAAGCTTTAATTGCAGTTGTCAAGCTCATCACAAAGTTCCATGATATGGCCCACTGTTACCTTTCCATGGCATTCACAATGGGCCCCAGGTCCTCTCCGTCCAAAGGGTAAAATCAGAGTTTAAACATTGGTAAACAACGAAACCCCCAAACACCAAAACACCAAAACAGCAATTCAAACAAAGCACCAATTGCAAACAACATGTAATTGACCCAACCATACATTGAATACTAACCGACAAAGGTTGGATTTGAGATTAAATATTGTTTTAAGCCCAATTAGGCCTAAAACGTTATTGCTCCTAATCTCAGTCTTAATCTGAAACCTAATCTTAATCTCAATGAATTAGAAGCAATAACGTTTTATGCCTAATTAGCCCTAAAACGATGTTTAATCTCAAATCCAACCTTTGTTGGTTAGTATTCAATGTATGATGAGGTCATATATGGTGTTTTGATGCTTTGTTTTCGCTGTTTTGGTGTTTCACCGTTTCATGGTTTAGTAATGCCCTCAGAGTTTGCCTCCCCAATTGTTATTTGCTCTTGGTGTTCAGTCAGTGGGTGTGAGCGAATGTGGGCACGAGTATGTTGCTATGGTGACATCATAATCACTATCACAATTGTGTAGTTATGGCAGCATATCAACACTGCAGAGTTAGTATTTGCAAAGATATTCCATATTTTGTGATTTTACATAATTTTGTGTTCCCAATGTGACATCACAAGTCCTCTAATTTGCATAAATCAAAATCTTGAATAACTTGGCAACCAAGAGTGCCATTGCAATAAAATAAACACCGTTCTTCATCAATTTGAAAGCTCTTTTGAACAACCTAATAAAAAATTTTGTTTGACATGCACTTTAAAACAGATAAAACTATGGCCGTAACAAAATGGTAGCCTTCATTCAACCATACAAGGTCATAGGAAATCAGTATTTAGGCTTTGTTCAGTCCACATTGGCAGATTCAGATTGTGTAACATATAAATTGGTTTTCACATAGCCTGCATGGCTGGTGGGACTTTTGGCACCAGAGGCAATAGACCTTTTCGG
>OX421449.1:37343397-37345897 GCA_949126865.1 Montipora capitata | reverse complement strand
AGAAAATTACGATTTCTCAGCTTTCAGATGACTCTTAGACAGCACTTATATTGCAAAAGAGTGACTACTGAGCTGCTGGCACCTTTCGTAGCATTCAGTAGCATTCTTTGAAGAACGAGTCACAATACAATAGACATAATTTTTATGCACTCATAAACGAAATTGGATAAGGTTTGCAGAAGTTATACGTTAAGAATTTTTCGTACTTTCTTTTGTCAGAAGAGTTATACATTCCATAGAAAATTAATAAGAAACTTATGTAAGAGCAAGTTAAACTAGCAAACCACATGTACATAACTATTATTTTATACGAAACTCTCATAAAATACCACGATAAATTTCCAAATTGAAGATGTACGTAAACTTAAGAACTTACAACTCAAGTGAAAATAGTAATGTAACAGTACATGTACGTACATTCGATATATACTAAAAATAAATGTCATTGCTCAATGCCACAAAATTCCATTCTACGTAAGCTAATATTTAAAAATCTGATTTATCCAATAAACAATTTACGATGTACTACCTGAAGAATCTTGCACGCGCACAAAGAGTCCACATCCATCGAGACAAGAACCAAAACTCGCTAAAAGAGAAAGGTACGTACATCAGTTTAATTTGTCGGCCATCTTGAACTGGATGCTCGGAGTTCGAAAAACCCACCTGATTTTTAACAACATCGTAGACTTCCTCTTTAAGCTTTTCAACGAACATATTCGCTTCGAAATTGTTTCGAAATACAGATATGAACCTCAAAATGGGAGATGTGGATAACTTGTCGCAATTTTATTTCGAGAACGAACTTTCAGAATTTAATTTTCGGCGGGAATAGATAGGCTCGACAGGGTTGTTAGGTACCAACTCTTACTCTGTCAATAATAGGAACGCCTGTCAATTTTCTGTATGTTTCAGAAAGACGGAAGTTGTTGACGACAGTTCATTGCATTTCTTACAGCAGCTTCATTGACAAGGGCCTAACCACATGTATAAACCCAGTGCACTTATTCTTTAATTGCCAAATATTATTCAAACAACCAAAATATAATTGCCCATAATCCGCTTTCTTTCTCCGTTCAAAATACTTTTTCCAGGAGATCGATAAGAGAACGTGTCGTGAGCTTTACTCAAGATTATTTTCAGGTGCATTTATGCTTTGCCCTTCAGAATGAGAAACTCTTTCTGATTTTTATCTTTGTTCAAGTATATCTACATTTCTTCAGATTATCAGTAATATTGATCTATACTTGATTCAAAAACACTCGGTTTCGATCGTGCAACATAAAGTATTAATTAGAGCGGTTCACGTTTTAAGTATGAATTTTTTTAAAGTGCTTATTGATTTCTTCTCAGTTCAATCCAAACAAAGAAACAAATTTACACTAACGCCGATAACATTAAAATCTCATATAGTTGTCGTACCAAAGAGCTATTTTCTTCTTTCAAAACGGAGTAATGGTGTTTTGTCGGCTAATTAACTGCCAAACCTGCTTTCCATCGGTCACGCTGTGTTTTGAAAGATGACAAAAGAGGCACGCACACCAGACAATGTAAGGTAACAGTGTTTTGGAGCCTGGAATTAAAGGGCTGTCAAAATAATTATAAGAGCAAATTCGTAGTGAGTGGCTCGTTAAGAGGATAAAGTTTTTTTCTTTGACTAAATATTCGACTGAGTACAGTAGTAACGAAATTGTCACGAAAACCTTTCATCGGAAGGAAACCGCAAGTTTGGTCGGATTGAAGGGTTGTGGTTAAATTAGCATATGTATTTTGCTCACGCGCAACAAAAAGTCAAACGCGATTCAAAACAGGTCATGCAGCTTTTAATTTAAACTGAAAATTCCCCTTTGTTGGAAGAAGACTTTGTTTCGTCTACAGACAATCCTTCCTAAATGTGGCTCGTTTTCTTGCCTAGATTTATTTCCTGTAAGACGACGTATACAATTGTTAAGAATTCATCGTGGGTGAATAAATAAGTGAACCAGGTCTTTTTTTTTTTTTTTCATTGCGCTTTGTGTTGTAATTGTTATTTAAATTTCCCAAAACTCATCTGGTGACACTTCAATTGCAAATTCGCTGATACGGAGTCATACATAGGTAATGAATTCACTTCTTTTTCTTTTTTTGACAGTTATCAAATTTGGTACCAAAAAGTGGTAGATTTGTTGAGTTGAACGCACCCCTTGCTGATAAATGTGAAAGGAAAGATGAAATGATGTTACTTGCGCGTTGGAAAGTTGTATGATGTTGTGTTACCGGAGTTGCCTGCAGCTGTAGCTTGACAAAATTTGATGGTCAACAACTGATTAAAAACACCTGGTGTTGTACTTGATAGCGATCTGTTTGTGCTTAGAGGGGAAGCATTAGGCACCGAATAGTTTTATGCTAATAAGAAACACACTCCCATTCTTGGCTTCAAAAAACAAATATTGCCTCCCTTTTATAAAGGTTCCAGAGAAATGGCTTCCTCTTCTTCCTCGTCGGAAAGAGCCTGTTGAAG
>OX421449.1:37290897-37338397 GCA_949126865.1 Montipora capitata | reverse complement strand
CAACAAGTGTCCTTGTTCAAAAACTAGCATGCTGGTTTTTGAACAAGGACACTTGTCAAGGACGATATTTGCTGGTGTAAATTACTTGCCAAGTGCACTTGTCAAGGAAAACTTGTCATATTTTTCATTTAAACTACCAAGGAAAACTTCAGTGTCAAGGAAAAACTTGTCAAGGAAAACTTGCCCACTGTACACACTAGCAAGTTTTCCTGGACCTGTCAACGACAGCTTGCTATAGTGTAAATGAGGCTTCACCCTCAAGCACTGACGTTCTCCCTAAGGCCTCAAATTTGGTCATTTCACATTGCTTTTTTGCTGACGACGGCAAAGAAATGGACAAAAATGAAAAACGCACGGCACGTGCAGAGAGTGCAAAGTTATTGTATATGCAAACGTTCTCGTTGCCGTCGTCGTTGTCGTTTAAAAGCTCCCTAATGACCGGTTTCCAAACAACGGACAAGTTTGTAGGGGGTCCGCGGGCATTCTCCCCGGGGAATTTTTGGATTTTGACTCTCCAAAGTCCCCTTTCCCGTCTTTCTGACCGATTTCCGTAAAACGGAGGAAACCAGTATGGATCGGCCTTGATCAGTGTAAGTTTGTTAACCGCACCAGCGACCGGCTGTCTTGAAGAAGAGAGCTTAGAAACTACATGAACTGGGCATAACGACAAACGGAGTTTTAAAAATCGTAAAGAAAGAAACAAAAGACTAGCGAATCAAAAAGGTCCAAAAACAAAGGTTTTGAGCTATCACTGTCAAAGAGATAACTCTTAGAACAGATATGAAAACGCTTTCCAACTACACGGAAAGGATTCATTTACGAGAAATTGAAACTGTCGAAAACTGTCTGCTCTAAATGCTAATTCAGTTCGGTGGAACGAAAATCGTCCGTTCCATTGGAAATTTTGTAAGACATGTGCTTTCGATTTAAATGTGCATGTTTTACTTTCATCACTGATTCTTTTGTCTGATCTGCTTAATTAATGCTGCAATGCACTGACTTTTTGTTTAAAAAAAATGGGATCTTAAGGCCTGGCCAAACGCTCGCAACATTTCAACGCAACATCTTGTAACATTATTGCATGATGTTGCGATATCTGTTGAACGAGCTAGCCAAACGTACGCAAACTTTTTCAACGCAACATGTAAATATTAATGTTTATGCGGCCCAGACCCCTAGCGCGCAACAAGTGGACCTAGTGCGCATGCCCTGGTGCAACAATGTTGCGTGAACGTGACTAAACGGGTACAACATCAGGCAACATCCAAAATGTTGCACGACAAATTTCACCGTTTTCAAATCTGATCCAACATCATCCAAAATGTTGCGAGCGTTTGGCCAGGCCTTTATATTGGAACCATTTCTGAAACAGACATAAACCGCAAGCAACTGTGCAGATTTCTTCTGTAGCAATTGGGTAAGATAAAATCCCAAGTAAGAGTTTTGCATCTTTGCATACATCGCAAAATAGAACTAGGCGGGATTTTTTTTTAGCTTTCATTCGCAACTGCTTTAGTTGCTGCTAGTGAATTGATCCTCAACACATGTATTTCAATTTCCGCAGTTCAAATATTTGAATAATTTAAAAGCGTATCTCCGCGCGCCCAAGGCGCGCGCGCGCGGAGCAACATGAGAAAGAAAATATGGTAACCCATCTGTGCGAGAAAATTTGGTTTTGGGCACCGTACGACCACCCTCCCCTCCATGTATGACAGAATGACCAGTATCAAAGGACCATACCGCGGACTCAAGTTTAGAGCTCCTAGAAGTCAGCTGTTTTTATTTTTTAGTTGACCGCTGACCAGCTACTGGGTTTCAATTGTATCGCAGGCTCAATCTAAATCTATATACTATATATTTTATCATTCATTCGTTCAACTCTTGCGGGATATCAATCGAACGCACAAGTGACAAGCTCCTAGTTGGCTTGATTGCTCAGTTGGTGGAGCAATTGCAGCACAATGGCACGGTCATGGCTCCAGTTTGAATCCTGTTCAAGCCTGGATAATAAGGACCTTAAGATCTACGACGGCGATGTCGACGAAACGTCACCTCAAAATATAACTTTGCTCTAGTATATATCTTTCGCGATTATTCCATCTCGTTCAAATTAATCGTAAAATGTGGGCGATGTATATTAAAAGTAAATTGGTACGAGCGGTTTCAAAGTGAAAATAGAGAAGGAATGATTCTCTGTTGCATGCAACGTTGTCGTCAAAACCTAAAATTTGGTGATTTCGCGTCGTCGTTACGCAAAGAACCGCACAAATATGTGCTAAAATCCGTGCCGCACGTGCAGCACGATTATTTGTGCTCTTTCAACCAATGATATCATTGTTTTTTGGCGTTGTGGTCGACGCCGCCGTCGTAGATCTTGAGGTCCCTATTATCAGGCGATGATTTTCAACTCGTGTATAACAAAATGTCCATAAAACAAAAGAACAATGCGAACGTAACAATATTTAATTAGCAAGGCCTAATCGGAATAACAATGGTTCTTTTGTCCTCCGGCATCTTAGTCTGGTATATGAAAGTCTACTCGAGAGCTTTTTGAACAAAGAATGCTTGATTTTAGAGAGCTGCGGCATTTTGTTAAACAAACAAAGGGATGAAAATATTTCCTTTATAAATGGTGACTCTGGGAGAAATGGAAAATAATCCGATTGTCGAACTTACGACGTAGGGAATGTTAAACCACTGAGCTATAGAGTGTTTTCACTCACGTGATCAGCAACCTTGCTTTTCTACCGAAACAGAAAAAAACGTTTGCATGATAATAGAGCTCAATTCCCGGAGGAAGTTGGGTACACAAACATGACCGCCATGACGTCACGTAGGAGACTCGTGAGTTAGTCGACCGAGTGACAATAGACCAATTTCGATATACTAAAATCCAGTCCCAAACAAAAGGCGTCATCTCGACGCTTTGGGGAATAAACTCACACAGAGCCTCGAGATGAAGCCTTTTGTTTAGGACTGAATTTTAGAGTGGTTTTCAATTGAGTGTCAAAAGTAATTAGCAAATTGCTTTGGTTTATGATTAGTTCACTCAGTGATTGGTCCAAAGTTCTCGCGCCACTTTTTCATCCAATCAGAAGTGAAACCAAAACCAATCGAGGCTCGCGCGTGCACATTTTCCCGCGCTTTGGGTCGGCTACGTGTAACGAGTTTTGATTGGTTTACCGGATTGTCTCCGTCCTTTCTGATTGGCTAAAGTAATTACTTTGGTTTTGGGTTTACGACACTCAATTGAAAATCGCTCTAATATATCCAAAATGGTCTATTGTCCCGCCATACTGCTATTATCTAAATTGAAAGAAATATGTATTTGAAGTGTGGGCTTTTAACGAAAGATTGAAGTGATCCTTGCTCTTATCTGGAAAATTTAAGCAATTGTCTCTTATAGACACACGAAAGATCAGGCGGCTTCGTAGCTCAGTTGGTAGAGCAATGCACCGCAGAGGATATGGATTCGAATCCCGTTGAAGCCCCCTGAATCTTTCAGGTGTCAAAAAGAGAAAATTGCTTTAATTGTCCAGACAAGTGCGAGGTCAATTCAGTCTTAGTATCTTAGAGCGAGTTTCAATCGAGTGTCGTAAAACCAAAACCAAGGTAATTACTTTGGCCAATCAAAAAGGATGGAGACAATCCAGTAGACCAATCAAAACTCGAAGTAATTACACGTAGCCGACACAAAGCGCGGGAAAATGTGCACGCGCGAGCCACGATTGGTTTTGGTTTCACTTCTGATTGGTTGCAAAAATGGCGCGAGAACTTTGAACCAATCACTGAGTGAAGTAAATGCAAAACCAAAGCAATTCGTTAATTACTTTCGACACTCAATTGAAAACCGCTCTAATTGTCGAAATTGGGCATAGAGTGGTTTTCAATTGAGTGTCGAAAGTAATTAGCAAATTGCTTTGGTTTATAATTACTTCACTCAGTGATTGGTTCAAAGTTCTCGCGCCATTTTTTTCAAGCAATCAGAAGTGAAAGCAAAACCAATCGTGGCTCGCGCGTGCACATTTTCCCGTGCTTTGTATCGGCTACGTGTAATTACTTCGAGTTTTGATTGGTTTACTGGATTGTCTCCGTCCTTTTTGATTGGCCAAAGTAATTGCTTTGATTTTGGTTTTACGACACTCATTTGAAAACCGCTCTATTCGTGATTGAAGTGAAAGAGGTGTCATATGTCAAAACAGTAATAACGTCTTCCTCAACATGCAAAGTCGGCATGAAATACTGATTGGTTTTGGTTGGCAAGAACAATACACCTGTCTCTCCGCTTAACATTATGCAAAAATTGTCGTGCCACCCAACATGGCCGCCTTGTCTCGTGGATGAAAACCAAGAATAGCATTGGTCCCGCTTTCGTGCGGTCTATGAGGCATAATAGTTTGCACTGAGAGGTTATAGCGACAACAAAATCGAAAGTATGGCGATTGTGACTTTAAAGCTTAGCTGAAAGATTCCCACTTCAATTTTTTTAAACCGAGACCAATTGATTGATACATTTTCCCAGGTATGATCGTGCATGTTCATGCAAAATCTAAGCATTCAAAGGACCCAGGATTTTAGCATTTGGTTTTCGGTTTTAGGCAAAAATGGTTTTCTCTTTTTGGTGTACGCTTTGGTAGTAGCCAAAACGCGGGGACGGGGCCGGGGCCTGGGCCGGGGTATCCTTTCTTTTCTTTTCTATCTTTTCTTTTCTATTGTTTTTGTTTTAATTTTTGTCGTTCAATTCTCCTGTACTGTTATTGTCGAATGACCGGCAATCTGTCCTTCATTTATGGCGCAAAAAAAAAAAAAAAAAAAAAAAAAAAAAAAAAAGAAAAAACGAAAAACAAAAATAATTAAGGAACCTGAGGAAGCTCTTAAGGGAGATCTGTCGGAGACACTGAAGACTCGGTGAGGTCCACATTTTAAATCGCGTTGTAATGTTTACTTCGTAAAAAAATAACAACAGAATAACAGTTCCAAGATGGTCGTCACGCAGTCACGCAACGTTCTCATTTGCTTGTTTGTTCGTGTTGTTGTTAATGTTGTCGTCTGACTTTACTACAAACGGTTTGTAGTAAAGTTAGACTCGCACAGGAACTTGCTAGCCAATTCTATTCGGACGTCAAGGGATAAAATCCAAATTTAAGATAAAAACACAACAATACTGACATCAATTTTGCGGAAACAAGCAAATGACGACCATCGTGGAGCTGTGACTATGTTTTGTTTCGTTTTAATTGTATTGCGGAGGTTTTTACGAAGTAAACATTAAAGTTCTAAAATGTGGAGCTAAGCGAGTCTTCAGTGTCGTTAGGAGTTAGGATATGTTACCCACAAAAATTTCGAAAAACAAACTAAGAGCTTCCGGGTGTTTCTTGATTTCATATCCGCAGTTCATATATGATCCATTTCATATATCATTTCATCGTTGATTCATTCCTCACGGGAACATCAGAACTCACGAATGACCTGCTCCCAAAGTCAGTCGCTTCATAGCTCAGTTGGTTTGAGGCACTTGATTTCATATCCACAGTTCACATATGATCCATTTCATATATCATTTCATCGTTGATTCATTCCTCACGGGAACATTAGAACTGCTCCCAACGTCAGTGGCTTCATAGCTCAGTTGGTTAGAGCGTCGCACCGGTATCGCGAGGTTACGGGTTCAAACTCCGTTGAAGTCCTGAATTGTTTCAAGCTTCTTTACGCAATTGCAAAAATTGCGTTCATAACTGCGAGGGTCATATCTTCACTTGATTTTTTTTAATACTAATTTCCACCATAAATGAAGGAAAGATTCCAAACATTCGAAAATAAAATTGAACCAAAAAATATTGGAAAAAAAAGACACCCCCGACCCCGCGTTTTGGCTACTACCGTACGCTTTCAGTTTCGCAATTATGCGTGTCAGCCGCGTGCAAATTCTGCAACGTAACGTAGCCTTAAGTTCGTGTGCTCCACCGTACACCCTGCCAGCAGAGCTTTTCTTAACTCGCCGAGAAACAACACTGCAGAAATCGTGTAAAGGCCTTATTGAGTATGCGCAAGCCGTTGCTTGGAGTTAATTATGACGCGCGCGCTGCTCAAACTTGCTGGCCCTCTGGTGAGTTTCAGAGAGGCTCTGCTCGCAAGGGTGCTCCACGTATTGCCAATGAATTAGTTCGATTACGATTCTAAAAACTTGGCTTTGCCGGCGTTTTTCGGTTTTGATCAAAAAATGTACAGTGGTTTGTTCAACATAACAAAGCCCCCCTCCTAATGGACAATAGAAACAACTTGTAACACACACAAAAATTATATCACGTAACTTTACTGCTATCTTTGTAACCGTCCTTTTAATTAAACGATCCGTTAATTACAAAGATGGTTCTTAGTGCACTGGCTTTTTGAGGTCGTTCGTTCTGTATTTTTAAAGATGGCTAAGCAGTAGCAATGTTTTGAATGGAGTCGCATTGTAAAATTTGGACACGATTGAAATAAGGGACCTTTTAAAAATCGCTTAATCAAGAAAGCTCTAAAATTTGTCCCTCCAACCGAATACTTTTTCCAATCTATGCCATGCCTCTGCGTTTGAAGATTTAACGGTAAATTAACTTATCCGTGAATCTTCTTTCCAGAAAGACTCACTCATTTAACTCCAATAGACCAAATCAGCAAACTCCAAAGTTGAACGTAATTCAAATCTCCCCGGATTAAGATTCTTTATTGTATTTGAATTATAATGTAGCATTCATATTTACGTCATACGGAAATTCCTGGAACAAAACGTTTTATTCCCAAAGGGTTTGAATGGTCAAGGATCAATTCAATACAAAATGACCCCTTAGCCTCCTTCATGTGGCAAAACCGCTGATAACTCCGATAAGGGCTATTGGGTGCAACATTAGGGTCGTTTATACGAGAGAAAATAAGCCACGGCTTACTCTGGCCGCAGCGTACATAATACGCGAAAGGAACTATTTATGAGTGTAAACTCCCAGGCCAGGATAAGCCGCGGCTTGAGAAAGCCGTGAGCCGTGTACCATTTATACTGGGTGTTCGCGTCTTATGTAAGCCGCGGCTTATTTTCTCTCGTATAAATTAGCCGATTAGGTCTATTGATTTTGATATTCATTCCTTGTTCCCAGGTCATATCGAACAGGGAGACCTGGAGACCTGGAACAGCTGCAAAACACATCCAAGAAGCCATCTAAGCCATCTCTCTGTCCACACATTAATAATTCTTATGACTTTGACAAGTATTCCATTTTAAATTTGTAAACGTATTCTATAATTAGATGAAATCTGGTTATCAAAATTGCACACAATTTCAAATGTAAGCGACTTTAAGAAACGACTTCAGCAAGAATGACACGGAAAACATTGTAAAATATTCACACTGGTTGATTTCAACTTGTTTAACTTTGACAAGTTGAGTCGACTTTCGAGGAACAAGGATAATAAAGTCGCCATCTGAAACTGAGAGCGAATGAAGATTCACTGTGAGGACTTGACGTCGTCCAAAAACGTTCACTTTGATGATTTTAGGCCAAAATGAGTTCCGGTTGATTTTTTTAAAAACCAGCTTCATAAGTCATTTGAAAGTCTTGCAGTTAGCTGAAACAGAGTGATACTGAGGTTGACATTGTTTGAAACAAACCAAACTGTTTTTCTAACATTGAAGCGAAGTAGTCAATTCCAGGCCCCAATTGTTAAAACGGTGGATAACTTTGCCGGTGGGTAAGTCACCGTCCAACATTTTCTATCTGTACAAAGATTTCAGTATTTGCTCATGTAACCACAAATATACATACTCTAACTACATCTTAGAAAAGATGCCATAGGAAAGCTTGGAGTGTGTTTTACGCTCTGGGTAATAACTTATCCACCGGATAAAGTTAACCTTCCTTTGAACAACTAGGGCCAAAAAGTAATTTACAAAATAAATTCAGCGAGGTGTGTTTCCAAGCAACAACAACTTTAGCCTCGTTGCCATTCAAATGTCAGGTTATCTAAAACAAAACAAAAAATAGCCTTCATGCTTGATGACGTCTCACTAGCTAATTTCACCACCAAGCTTCGAATTCGAAAATCAAAACTTGTAAATTTTAGCAAAGGAGCAAACTTGAAAAGAAAACCCACGTGCGAACAGAATTGCATGTCCAGATGATGTGAATAATTTTGCGCAAACGAGGCTTGGTGGTGAATTTTGAGCATATACCGTAATAATGCATGAGGATTATTCCTTGGTTGCTTTGCATTGTTCCTATGGCCGTTAACACTACAGTCATTTCTTGAACTCTCCATCTTTTCAAGTTCTAACCGAAGAGTTTTATAAAGCAGGGATGACAATAAGGCTTGTCATTCTGTTCCTTAAACGTGCCCTTGTTCAGCTGCTTGAGGCAGAATGCACAGACAAAGTGCTCGGGGTGGAATTTACGATGCATAGCAGTGATACAGCGGCCTGTAATGGGTTTCTGACAGCTGTAACAGAGGGTGCCGCGGCGGGAGTGATAGTGCATCTCACAGTATGGCCGTCCTTCATGCTCGAAGAAACTGCCCCCTGGGAAAGCTTGATGGCATTCCTGCAAAAAATTAAAATCGTTTCAGTCACTTCTTACAGGATGTAACTTGAAATTCCAATTGACCAGCTGCCAGCTGGCTTCATACCTGTGAGCAAGTGCAACGTAATCATTCGAGTCCCGTTCAAATGCTTAAGCTGCTTAAAGCCTAGTTTTTATATGTTGGGAAAATCCCAGACGATCGGGGATTTCGCAGTTTCCCGACCGTCCCAGATTTTGCCGACATATCTGAAAATCGCCAGACGCTTGTCCCAGATAAATGGAAAGTGCGCCAAACCAACAGTTGGCCAAACCTTGCAATTTGCAATTTGCAATTTAGAGGATTGGTAACGAGCTTAAGCCATCGCCGACGTCTTCGACAGTACAAATTTGAGTTTTCATATGTCGGGAATCATCGCCGACGATCGCAAAAATCTGGGACGCGTCGGGAAAATAGAAACGCTTTCTATTTTCCCGATTCGTCCCCGACCATCCCAGATTATCGGGGATGTCTACGGTTGAAGGTTTTCATTAGTCGGCAAAATCTGGGACGGTCGGGAAAATGAGAAATCCCCGATCGTCTGGGATTTTCCCGACATATGAAAACTAGGTCATTCTATGGGAATGACGCTGTGATTTAAATGAAAATCTGGACTGCTTGGACGATATCCATCAAGGGAAATTCAATATTATTTACGCGTCAGCTGAAGGTGCTATGAACAATTAAGCGTTTCCATAATTCACTAAAAGCAAAAGATCCGTTATTTAACAAAAAATTGGCAGCGATTACTGTCGACGAAAAGTTTGGACTGGACTGAAGTAAGCTTTTCGTTCGCTTGCAAAAGATAATTTATATTTACGCAAGATGAATTAATAAAACGCCTACGAACTATCAGAATCCATGTTTCGGAATCAAGGAAATAAATTGCATTCGTCAAATTCTTTGCTTACCTTGCCTAATGTAAGCTTGAGTCCTATATCATGGATTGCGACAAGATGAAGACAATTACGCAGCTCCCCTGTTAAATCTTTGCTTATTGTGAGAAGAAAGTGGCTCCTTTGTACAGTCATGCGATTTTCTAAAGCACTTTTACTTGCTATTTCACCTACGATTTCGTGACGACTTGACCAAAAACATACTGTGGCTTATCAAACTAGCAAGGAAGTTTTCCTGTAATTTCCAGGAGATTTAGTACGATTCATTTCGTCAACCACTCTGCACCAAGAAATAGCCAGCAAGTCGCACTGAAATCGTCGCTACTTTTAAACTAAAACCTCTTGAATGGTTTCATGGTCAGCTTTGGTCGAGTTTTGCATTTAACGGCCTTACTACCCATCGAACTCTGTACGAGTTATGTTCCTAAATTTCTTATTTTACGAGCGCACCGATTGCTGCTTACAAGTTCTGAAAATTGGCTGTTGTTTTCGACAACTTCTATTCCAACCGCTCTGCAAATATCAGCTAAAATTTGTCCATAAGTTTATTTTGTTTTCGATGGTTTAAACAAATTCTCGGAAGAAACATAACCAGTCGTACCCGGCTGAGAAGCAGCCGTTACAAATTTAACTTTAAAATTACACTGGCATATGCATTGATCGCTCGGTGTTTTCTCAAGGGGTACCTCGGTTTGTTTTGACGGAAGTCAACATGTGTTAACATGGCGTAGGCGTTTTTCAAAAATAGGGGGTCTTCTTGCAAGCGTTCCCTCGGTCTCTTGCCCCAACCTTCGCGCGGCCAGTTTGCGGAAAATCGTTTCGAAGCTCTTCCGTAGAACAGGAACGCTTGCTACGCAGGCTATTCGATTGCCCAATCCCACTACTGCATTTCAAATGACGTCAAAGCGAAATGCCTATCACTTTCGAGAAAGTTCCATGGAGAGATGACGTAGTTTGTATCCGCGTTCGCTAAGCCAATGAAAATTCGCTCTCATTTGTTTTTGTTCGATAAACCAATTAAATGTCTTGCATTTTTTTTACGTTCTGTTTTTACGTTTATTTTTCTAGGTCATATGAAATTCGCTCTATTACAACGGAGGTGTCACCCACATTCACAGCACCACAGTTGACTTTGAAACTCACCCCATTAGGGCCGATTTACACAGTACAATTCCTGTCGCATGCGACAAGCTTACGACAGGGTTACAACTCTTTTACGATTGTCGTGTACGTCAGAAAAAATGTCGCAGCATTTTAAAACATGTTTTAAAACGCTGCGACAATCGTAAGTCATGTCGTAGGCCTGTCGTAGCCTCTCATGCGACAAAAATCGTACCGTGTAAATCGGCCCTTAGGATTCTTAAAACATGGATATTGTTCTCCAGAGATGGGGTAAGAAAAGTGACCCTACGAAACGGATTTGCTTTCTTACAAGAAAACTGCAAAAGTTCTTCCCTGTGTGTAGAGTTTACGGACTTAAAGATATATGACGGCGACGGCAAACGTCACCTCAAAATATAACTTTGCACTATTTGAAGTCTTTCGCGAATATTCCATCCCGTTCACCTCTCACGATGTAGGTGAAGTATCCCAAAAATATATTGGTACGAGCGGTTTCCGGGTAAAAATAGGAGATAAGACGCAGCTCTTTACAACCTCTAATTTCATTGAATCCCTTTAGGACGCAGCTCTATTGTTTTTCGAGTTTGGGTACATTGTTTCTTTTGCATCGTTCTTTGTGTCCAACGTTTTCTGACCCAATCCCGAGAACCGTTGAAATAGCTGGGTACTGACCCAAAAATAGAAAATGAAAGGTTCGCATTTGTATGCTCACATTAGGACCGTTTATACGAGAGAAAATAAGCCGCGGCTTACATAAGACACGAACAACCAGTATAAATGGTACAAAAGCAACGTTCACGGCTTTCTCAAGCCGCGGCGTATCCTGGCCTGGGAGTTTATATTCGTATAAATAGTTCCTTTCGCGTATTATGTACGCGTATGGACAGAGTAAGCCGCGGCTTATTTTCTTTCGTATAAACGGCCCTATTGTCGTCAGTGCTAAAGCCGCATATGTGCTAAAATGCGTGCCACACGTGCAGCACGATTTCTCTTCGTCTTTTAACCAATGATATTTGGGAATTTAAGCAAAGACAACAGCTACGACAACGACACAAAGCAAGAATATGATTGGTCAAAAAAGGACAAATACTCGTGTTGCACGTGCACCACGAATTTCCGTGCATTTCTTTGCCGTACTCCACACAACAACATCAAATCACCAAATTTTAGGTTTTGACGACAAAGTGAGCATATAACAATGAACCACACATTTCCTATTATTACTTTACAACCGTTTGTACCCATCCAGTTACAGGATAGTTCGCCTGTATTGTACAAGGTGAACAAGACGGAATAATCGCGAAATACTTGCGATAATGCTAAGTTATATTTTGGAATGACGTTTTCGTAGCCGTAGCCGTAGCTGTCGTCTTTGCTTAAACTCCCTTTTATACAGATAGACAGAGAAAGAAGAAAACATTCTCTTAGGGTACGTTCGATTGACCGTATTCCGGAATAGGAATACATGAAATAGAAGTTAGAAATCCTTCGTTTTTACGGAGATTCAGATTAAAATTATCAAACACTTGCTAAAATGCTATTTTAAACATATATTATTATCCTTGTTGCTTCAAAAGCGCCAGACATACCGTTTTAAATCATCACTCCGCGTATTCTTATTCCGGAATAGGGTCAATCGAACGCACCCTTAATCTTAGGGTGCGTTCGATTGACCGTATTCCGGAATAGGAATACATGGAGTACAAGTTGGAAATCCTTCGTTTTTGCGGAGATTCACATAAAAATTGTCAAACATTTGCTAAAATGCTATTTTAAACATATTGTTATCAACCTTGCAGCTTCGAAATGCGCCAAACATACCGTTTTAATCATCACTCCACGTATTGTTATTCCGGAATAGGGTCAATCGAACGCGCCCTTAGAGTTTCTTTTTGAGATCGTATAAAGACAGCAACATGGTAACTATTCTCGGTTTTCTTATGACGTCACGGCCGCCATTTTGGAGCCCCGACCAAATCCTCCGGGAATTTAATTTTATTATTATGCAAACGTTTTCTTTTGTTTTCGTTGCAAAACATGGCTGTTGATCACGTGAGTGAAAACTAACAATAGAGAAATTGTTGTTGACGTCACTTATTGTCATTGTCACAAAAGCAATAACAGATACCTTCCCTTTGACTTGTTTACAGACGCAGTTTCCCGACCGTCCCAGATTTTGCCTAAATATTGGAAAAACCCAAGACGCTTGTCCCAGATTTTCCCGGTACTGACTTGGCTTCAGTGACTCTCGCGCTACACGAATCGCGTCACGCAGAACGCGAATCGCGTCTCGCCTGAAACGCAACGTGACTAACTTACATTTAAGCATTTAATACATCTCCTTTGTATTATTTCTGCTTGGGAATCAAGTTCAAGCGTTATGGAGAAAGGAAACAAACTTACCGAACACACAAAGCACTCTGAATGCCAGTGAGCACTAAGTGCTGAGATATAGCTATCCATAATTGGTTGGCCACACCCACCACAACGTGGTGCAAACATGGCATAATAATCTTCACGGCAGTAAGGCTTGCCATCTCTCTCATGAAAACCAGTCTCACCAAATGGCCTACCACAGCTGTTACAGACAAAATGCTCAGGATGCCATGTTTGGTCTAAGGCTGTCACACAAGACTGAAAAAAAAAAATCACAGTAAAATAGGACATGACTTCTTTTAGACAGTGTAAGTTGTGGCTTTCAGCACCTTGTTTGCAGCTTGGTTAAAATATGATACCCTTAGGGGTTTGCTTCGCTGCAAAAACCACAGATTTTTTAAAATTCTTCTTTCATTCAGTTTATTGTTTCAACTCTTAAATAAAACTTGATGGGTTTTTCTCAGCCATTTTTTTACTCTACAGGATATTGCACATTCGCTTCACAGTTGCATCATTTTTTTCCTTTTATATATTGCTATTTACATTTCATTTTTCTTTGTGGTTGTAATGTACCTGTTCATGTTCTTTGTACTTTATTTATAATGTTATACATTTCTAATAAAAGAACATTACTTGGAAAACAAAGAATGATACACATGCTGACATTACTCTTAGAAGTAACAGAGGAAAATAACAAGTACAGCTGCTATACTTACATCGAGTATTGGCCCATTACAGTAGGCACATCTTGGTGCAAATTGTTCATGATAGTCCCTCTCACAAAAGGGCCTTCCATCTCGCTCGAAGAAGTTGGTGGCTCCCAATGGTACCTCACAAGCAACACAAGTGAAATGCTCTGGATGCCATGTGCGGCCCAGTGCAGTACAAACCTGGCCAATGATTGGTTTAGTGCATGCTGCACATTCCCCCTTCTTTGTGGTACTGACGCCTTGTCTCGTCATATCAGACTGCAGGGAACCCAGCATAGAGTCCAGCTGGCTAACCTTTCCAACACCTAAATTTCAAACAAGCACATCTTAGCCCAACAGTTTGTCAAAGCATTGATATGCACAATAAAAACAAAAGTTATTTCAAAGGACAGACTTCATTTCTTAGGGTTTCACCACCTTGTTTGGCAGAATGGTCAAGACTTCAAACATAACTACTTGCAAGTTCCCTATGATCACCAAGGCCACACAACACTTACAAAACTGGTACATTTTTTTTACCTCTTCTTATGGCCATTCATATTTTCTTGGATCACCAGTGTTCGGAGTTCTACTACCCAAAAAGTTTAATGAAGGAGAAATGACAGCAAAGCTTGTCGTTCAGTTCCGTAAAGTTGACCTTAAGCGGACAATGCACCTTGCTGTGAGATCGGAACAAAGTTGCCTACGATTTTCATCTTTGTCAAGAAAGAGGAAATTCTGTAGGGTGAAAGGAATCCAGAATTAGGTTTTTTAGGCCAAGAGTTTAATGAAGTAGAAAGGACAACAACACTTTTTGTTCAGTTCTGTAAAGTTGACCTTGAGTTGAATGTACATTCAAAATGCTCAAGATTAAATCTACCAGGCACAGCAGTGTTACCTCCACCTGCAATACGCTTTAGACTGCTGTAACACATGGTGCCAAAGCGGACAGGAGAATGCACCTCGCAGTGAGATTGTAACCCAAGTCGCCTTTGATTTTCATCTTTTTCAAGAATGAAGAAATTCTGTAGGGTGATACGAATCCTTACTTGCACTTGGAGATTTAGGTTTGTTAGGCTTGGCGTAATCACCACTCAGCCTGGCCTGTGCAGTGGTGGGTGCAGCTGTGACATTCACTTTAAAATCTGACAAGGATGCCATCAAGTCATCCAACTCCTTTGTGGCTGTTGATGCAGTGCGTGACTGCCGACTATCCACCTCCCTTGCCTGCTGGACATGACTTCGTAGAAGAGATGGAGACGTAACATGAGCCTTGGGACTGTCAGGTCCATTTCTTTCACTTCCACTGTACTGTGCTTCTGTGGAAAAAAAGAATGAATTAGCGTAAGATAACTCATTTCAAACAAGATATAAATAGTGAAACTACAGTAGAACTAACTTGAACAAAATCCAATTTCTCTTGGAGTTGACCCCATTTTTTCAGTCATTTACAATCACCTACTTCAAACTCGGTCAACTTGAACTCAATGTTAACTTGAACTAATTTTACTTTCCCTTGGCTCTAATTTACAATGACACAATGCAACTTGAACTTTAAGTAAAAACTATGGCTCATAAATGTCAAAGTGTCAGAACATAGTTCATCGACAAGGCCCAACCGTGAATCTCAACTGATAAGAAGGCAATAACTTTACGAAAACATACTTGAAGAAAATAATTCTTTCTTGTATACAGTGCAAAAACATGTTTCAGTTTTAGTTTTCTGAGTATGTTATGTGGCAGCTCTTTGTACACAAGCCAAACTGGTCAATGAACATGGACAGTACTGCATTCTGTAACAGTCATTTCCTAAGAAACAGTTGAATAAGTCTAGAGTGGTGTGCACGTATAGAAAACCAGTGACACTCAGTTGTGTACTGTACATATTTAGTGAGGTCCTACACTAATACACAGTCACGATTCTCAAGTGATTTCATATTTCATAGAATGAACAAAATAGAAAACAAGACCACCAGATCGAAAAATGACCAAACAAGATTGTTGTTGCTGTAAAGAAGGTAGTGAACATTCACAGCAAAAGAAGATAAACTTTTTACCTGGGCGAACATCATGAGCTGCTGGAGAAACAGGACCCTTAAAACTTGACGATCGACCATTTGAAGCTGACTTTGTAGATGGGGATGTTACACTCCCTCTAGGTGAATCTGAATTAAACTGTCTGCCTAAACATACAATAACAGGCAGTCAAGCAAAGCATGTCACTTACAAATGCACCTTTACAGTGTGAATGAGATCAATAATAATTATTGCATTTATTTTCTACTACATGTAGGCTTGGTTTGTTCTCGGAGGGGAGTGAACTTTGATTGACACAAGGGGGAGCGGGGCTAAAACAATAGCTTGTAACAATATGATTACAACAAAACTTATCCCCACTGATATTCCTCTAATAATAGCCAATTAAGCCACAAACAAAGGTTAAACAGCAGGAACAATAATACAGTGGAACCCCACCTTACGAACACCCACTTTTTATGGTCCGAACAAAAGCCCACACATTCTCTTATCTGAAAAGCCCATTAATCCGACCACCCCGTTATTACGACCAACGACCACCTTTTGGAGTCCTCAGTCCTTATTTTCCTTACAAAATTACCCCGTTAATACAACCAGTTAAATTGACCAGTAAGTTGACTGGTTAAATTGACTGCAGTCTCAATGAAAAAATACTGTACATGGCAATTTTGATCCACCAGTTTTCCTTGAACCTCCAGACAACTGGGAGGATATGTTTTTCTGTGAGGTTAAGTCGGAGACACACTAAGCGACAAGTTGCTCCGTATGTCCTACATTGTACTTGCAAAACAAGTCACTGCGACATGACACCTGTTCAATGCACACACAGTGATCTCGTATGAGGGGGAATGAAAACAAGTTTTCTAACTCTAATTCGAGGCGCACACAGTGATCTTGTACAAGGAGGAATGTGAACTAGTTCTCTCACTCAACATGGCAGACCAAATATGATACTCTTTTATTGGTTCATTTTTCTTTTGTCGCCTCACCTTGTTGCTGAAAGTATACACACCGTGCGACCAACGCTGCTTTTGCTAATTTTGTCGCTGCGATCAGTTGCACGAATTCAAACTGGTTTGAATTTGTACAACTGATCGCAGCGACAATGATTTTCACAAAATTAAGCGTGTCACATGAAGCGAATTGTTGCTGCGACTTGCAAATTATCGCCTAGTCTGTCTCGGTCTTAAAGCACGAACAAGGAGAGGAAACAAATAATGCTTGTGAAAGTGGGGTTTGTAAGGACGAAATCGATGTTCACCTCTGGCAAATGTTATGCTCAAAATAACTTCATCTATGGAAGTGACATCTCGCTTGCAAGATGTGTTAAATTTTCAATATACAGAGGGCAATATGAAAACTGCTAACATCTCCCAAAAGTTATTATTGTGTTCAAAGTGATTGGCATAAGCAAAGACTAAGCCAATTGATGCTCACAGACTTTTTTCAAAACCGTTTGAACTTGCTAATGTGTAACGTGCTGTAAGCTACAATATAATGAATGGCTCCTTTCACATGAGGCCATATCCTGTTGAGAAACTGAAAGATGTCATTGTTTTTTCGCATTACATGTACTCGGTTTCGTTCGGTTACAATGATGGATTGTTTGATGGGGAGTTTCTTTGTTGAGTCAAATTAACCAAGATCTTAATTGCCGCAGGCAAAAGCTGTTTGTGTATAAATGGTAGCAGCAACGTACATGTGGAAAATTAAAAATTCTTCACAGAAAATAACATGAAAAATGATATTGATAATTTGTTTCTCCATTTACGTGTAAGTGGGTACTAAAAAAATGTGGAACAAGAAGATTTGAAAAGAAAATATGCACAAGATTACATATAATAGGATTTGCACTTTCAATATATTGATGGTTGAAAAGATCGCATGGTTTAAAAAATTGCTGGTTCTTTGTAAATTTCAGCTTCGATCAATATGTAACGGAATAAACCTAAACAAGTTAACTTTCGAGTACCTGCTAATATTAAGAATGAGATGTACTAGTTCCTTTTTGCCAAAAATGACTGTACTTTTGACAGGGTGTTTCTAGCGTTTGATTGTATCATCAACTTCCGAAAACACAGCTGTTGATGTCTTCCACCATGAATAAACATCGCTTACGGATGAGGATCATTTTTGACGCTAACAAAAACCACCAGCTACACGAAACCTAATCAAGCATGAAATAATAAATTTGCGATCGTGGGCATTACAATTTCACCAAAAACTGACTACGCGCAGAAATTATGGACACGAATTACCGATCGCGAATTAGGTAAACGAACTTTCCTGTAAATTTTAGTCAACAAGTATCGATAATATCGATGAATGGAGAGAAAAATACAACATATTTTCCTTCCTCCAATATTTTCTCTTGGGAGTCTAAAATAATATAATATTTGCAGTTGTTGTTTTAAGTACCGGGAAGTTTCAAAAAAGCCAAAAAAAATTAGCTTTGAAAGCAAAGAACAGATGAAATTTGATGGATAGACGCAAACCAGCAAGGCCTAATTTACTGCGATGAGTCGTTCAGCCCTATATACCATACCAGTAAATAATAAAATTATACCTCCCCAAACTACAGGTTCGGAAAAAAATATCACAATTGTGAAAATTATTGAAATTAGAATACAATGTTTCATCTTGTACTGCGAAAACGTCTTCCGATTCCAAACAATTGCAACTCTAGATTTACTGATCTGCAGTTGAAAAGACTCTTCTTTTCAACCAAAGAACAGAACATTACCTGGTGAATCCGAAGGATAATGGAGAGGGCTACTCAAATTCTCAAGCAAGCTGTCTAACTCCGAAAGGTTTTGCCCCAAACTTGACGAAGGAACAGGAGGAGGAAACAAAGCATCGTCCTTCGAGTTCGTTACGTGAGGATCAAGTGCGTCAAAAGCAGGCGGAGGTGGCAAAGGGGGAGGCATATCATCCGGCGATTCTCTGCCATTCGCGGTTGGCCTTCCTCTTAGTTCAGTTGGCGCTGTGGAGATGTTAGGACTCGTAGCTTGAAGATCCGCCAACAAAGCATCTAAAAATTCAATATTTCTTTTCAGTTTCTCTTCGATCGAGGGGTTTCTCGTCTTTCCTGGCATTTTTCAAAGTGAGGATTTGCTATCCGCACGGGGTTGTCGATTTTATGGAGTTCGTGATTTTCAAAACTACAAACTATGTTTAGGCATCCAGTCAACTCCAGGTCATTGAACTACCGCGTGCATTGTGAATGACAGGCGAAAATACGCTTTGAGCTCATCATACAGCTCACCAAAGCACAATAAAATGACACAAAGCGACATAAATTATTCACGAGTATGTTGTCATGTGTTTTGGAACACTGAAGTTCCGATACGGTGTCAAATCCACGCGTGTCCTGCCCCAAACAAATGTAAAGACCAACCACAATATACATGCAATAAATTACAGAATCCAAATAAGCAGCATTCGCAAAGACCACGGTAACTACACATATGCTGTACTTCTAATAAATCTCAAACTCCGCAAACTCGCGATGGAATCTACTGTGATATTTTGACAACGACATGGAAGAGATAGGAATGCAGATATCAAAGCTTGTTGCATGCGATAACAATGCTAGATTCCAAAAATTATTTTAACAAAGCAAACTCAGAAATTAAACCAAACGAAATAAAGCAAATTTTTTGCAGACCCTGGTTGCCAATAATTATGTTAGAAACTTTGACAGATAAGATGGTTTTTGTACGCACAGCTGCGTTCTAAAGCATCGTGGCAGAGCATTATATTCCCTCAGTCGTGAACTCTTAAACGTTGCTACCCTCACTTTTCAAATAAAAATTCCTACACTGATCATGAAGTGAATTCAAGAGCTTGCTAACCTTGCTAATAAAGATCAGAATCTCCAATAAAAAACAGTTTGGAATACAAAGAAATGCTTCAATGTTCGTAAGAACCATAAACAGCTTACAGATCCAAAAAGGCCAATTAATGAGGAGTTAAAAGGGAACCAGGCCGAACAATTTAAACATAAGCTTACCTAAGTCGTCCATCTAGCAAATTCGTCACTAGTCTTCAAATACAGCCTTTATGAATTCTTAAAAATACATGCGAACACGAACAAACTAAAAACAAGGATGGAAAACCTCACAGAATTCCCACATTTTTGGACTGGTTCAAATCGCTGCAGCGTCAGAAGTCATCGGATTGCGTCGGATGTCCTCGTAATACTTCTGTCAATCACCCGAAGAAGCCCGCAAATAGTTGGCATTCAAAAGTGCATTCCATAGTCAAATATGGAAAACACCGGAAGTTGGGAGTGCCGATGGTGACGTCACTTGTTTAGCTGCACATTTCTACACGGAAGTGATGAAAAAATTTTCGGTGAGAATGTTTTCGACAAATGAAAAAGAAAATGGGAATGTGCCGTATCATTTGCCAGAAAAACGGGTTGTTTCGGTTGAAAAACAAATGAAATGGTCTATTTCCTCTGGCACCTGTATAAATTGTGGACAAATGGTACAGAAATTTCCGGGCATTCCGGTCAAAGCGAGAAAAAGGGAATACCTCGAAAGGTATTACCTTTTTCCCGAAAACATTCCAACGGGATGAACTGTTCCATTTGAATTCTCTTCGGAATTTCCGAAAATTCCATTCAAATGGTAAGCGCTCATGTCTCAAGTAAATGTCCAATTGGAAGTTTGTTCCATCGAGGATGGCTGGAAATTTCATCGCCAGGTCCCCCTTTCTACGTTGTGGCTTCTTGCCACGGCCGGGGACTAAAGAAGGAAGTGAAATTGACGTCCAAAACGAAGGGTCCCTTTAAAGTCTAAGCATTTGCTACCCAATAATTGTGAGGGTTAGCGATATGGGTGAGTTTAGCTGCTTCTTTTTAGTTGAGGACCGGAGTGCGAATATTTATTTTTATTTTTATTTAGACAATTTTTTTTTTGATTATTACAAACAACAACAACATGTAAACATTACTCTTTGTGCTTTCAAATATTTAGAAAGTAGAAGAATTTAGGAGAAAAAGAGAAGAAAGCAGTCTAGGTAAAAGAACAATATGTAAAGTAGAGTAAAGAGGAAAACTACAGACTTTAACCTCAGTTGGAAATTTAATTTTTAATCTTGCTAATTAAGGTTACAATCTATAAACTTGCATTTTGAGGCAACGCCAAGAACAGCCTTCTGTCGCTCGTGAGGTTGCTGTATTAAATTTTTAAGAACAAGAGAGAGCCGTTTCATCCTCGAACATCCTCTATCGATCAGAGGTCAACATTCTCTGGAGGGGAAGGGTAGGGGGGATTTTGAGCCAGTTTCATAAACTTAATGGTGGGGTGGGGGGGGGGTAATTTTTGGATTTACATGCACTTTCGGGGAGGGGTACATTTTTAATCTTCCTTTACGGTTGGTTAAAAAAATCACCACCCCCCTCCCCCAGCAATAAGCCTCCTGTTTACATGACACCGTGTTGCCGAAACCGTGTCGATTTCAAACCACTGCCAAAACTGAAGCGTTGTCAAAGCGATGCGGTTTCGTCTGTTACTATTTTGGTGCGGAAGTTGCATGGTTCAATTCAAAATTCAGCACGTAGTGCAGCGCTCGCTTATATCATCACAACTTGGACTTTCAAGCGAAAACGGTGCCATGTAAACACTTCCAAACCGCATCGATTTTGACACGGTTTTGAAGTCATGAAACCGTGTTGATATGAAACTACGTTCGTGTAAATGCTGCCTCAAGGAGAAGAGCGGTCACACCAAAACGTAACCTGCGATCAGGCTCTATTTTAGTTTCGCGTGGCGTGGTGCGTACTCAAACTGTAGAGTTTTAGCGAGCGACAACATAAGAGAACGTGTGGGTGAAGCTTAAAATGGGCCTGATCGCAGGTTACTGCAGACTAGGGGTAAAATATGGTGTTATTTAGGCCTAATTAGGCAAACCAGATTTATATTCAGGCTAACCAAATTTTAATTTCACAGGTCTGCACAGTCTTAGTTTTCGCAACAACCGTCTGCAGTCTGCGTTTTTCACGTGTCCCAGGAGAAGGGCCACTACCGGTATGTGATTGGGCGGTCACAAGTCACAGGTCTCTGTTTTACCAATACAGGAACAACCCGAACCGTTTACCAATCCTGACATTTATTAGGCTAAAAACACTTGTTGAGGTCAAATTAGGCCTAAGGTTAGCTTTCATGACTGTTTAGGATTCTTTCTGTATTGGTAATATTTGTTTATTTTTGCTACTTTTGTATGTTCAGTGTGTCCTGTTGTGCTTGCTTTTAATTATTATCTTAATTTTTAATTCCATCAGATTTTGCCGTTCTTGTATTCTATTTATAGTCACAAGTTAGGGAGGGAGCTCATAGTAATAAGCGACCTATGGTTTCTTTTGAGCTTCCTTGCCAGGGAAAAAAATCTCGTTTATTTTGTGTAATAAATGTTAGTTCAAATCCTTTAATATAACTTTATAATTATATATTTATAATATTGTTTTAGTTATGGAGTTAATGGGCCCTTTGCAGGATAGTGATCACATGGTACAAATCCGCCATACTGGGATGCAAATTGCGCACTGGGACATCTAAACAAAGCTAGTTAATCTAAATTTTCTTTGTTTTAGATGTCCCAGTGGGCAATTTGCGTCCCAGTATGGCGGTTTTTGTACCATGTGATCACTATCCTGCATAGGGCTCATTGCTCAAAAACATAGATCGCTATTCAGTTTCATGCTTCTCGCGAAGCAATCATCAGGTGCCTGTTCAAAAATAATGAACTCAATCTTAGATATTTGAAAATTAGGAACAATGCACCTTGCTTGTGAATATGACGCAGGTCTGTTATCAGTTGTTTATAGTGTTCAGTAGGATTTTTTGGAATGCCTGCAACTCATATATCAGTTTCTATTATTCAGTGTTGCCATTTCTGGCTTGCATATTATAAATTACTTCTTCCATAGGCCATGTAATATTCTATTTATTACATAAACACCTATGAAATACTAATTTAAAATCATTTCACGAAAGGTATCAAAAGGTGCAATTTTTATATGTAACCATAGCAACAGTGATCTTTCCACATTTGAAGATATCATGTTTTTGTGCAAAAGCACACATGGTATTTCATTGGGACATTTAATACTAAACAACCAAACAGCAAAACGGCGAAACGAAGCACCAAAACATCATGTATGACCCCACAATACATTGAATACTAACCAACAAGGTTGGATTTGAGATTAAGTATCGTTGTAGGCCTAATTAGGCTTAAAACGTTATTACTCCTAATTCATTGAGATTAAGATTAGGATTCAGATTAAGACTGAGATTAGGAGCAATAACTTTTTAGGCCTAATTAGGCCTAAAACGATGTTTAATCTCAAATCCAACCTTTGTCGGTTAGTATTCAATGTATGGTTGGGTCATACATGGTGTTTTGGTGTTTCCTTTCGCCGTTTCGCTGATTCGGTGTTTCGCTGTTTCGTTGTTTAGTAATGTCCGTATTTCATTGGTGTTTATATGATAAAGTGACTTTATTTATCCCTGTACCCTGCTAGAAACACACCCTTCTGTTAAAATGATTGGGAAACAGAGAAATTTACTCTGAGACAAAAGGCATGAAATGTGGGAGGAAGAGAAAAAAACATCTTCCCATTGGTTATGTATTCTACAGAACCTTGGTCAATTGAATTAAAAAAAAGAAAGGAGGAAGGAGGCAAATGTTCACAAGGTATCAATGAATAACAATAATATAAGATTGCAGGTAACAACTGTGACACCTGTCCCATTCATGGCAGAGCAAAATGTTAATTATGATAATGACGAGGATGATGATCACTGTGACCAGGCACTAGTGGCTCAGTTGGTTGAGCACCAGGCTGCCATGCAAGAGGTTGTGAGTTCAACTCTAGCTGGACCAACACTCAGGGTCTTTAAATAACTGAGTCTGAGAAAGTGCTGCCTTTGTAATAACATCTGCAAATTTTTAGTCTCTCTAGTCTTCTCGGATAAGGACGATAAACCGTATGCCGTAGCCTTTGAGCAGGCCTCTCAGACAGAATGAGGGGTGAAGAGGAGAAGCTTCTCCTCTTCCACCCCTCAGGACACCTGAGAGGCAGGCCCCGTCTCACAACCCTTTGAACAATGTTCACAACCCTGTGTGACGTAAAAGAATCCACAGTCTATTCACAAAGAGTAGGGGATAGAGTTCTCGGCCGGTATTGTGGTCTGTCCTCTGAGGTGTATCATGATTGGGAGGGTAAACGCTGGCAGATACTAGCTTCACCAAGCTACTCTAAATTCCAAGGGTAAGTAAAGATATGATAAAATATATGACAAGGCAAAGGGTGATGATGATGAAAGTGCTGAACTCTTCTCTACCCACTAGCTTACATGTATTTACAATAAAGTCAAAAATGTCTGGAACAGCAATGTTTTACTACCAACCATTTTTAATTACTTTACATGGATACTCAACACACTGTTATATTATTCATTTGGGTTCACCTTAGCAGTGAATAAATAGAACAAAATATGGAAAAATAGTTTGTTGACATTGGAAAATGTCCTTTGCAGAGTTATGTTTAAATAATATTCAATATACTGCTGTAACCAATAACAACTCTCATAAAACTGAAAATAAAATAAACTTGTATGACTCATATCCACATTTAAGCAGCTTTAGTATGAACACAATTTGGACTCCTTAAGTTAATAATTTAGCATGGCATGAAATAAGATTGTGCCATGCAGCAATGCAAAAATGAAATGGGCAGTAAAGTTAATAAGTAAAAATTAATGTTACAATAATTTAATTTAAGAATAAAGAAAGAGAAAAAACCGTATCACTGCAAACAACACCTTATTCTTGTTGGTAAAACTGATTTTTCGTTGCACCATTGACATACCACATTCTGATGAGCATTTATGAGGCGGGGGGGGGGGGGGAAGGGGGGGGGACAAATATAAAAGCCAAATGGGAAAGCAGAGCAAAAAGCAAAATTATAAGTTTCTGTGAGGGTTATGGCACAGATATATATTTCTTGTTATAAGATTATTTTCCGGCGCAGATTAGTGAAGACCAAGGGCAGTGTGTCCCAGTGGCTAGGGCACTTGCCTTGAGGTCTGGGGATCCCAGGTTCAAGACACATTCTGGCTACTCGTTGAATTTGTTCCTTGGTAGGTAGTCCCTGGTTCAACTTCTAAGATGCACTTGTAAATAGCCAACTGGTTTGCCTCTGGCAGTTGGGATTCTTAACAGTTGTTGTTGTTGTTACTTTCTTTCATTTTAGTAATCGTGCTTCATTGGCCCTGAAAAGCCCCTATGCAGAGTTGTCAATTAAAAGTAAGTAGTATGTATGAATGTACCAGTATGTATGTATATATAATTATGTATGTATGCATGTACGGGCCCAGGGTGAGAAAAAAACAAGTTTATGAGTTACACTAAGTGTTTGAATGCAAATTCCCAGATGTAGAGTGACAGTTGACAGGTACATGTTGTGTTACAACCAAAATATCATTAAATAAATTACTATTGAAAGGTTTGGATTCCCCAGCCTACTTTTGACAAATAATAGTACCATATTTTCCAAAAAATAACATTATTTTAAATCACTAGCATTTAAATTAAATACAAATACTATGCACATAACGCCGTAGATTGGACAACCTCTGCAATTTCTTACAATAAATCTTTTATGGGACAATATATCATTAATTTTTTTGTTTCAAATAGTATATATTTTAAATTATTGGTAGTTTGACACATGACTTAACATCGTATCTTAAGAACTTTTAAAAACACCTTACCTAAAATCCACAGAAATAAATTTTGTGACTCACTGATCCTCCACAGTGCAGATTGCTTTGAAAATGTATAATACCAAGTACTTTAGCCCTTTTAGTATTCCATCACAATACAACCACTAGCCTTCAAAAAGGCAATTTGTCATTCAAAAGAAGTTTGGGTTTGTTTGCTCTCTGATGGTCTGGTGATACTTGAGAGAAAATAAAGCACAAAACTCTATGAGCAAAGGTTACCCATCCTTACGACAGGGGGTCTGAGGATTTCATGTAGTACACCAATAATTCTTGAGCACGATGCAAAAGCAAACATGTACATAGCGTCCATAAATCCCAAACAGCAAGCTTCACTTCTATTCCATACAAATAGACCTTGTGACATAATTACTTCAATCTTTCCTTATTCCTTCCTGTGCACTACAGGCTTCAGTTGTTCAAAAGGTGGATAATGCTATCCACCGGATAAATCACTATCCAGTGGATAAACACTAGCGAAAGCAATTGAGTTATCCAGTGGAAAGTAATTTATTCAGTGGATAGCGCTATCCACCCTTCAAAAAACTGGGGCCTGATCTTTCTCAACTCCCTTTCTACACCAACAATGACAACAACAAACAATTTACCGTAATTATTTCAGACTTGTAAACATTTTCCAAGATCACATTGGTGATGGACAAATGCCCCACTTCTTGAGCTGCATAAATTTACTTTTTGGATGGGCCAGGAACTAAATAGTGGCAGATTTGTGTAATAAATACACTATATTAGACCTTATCGAAAAAATCATGAACACTATTTTCAAACTGAATGGAATGCGAATTAACATCCTAAAAAAGCTACAGAGCTGCACTGAAAAGACTCATGAGGGGTGGGTGGGAGGGGTAGGTCAGGCAATGGTGGATGGCAAAAAACAAACCAAGCCACCAACAAGCCATGCGACCTGAAGACCCCCCACACACTGGACCCCATCCTCCCAGCTGTGTGTGAGAAAAACATTTTCCATTTTATTCATTCCTCAATCAGTGGGAAAACTCACTTATTGTTATTTTCATGAGGAAGATTCATTTATGACTGTAACATAGGAATACTTGAGTTTTCACTCTGTTCGCTTGGTTGTGGATTATTATCATCAGGCCCATCAATATTCTGAGAGTACAATTTGTCGTCCTCCCTTATACCATGCCGTGTCAGCATGTGTTTCTTCAGGTTGTGACCAATAATGAACTTGCTGCCACAAAGGTGGCACTGGTATGGACGTTCGCCTGTGTGGCAGCGAACGTGTGCCTTCAGCACATTTGATCGTGCAAACGTCTTTCCACAGTAAACGCATTTAAAGGGTTTCACCTTCTGGTGAATTGCCAGGTGCTGGTTTAGGTTACCACTCAAGTTGAAGCCCCACCCACATATCTTACAGATGTATGGTCGATCACCAGTGTGAGAACGTTTGTGTCGTGTCACTGAAAGAGCAGAGTCAAATTGTTTGTGGCAGATATCACAGCTATGTTCTTTACCATCTTCATACCTATCATTACAATTATGATGGTGAGAGCTGTCTGATTGCTCTGTATGGTCTGGAGATGCACCAACAACTTCTACAACATGTGGCATCAATGGTGATACCTGATGAACAGGAACAGAATTCGAATGAACCTCTGGAGAACTTGTTGGCATGATAACTGAATAACCCTCTGAATGAATGTGGTGCCTTGCATCCTGATGTTCTGCATTATCTCCCTGCGGAGAAATACTGACTTTCTTCATTTTTGGCACAGGAGAGGAATCATTTGCAGTTTCAAAGACTTCACTAGGGTCTGTTTTAATCTGAACACTGCTCTGCAATAACACTATTGGGGTTGAGTCATTTGAACATTCCATTTTTTCTGTGGACTTTTGTAATCTATCAATCCTGACACTGTGTGTTCCGTGACTCATAGCTGCATGGTCGCGTGGAGGACTGCTATCACCATTTACGAAGTTTGAATCAGAGTCATTTTCTCCCCCACTGGTCTCTCTTGAATCACTGTGGATGTCAATAATGGCTGGGTGTTCTTCACTGACAGCCGGACTGGAGTCATTTGTTGAGCAAGTTTCCAGAGTAGGACAGTTAGAATAGCCAGCTGAATCATCAACTGAGAAAGGAGCTACCACATTTCTGTCACAGTTTTCTCGTCTGTGCTGTACTGATAAGTTTATTTCCTCTGCAATTCTGTTGCTACCGTTTTCTGTGCTATCACACACACCTGGAGAATCAACAGACTCTGTCGAAGCCACAGCCTCACTGGTAACACCATACCCCACTGTGTTACTTGTGGAAGCTGAATCTAACACTTGGGCAGTTCCTTCCCTCTCTGTACTCCTTCTATGAACAAGGTACTTACCAGCAAGATCAGCAAAGCCAAAATCGGCACTTGAGTTTGGCAGAACTCTATGGGGAAAGGCATATTTGCGAGAGGTTTTCTTGCGACGAGATGATAACAAAACACCTGAATGGGAGGAGAAGAAGCCATTGTTGCTTCTGGCCAACAGCAGAGATGAGCTGCTACCTGTTTTTCTCTGATTTGCCAAGTGTTTAGGATTACCTTCAGGTGAAACATTTATTGTTAAAGGGATTGCATGGCTGGCAGTTTTCTCCCTCTGTAAAATGGCATCAGAGGCCTCTGGTGTAACCTCTTCTTGCACTTTGGACTGAGGGAATCTTGAACATACCAACTTGGGCACCTCTCTGATTTCTTCTGCATTACCATTGGTTAGGTTGGAATAATTCTCTAAGGAAGGTTCTGGAATAGATCAAAAAACCAATTTGTTGTATATGACAGATGAGGTTACTTTAATTTACACATAAATGGCCAAACATTCTTCCAAAGTACAGTATTGGACAGGTGCATAAAATACAATTTATAAGCTAATCAATAAATTTTTCTAACTTCCTTTCAACTGAAACCAACATTGTCTGCAAAAGTCCAAATGCAAAAATTACCCAGGTTCAACAGTATTACAATAGAGATAACAATGAAATACCAAAAATTTGCTTTTTATCAACTGTGTTTAGTATGGGTAATCACATGATGTCAAGTGCAATTTGGAATAAATAAGCAAAAACAATTTTTTTCAAAGACGATGAAAATTGTAGCATTTGAAAAAATTTACAAGTGCGTATTTATTCCAAACTGCACGAGAAAAATCATGTGACTTAACTATAAAACATTGCGATAGGACAAAAGTTAAAACCATTACGGTTAAA
Organism: Montipora capitata; assembly: GCA_949126865.1. Taxonomy (NCBI): domain Eukaryota; kingdom Metazoa; phylum Cnidaria; class Anthozoa; order Scleractinia; family Acroporidae; genus Montipora; species Montipora capitata. The sequence continues at coordinate 37,309,674 of OX421449.1, read as the reverse complement.
AACTCTAAAAAACTGTTAAAAACTTTTGAAAACTTAAAAAAGCGACGACGTTTCAACGTTTGCTTGACGTCATTTTCAAGTCAAAATGAATAAGAGAAAATGTAGATCGAAGTTTGACTGCTTAATATTTGAGATGTTGTTCATTAATAAAGGAGCTAAAACCTGGGCTAAATACCCAGAAGGACTCCGTTCGTGCTAAATTGTTTACGTGACACTGCGTGAAAATATTTTCTCACATTTACTAGTGCTTGATTTTATTCTTCAAGGATTTGTTTTGTATATTTATATTCAATTAACTTTTTTTTATTAATTTTGACTTGAAAATGATGTTAAGAAAACGTCGAAACGTCATCGCTTTTAAAAGTTTTCAAAAGTTTTTAACAGTTTTTTAGAGTTTTTAACCGTGATGGTTTTAACTTTTGACCTATTGCAATGTTTTATAGTTAAGTTATTGACAAAACCTATTCTTTTATGTAAAAATCATGTGATTACTTATTAACCCATTGACTCCCGGGGGTTCCCAGCCAGTTTAGGTGTCAAAGGGTTAACAATACACATGAAAAAATTCAAGATGGTTAAGCAGAGGAAACACACGTGTATCATGCAATCAGGGAAAAATTGCACCATAAACTGCACCATCCAGGGCGTGCACTTGATTTGAAAACAAAAGATTTGATTGGTTCTGGCCAAACCCCATTGTTTATTAGCCAATCATAATCCCAAATTTCTTGTAATTTGCACCTGTATTGCACTTTTTGGACTGGTGTATTATACTTTTTGCACTGTGTTACACTTGAACTGTGGGAGGCGCGGTGGCCTCATGGTTAGTGTGCTTGACTCTGGATAGAGTGGTCCAGGTTTGGGTCCTGGCCGGAGACATTGTTGTGTTCTTGGGCAAGACACTTTACTCTCACGGTGCCTCTCTCCACCCAGGTGTATAAATGGGTAGTGGCAAATTTAATGCTAGGGGTAACCCTGCGATGGACTGGCAATTCCCATCCGGGGGGAATAGAAATACTCCTAGTCGCTTCATGCTACAGAAACCGGAGATAAGCGCTGGCCTGATGGGCCTTAGACTAGGCTCGTAGCAGACTTTACCTACACTTGAACTGCACTGCTCTCAGCCAATCAGAATTGAGTAATTTTTTCATGTATATTAAAGGTAAATTTGCTCCAAACTAATTTGCTGACACTCGAAAAATTAGCTCAACAAATCTTTCTTATGATGGTTAATTTACCTATTTCAGCTCCACCACGCAGAAAACAAACATGAAAAAACAACAAGGTTTATTTTGGCTGTTTGGCCAAGCACCAGGACCTATAACAGTAAGTTATACTTATACTAAAAAATTCTGTTACACCCAAGAGCGCTACTAATAACACAAAGCAAAGCTGAGCGACAAAAATGTTTCTGTCAGACAGAGGCCAGAAAAAGCGTGTCAGAAAAATAAGCAGAAGTTTGGGTAGGAACCATGTCTCACGCTTGAAAAGAAGCCTAACCTACAAGGCCTTGCAGTTAAAAACATCCCTACACATGTTAGCTGAAGTGAAGGTCACGGATGAGAACGAAGAAACAACACACTTCAAAATGTGTGTACAAACCAAAATAAAAATAATGCAAGCTAACAAGGTGTTGGCCTAGAATGACTTCCTGCGTGATAGACATCTCTTACATGTATAGAGGCCTCCCTTCTACCCATGGTGCACTTTGCCTGAACTAAATATATTTCATTTCTGGTTTACTTCGTAGACTCGCACAACAGAAATTCCATTTATCCACATGTTTGATGCAACAAAAATTTTCAGTTTCACTGCCCACAATTTCTTCAAAAACTAACCCCTTCATTAGCAATGAAATAATTTTGTTTTGTTCATTGCTATTTGGCAATTAAAGCCAGGTGTACCAGAACATAACTTTTTGCCCAAGATCCAAGTCAAAATAATTATATACAAAATAATTAATAGCAAAAGCAACAAAGGATCCTTGAAGATATCTGCTACACTGTACTTGTTGATTTCTTTATGTTCCTTGTTGTTTTGACCATAAAAGGTCTTCTTTATTTGTCATGATCCTTAAATTAAAAGGTTTCCATAAGGGTTTTTCATTGTCTTTACAACATACATGCTTTCTTTTCTTTACTTTATTGTAATAATAAATTATTATCTAACGTATATGTTATATCTTAAGGCGTATTATCATAATTATGGCCCCTATGGCCCTACGCATACTTTCATTGTAAATTTATTGGCCAGGAAAATCCCCATATGTGGACTGTATACATTGGCGCAAGAAAGGCCAGAAAAAGCCGTACGACCCTGCTAGGAACATGTACTGCTCCGTTCTATGTGATTTTAGAGGATTTCGTCACTTTTAAACATCCAAGTTATTTACTGCCAGAAAAGCAAATGCAAACAACATATTAGATAAATTCTCTGTTCAAATTTCAGTTACTTATTTTGTCCAAACTTCATAATTATTCTGAGTGCTCATGAATAGTGTAAAGAGCCCATAATGATAAAATGCTTATTGACTGAGTTTAGGTTGGGGACAAATATTTTCCCATCCGGCCCTTCCACTCAGTCAATAAGTACATAAGAATTTACATGAGTTACCATGTGTTATGATTTCATATTTGGCTTCTTCAAGGGCAGACTGATCTAATGTCAGAAGACAGGGTAATGGGTCATCAGTTTCTGGTCTCAATGCTATCACAGTCCCCTTGTTTCTGGGGTCAGCTTGATAAAGCAGTTTAATGACACTCAAAGTTGTGCCTTGTTGAACTCTGAGGACAGGTTGACCATTCTTGAAAAGTAACACCTGTGAAAAATATCATACTGTAAATCATGTTCAGTTACAAGAAAGGTGGCATGATGTGGCCATATTTTCAAATTCAAACATTATTACAACTACAACAACAACTATCTCTATTTCATATCCACATTTGGGGACAGGAAAGTTTTACAATTATGATAATGGCAAAACAAGGGATAAAGAAAATGAAGTTACAGAAGATGACATACTGTACTGTTATCAGCGGGTGTCTTGGAACTAAATGAACGAAATGTTTTTGTGTTACACGTAGCTCCTTGCTATTAAATGATAATTATTTTTAACACAGCAGGAAAGATAAATAAATGAAAATTACAAAACACACATGCAGTCAGTCACACACAATACACTACTAGAGGAAGAATAAAATAATAAAGGCACTCAGTAATAATTTTCAAATTCCTTTTTCAATTAAGGTATTATTTTAGAAACCATGTGAATGAGAAAATTCTAAGGCACTTTAGAAATTTATAGACTTTGCAAGGCTGCTGCCTAAGAAAATTTCCCGAGAACCCTTCAGGCTTCCAACGTTAAAAGTTAAGCCCAGAATTAATTAATTCCAGCTGGGATCAAATTTACAAGACATTGAGGATGAATTAAGTAAGGCACCTGTTCGGGCTACTTGTTCAGAAATTCGGTTGCCCGCACTCGCAGATAAGGCGCCCCAGGCGACCGGGCGACCGTTAGGCAGCAGCCTTGTCCTGTTTACATTAGTGAGCTACTCTGGTTAGGTAAAAGAACTCAGGTCATGTATTAGGATCTTCAAATAAAATATTGCTTGAGGCAGTCCTTGCAGCACACAAGCAAGGAATGTACAAGCCCTCAGAATAGAACCAAGCCCACGTCAGGCAGGTTTTTCTAGTAATACTACCCCAGAGGTCTTAAGCCATTCATTGCCCAGGCACCCTTGCATGTCCCCAGTTGACAAGTAAAATCGTCTGGTATTAGACAGAGTGAAATCTGCCTGGTTAAGTCCCAGTCCATGGGTTAAGAGAAGCAAAATTGCTACCAACCATTTTCCTGTCTTGCACCAAACCTCTAAAATTAGTTATTATCAAGAGGACACCAAACAAACGGGTCCCTTTGTGAAAATAGCCTGAGTTTGCTTGTGGTAAATTCAACCAAGTTGGTATTCCTGGTAAATGTATGTTTGCTAGGTTTTGCTCTGCATGTTTGCTAAGTTTTTAAAAAATGCTTCATGACTTCGTTGTCGACTCTTAAGATCTTGCTATGCCACAGAAAATACATCTTAAACATATTTACTCAGTTTCCCAAGGCTAGAGGTCATTTCACTATGGGAAATCACTTGCATGTTGCGCTTTCCCTCCTGCGAGTAACACTAGTAGATTTCACTCAAGCATATGACGATTTTACTTATCACAGGCCAATGCTTCAGGGGTGAACAGGTAGAACAGAAAAATTGTTTCTGTAAATTATACCACTGGGGTACTAGTTTGTTTGATAGCAATGATTCCTGTTATGGCAATGAACTGTTGGCCTTGTCTGTTTCAAACTAGGTGGATTGCAGCTACCCACTGAAAAAGCAATATCTGATGGGTAAAAGCCATTGAAATCAACAGAATTATTTTCTGGAAAGAATTCTACTGAGCCGGCAGTGCCATCCACCCTATGAATAACTGGGATTAGACATTTGCTGGCTGTTGAGAAGTCGTCTTGTTTACTGGTTAGCAAAATATAATTTGAAAAACAACAGAAATTGGACAACAACTTGTACAAAGCAACATCTCTACAAAAGTATCATCCACCACCTAAATACGTGCTGATACAAAAAGAAACCAACATATTAAACCATTTTTGCTGTGAAAAACATTTTTAAAAACTTAATCAATTTTCTGTTCACGAAAAACGTACGTATAGTTATTAATGTGTTACTGTAAGAGCAATATCACTGAATTATATGTTCATTTTGTGGGATATTAAAATTTTATCAAGTCATAACCCAAAAGACTTTCTCATGGTTTACACGTTCTAACTTGTAATTACAAGCTTGACTTTTTCCTGTTCTCTTTATAAGGATTGTTTCATTCTTTCATCGTAAAAGGAAGTAAAAATTGCCCGCTTTACTGCCTCGTAATAAATTTTCCTCAAAATTTGGGGAGAATGAGAAATTTTCTTTACTCAAATCACTCAAAACGATAAAGAGATAGTATTTTGGGTACAAACTGAATCTGAAACAAGTCAAGCTGTTACTCCCGAACAAAGGAGTCCACAGTGACATCGATCTCGTGCCACACAGGGAAGTAATCAAACTTTTGTAAAACAACAAAAACACTGGTTAGAAATTCGTCAAAATTGGCAGAAATCGGAGCGCAGTGAAAACTTGAAGACTTTTTGTGGCACGAAAACAAACTAAAACAAAACGTGCAGACACACGCGATTAATGGCAAAAACGATTTACGCGTTTTCAGCTCGTCAATGAAAAACGTGACTGCTGTCATAAAAATTGGTAAATGGAAGCATAGGCGTGTTTGGATCCTCTGGGAAAACCTTGATGGTAAAGACACAAAGGGAAAATATGTTTTGTAAAATATTAGCAAAATCGTGACTTTTTACCTCATTTTGTCGGACTTGAATACGTGCTGACTCCGACGCCATGTTGGAATATAAAACTGAACAAAACATTTCCCATAATTCAACATGATGACGTCCTACCTTTTTTCCCGGTCTTTTTTGTAAAGACAAAACATTCTAAGCAGGGAGAGGTAAGCGAAAGAAATAAGCTTGAAATTTTCAGAGAACTAAAAGAAACTAAGAGATAAAATTTTGAAGATTTCAAAAACTTGATTTTATGTGAAATAATTTTAAAATTACCAATTATTTTTTTCTGAAACCCCATGAAATGAATGAATTAAAAAAGTAATTACTGACTCTACCCCAGTGAGGGAGAAGCAAAGGCTTCCTCGTCACCAAAAAAATCATGTCCTTCTTTTCGGAAGCAAGTCACCGGTTTTTGCCAATTCCAGAAGACGGGAGAATCGATACTAAGCCATTTTTAGATGCGGCAAGCCAAGTAGTGCCTTTTTTTGGTGAGTCAAGTGTCTTTTTAAATTAAAATGGCATACATCTTCGTCATGCTATTTTATATTTAAATCTTAAGCTTATATTGCTCTATCGAACTTGTGACCACGACTTCATTTGATTTGGGAATCTGGCAATATATGTTTCAAGGTTTCAAATTAACTTATAAGTACACTATCCTTTGTTTAGAGATGAAAACGAAATTTAATCCGATCTTTATTTTCGTTAGATTTATTTTCGTTAAATTTATTTTTCGCTCGTTTTATTTATTTGTTTATTTCATTTGTTCGATTTTTATATGCACCATTGGAGTTAATGGTAGCTAGACATTACAGATTTGCCTAAAAAGACCAGCCCAGCCCAATGCAGATTATAGCACATTTTCAACCAACCTCTAGAGACACCGTTAAGAAATGTACGACTTCTGGTGGACGAACAAAAGAAGCTAATGAGAGATCTTTTGTTTTCGTCCGCCAACATGGCGGCGATGACGTCTGATGTCTGTCTGATGTCTGGATGTTCAAAGGCTGCAATGACACTTTTTAAAAAAAAAATACCTCTTGAAGGAAGATCAAAGGTCATTGTTTTCCCATGCATGTACCTAAATCTCCTTTTTGTGCTTGGCAGATGTTTTGGGGCCAACAGCATTTGCACCTGTTAAATCAGACATCAATGGCAATATTAAGGTACTTTACTCTTTGTTATATATTGTTATTACTTAAGCCAGGTTCTCAAGTAGTGCTAGCACGATACAACCATAATCAAAAGCATTTAAACACAAGCAGAAGAGATTCATGTCAAGTGAAAAGGGTGTCTAGTCTTCTAGCACTGGAGCAATAATTGGGGACACTGTAAACTGAAATAACAAATTAACGCAAATCAACTCAAATGTTGGTGAAATCAAGTGAAAACGAACCATAACGCAAGCACAAGCACACAACGCACAGACAAAGAAGCACTAGTTTCGTGTTCTTTCTTACAACACGGCACTGCAAGTGGAGTCTGGAATGGGTCATGTTCATTGGATGAACATAACAGTTTGGGTTGTGCTTGCGTTTTGTCCCGTTTTCACACAACACAAGCATAAGCGTAAGCACAAGGAAAAGGAAGAATTTTTATCCTTGAGCTTATGCTTGCATCAGGCCCTTTTTCATGGTGAAATAATCATTCTTGTGCTTGAGCTTGGGTCTCAGGTGAAAACCTGGCTTTACTGTTTTATTGCCATTGTTTAATATTCCCTAGACAAAGGATGAGTATACAGAAGGTTCACTGATATTCAGAATGCAGGTTTCAAAAGCAATACACTTTTTTGTTCTAGCATCTTTCAAAAAGTGATTTGAAAAAGTTGTCAGGAATTCGGTGATCCCTGACCTGTAATGAAAACCCTCAGGGAATTTGAGTGGTGTGTGACACTGGGTTTTGCTAAAAGCAGGCCCGCGGCCCAGCGGCCCGCAGCCCACGGCATGCTACGGCCCAGCGGCCCAGTCCTGATTTCCCACAGCTTTTTTGTCCAGCGGTAAATCCACGCGCATGCACAGATCTGCATCGGGTTTGGGCATGCAAAATGAACGACGGTGAGTTTGAATTTGTTTACCATTTTAATAATCATTTCAATCCTTTTCGATCCTTTCTTTTGTTGCATGCATCTAAGTGAAAAACGTTGTCACTCTGTTTATTCGTCTGTTTACAGAACCCGATAGAGAGGAAGTCCATTCTCAAACGATGTAAGTTATTTTCTAACCACAGTTAGAAATTGAAAATTTCATAACCTATATAATGAGATATGTGAACTGCGTATTGTCACTGAGTTGCGTTTGTCAGTTTATAAGGCAATCACATTCTCACTTTGTAATCAGATGATCTTGCGGTAATTCTGTGCAATGGCAGGCAACAGTTATGAATGGCGGTAGATTTGCTTTATTTGTGTAACTCTGAAAAAAAAAAAAGATTCACAGTTCACATATCTCATAACATATGATATTTTCACTTTCAAAGTATGGTTTGAAAATAACTTACATCATTCGATAATGAAAGTCCTCTATTGTGCTATCGGTTTCTATAAAGAGACGAATGAACAGAGAATGAAAACGTTTTTATCTGAACAACATGCAACAAACAGAAACAAGGATCCAAATGATTAAATGGTAAATGACTTCAAACTCACTGTCGTCCATTTTGCACGCCCAAACCCAATGCAGATCTGTGCATGTGCGTGGACTTACCTCTGGACAAAAAAACTGTGGAAAATCAGGACTGGGCCTCCGGGCCGTAGCGGGCTGTGGGCCACTGGGCTGCAGGCCTGCTTTTAGTAAAACCCTGTGACACTTGCTAGGCTTTTCTGTATCTTTTGACAACTCACAAATTTTACAGAACAGCTCGACAACTCCCATCATTAGAGGAAGGAAGGTGCGTCACAACTGCATTATAAATGATGGTTTGAAATCCTGTTCAAGGTGGGAAGCCCTATGGGAAGTTTCCACCAACTGTGATGATATGTTGCTTAGAAAATCAAGATACTGTGAAAAATAATAACTTCATTTTTCTATGTTGTAGTTAAAAATTTTCCTTGGTCAAAATTTTTCTCAGACTAGTTTGTTTTTTACCTTCCTTTGTTTCAGACTATGATGATGTCTATAAGACAAAGGAAAGTAATAGACAAACTTGCCTGCAAAATTTTTAACCAAGAAAATTTATAAATGTGATGAATGATGGATTAAGAACCTTTGCTGATCAACAGCATCAGGAACTTATTTTTTTGTGTCACCCAAGGACAGAGAAAAATCTCTGACCGGGGTGGGAATCGATTGCCACCCAGGGTGGGAACTGTGTGATACCCAAACACTTCCAAGTTAAATTGTGTTTTGTGGGTACTGTAATTGTCATCAGGGCTGTCTGAGTGAGTGAGTGAGTGAGTGAGTGAGTGAGTGATTTTAGGCCTGCAGCGCGTGCATGAATTCCGAAACTAATTTATGATTTCCTTGAATTTCAACAATAAATGATGTCCATGCTACCATTTGCGCCCATCCTTGAAGTGTGACGAATTTTGCGCGAAGTTTTACTTTTCAAACGTTAATGGTTTGTCCGGTTATGTGTCACTTTTGACAAATGAAACGTTGGCAATTATGTCATGAAATTGACAATGTTTTGTTCACGTACTCTTGAAGTTTTCAGGTTTTCCTTGACAGCGAAGATATTTATGAATCTGCCTTGAAGTCTTGAACAGTTGTAAACATCTATCTCCCGTGAGTTTCTATGCACGATATATCGAATTTGATATACTTTACCAAAATTGTTGTATTGAATGACAATCCCACATGCCTCAGAATTGCAGTTTTTTCCTCAAAATGTATCAAAGGAACGGATATTTCTCGATTGCAATAGGTAAAGCTATAATTGTTCGATGGGTCATCACCTAGTGTGAAACCCAAACCTGTTGAAAGGACTGATCCATGTAGCACTACTTCAGATCATCCGAAGGCCCGGGCTTGTGTGAAAAGTGACTTTCTTTGCAACGATAATGAACAGCAAGAAACTGGAAAGACTGAAGAAAAAAGGCTTCATGTGATGAAAAAACTTCACTTGAAAGGTACATAATTCCTGAGAAGTGAAGAAAGATTAGAACAGAAAAAATATGTGATCAGCTACTACAAGAAAAAAATACAAAATCCGTTACCCTTCAAGGATGGACGCAAATAGTAGTAGTTTGTACAGTTATTCTGTTTGCAGCCGACATGTCGCCTTTTCTTTTTCTTTGCAAGAGCAATGGTCGACCCTCAAAAATGGCGTTAACATTGGTGACATTTTTACGTAGAGTGCTTGTGGGCTTTAATTTGTGAATCAACACCTGCTTAGCCTAACTGCATTGTATGGGGATTCTATTGCTATTCCTCCCAATGCAGAAATAAAAGATTTGAGAAAAGCCTTTAACAACCAAATACAAAAAAGAAGCCAAGCTAAACAGAAAGAGGTTTTAAAAAAGATCAGATTTCTGTGTCACAGGAATTTTGCGGTGGTCTCCCATCCAAGCACTAACTCCACCCAAATGGGCTTAACGTCTGTGGAAACTTGCATCAAATTATACATAATTGGTCATGTAAATGTTAAGGTGATCAGACAACAAACTAAGTCATGAAAGAAAAATAATTACAAATAAAGTCGCATTATCAGGCCAAGAGCCTGTGAACCTCGTGAGTCAATGGGCTTAACTTAGTGGATACTATTTCATCAATTTGTATGTTGATTAGATACCGGTAGATAGATTTTATTGAAAAACAATACATGGCAGCCAAGGGCTGAATTGCGTACCATTAAAATGTAAATAATAATAAAATGTAATCGGTTAATGTAAATGCTAATGCAAAAACGACAGAAACATTGGACAACAAAATATATCGTAGAAAAATAATTAAAATTAGAAGGGGTAATCAGGCCTCAGAGGCTTTGTGAGTCAATACTGGCTTAGTAACAGCACTGTTTGGGGACTCCATCACCAGGGGGGGAGTTGGGAGATTTTTCGACAGTTATTCTCCCAACTCCCCCTCTTGTTTAGATGAGGCTATGGAGACACAGAAAACGCCCTCTATTGCTTAAGCACGCAATGCGTGCCTATTTTTAATTCTTGCCAACAAAATCATTACAGCAGCCAAAGTGTTATTGTCTTTTTTTTATGTTTTATTAAGAAACTTAGAGACAAATATGCTCAGGATTTAGAAAAATTCAAAACATTGCAAGATATTGTGGAAAGTGAAATGCAGGCTGGAACAACTCTTGAAAAGAATTCAGCAACAGATGCCTTGCTTTGGCTCAAAAGGTTTGCGTTACCGTAAATTTTTCTCTTTTACATTTTGAATAAAATTTGAGGAAATGTATCAAGTTCAGATAGGTATATTATAACCAGATAAGAACAGACCAAAATTAGCAGTGGGTCTAAAACACTGGTCAGTGTACAATGTGCGATGAGGACGGTTTGTGGTTCACATAGCCCGGGTGACGTAGATGGAGGTGTGCAGCAAGCCCGGCCTTGTTTGCACAGGGTACGTCTTGAACAGAGATGACACACTAATCCTGTTAGGGCTGTGTTAAGGGAATCTCTTCTGCGGAGCCTGCTCTGAATAATGCATTTGGAATGCTCTGCTTCAAAGTGTTGGATGCCACCAGGGATACTCCTACGCCATAAAAGGCGATCATATGCTATAAGTTCCAAAGTCTCTAGGTCGATTGCACAATCTTTAATCATTGTGCTACGGATAAGTAAACAACACCAAAAGTGTCTCCTAGCCCTAATCACTCTACAAAAATGTTGTTTCGGGTCCCAGGAAAACATTTGGCATTGTTATTCATCAGTACCAGTGGAGTAGAGATTTCTAGTTTTGACCTGTGGAATTTGCCAGTGTGGCCCAGTGATTTGGGTGCTTGCCTTGAGATCCAGACATCCCAGGGTCAAGACCAGCTCTCACCACTTATTGAATTTGTTCCTGGTAATCCCTGGCTCAACTTCCCAGCTGCACTTGTAAATAGCCAACTGGTTTGCCTCCGACCAGTTGGGATTCTTAACAGTTGTTGTTGTTGTTGTTCTGTTCTGGCGTTTCATTAATTGTTTCATTGGCCCTGAAACGCCTCCTAGACCATGGGGAGCGGTCAATTAAGTATGTATTGCATTGTATGTGACGTGTGTTTTGGACCTGCCTCAAAATTAGTGGGACTAGAGTTCCCAAGAGTTTTTGGTGAATGTGATCTACACATGCCTCTCAAATCAAAATTATGTACATTTTCTTTCCTTGGTAGTCTTTGATCCCAGGCCTTACATTTCCTCTTAGCTCGACCATGAACATGAGAGAAACTGCAACTCTAAACTCTGTTCATATCCTGGCATCCAGTGTTTTTCCTTTATAAATTGCAGAGCTTTACAGTTTATCATCGTTTTTCTGGAGGAAGTTCTTACAGGAGAGGAGGATCTTGTGAAATGTGCCAAAAAAGCTTATGAATACTCATTAAAGAAATTTCATGGCTGGATTGTACAAGGAATCTTCTCTGTGAGTGTTTTATGTTTTTCTTTTTGTAGGTGTGACATTTCTCAATTAAACACCCATAGCTTTTATTTCAAACTTGATGGTGTGAGCCAGGAATTTGGGGGAGGCCATTATTAATTTTGGCCCAGTTCAAACGTCAAACTTTAAAATGTACTCAAATGTAATGAACCAAATTCATTCAATAAAGTACATGAAAAGACCGACATTTGAATCAAAGTTCGACCCAAGAATTAAGTTTGAGTGGTATAATCGTCTGCAGAGTGACTTTGATTCAAACGTCGAACTTCTCATGTGCCGAATAAAATGCATGCATTTGTCTCATTTATTTTTGCGTCCCACAATTCCGTTCTTTCACGAAAGCATTGCACATTTTGATTAGTGATAAGGCCGACAAATTAAGTTCGACGCTTGAATCAACCCTGTGAACTTTACTATTTGGGTCGACCCATATAGTGTAGGGATTTAAGTTCGGTACATGAAAAGTTTGACGTTTGAACTGGGCCTAAATCATTATTTTAATTTTGATTCTTTTGTGGCTCATTCTCGCCATGACAAACTGTCTCTGAGTCTTCTACATTTACCAGGGTTGTAGTTATTATAATTGTGGCTATAATTTTACAAAACAACAATCAACCTGAACCTTGTCAAGAAAAAGTTTCATTAAATTCGTCTTTTTTGTGTACTGCTGGTACTATTTCTTTTACGATTATTTTACTTGTAGAGAATTCATTGAATCTTTTCATCTGCCATGTCTCTGCAAGGTTCACCCCACAACCTGATAGGGTACTCCTGAACAAAATCTCCATGGAGATTATTTATGATCCCTGGCAGCACTCCCTTGATTTCATAGCCCGCTCTGCTAAACTAAAGTCATCATTGTCCAACCAGCCAATTTAGGCAAGTTCATTCGCAAAGCTGGTGAGATGGAGCTAAAAGTATAGTTTTTCTCATAGGCTAATTAGCATACAGTGGTCGTTAGTTCCTACATGTAACTGATAAAAAATGTTAACACTTTTGTCTCATAGATGGCCATGAAAGCTGTCCCATATCGCAAGGACTTCATGAACAAATTAGGTAGAGGAAAAGTAGATGAGCAGACAGTTCTAAAGGAAATGAAGGACTGTGTGGATCTTCTATCTGCAAATATTAGTGTTGTAGAAGAGTTCTACCAAAAAAATAATTTGGATAAGGCAAACAAAGTGTAAGCCTTAGGCAGAAATTGATCAATTTAATTTTAGAGAATTAACATAATTTGCTGTTACAGGGAGTTCCCATGCTCATTACATATTGTAATTCAAACCACACGTCTTCGTATCCATGAAGGTGGGAAAGAATGGATGTCCCACTCATTTTCCGTGGAATTTATAGTAACTAATGTTGCCTTTCATGGTTACTTCTGGAGCTACATGTATGTACGTGCAATTAACTTTGGGATTAATAAATGGTTCAATTTCTAGGGTCTTGGGAATGTTGGCATACTACAGGCTGCTATCAATTTACAATACGAGCTAAAAGTGTTTTTTTTTTTTTTTTTTTAATCCATTATCCTTTTATCATCAGTCACCTGCACACAACAATTTTCACGCGCCCCTCAACGACTTTTTTTCATTTTTCGAAACAGAATTTGGGTGGGCGTCAATCAAATGTTTCCATGACGAATTCAAGTAAACAGGACTATATTGTCATGGAAACATTTGATTGACGTCCACCCAAATATGAAAAAAAAAAACCGGGTCGCGTGTGACTGATAACCGCTGTAAGACGATTTTCCAATAAATGTCACCCGTATCAGTGAATAAGAGCAAAACATTTTTGGAGCAAGTAAAGCCGGCAAACACTTGCTTGTTGGCCACTGTATTATAGTTATTCTCTAGGAACTTGGAAAATTTCTTCTGGCGTCCAGGGTTGAGTACAGTTTCTTTTTAAAAAGAAAGTGATGCGTGCGAATCGTTTTGCGGTTTGAAGTAAATTCTTATGCATTTGTGACCGTGAGATTAGACAGTAGAAAATGCCAGGTTAGATGGCCTTATAAGTTTCTTCTCCGGAAAAATAAATAACCTAGACGAACTTTAAGCTTTGAATTAGAGACACTGTTTACCTCGGAAAACATAAACTTTTTTTATAAGAACGTTGAGGCTGAGATTAACTAAAAATTTTAAGAACGTATTAAGAATATTCCTCACGCTGATAGTTGATTAAGAACGTTTTTATTTAGCTCATTTGTATTTTAAATGAAGGCATAAAATAAAAGTAAATTAATGCAAATTAACCCAATAACTTAAGGTCATATTTTGTATAACATAATAATGGTTTTATCTTAGTTTGTAATAATGAACAGTTCTTATTTATAAATTTAAGAACATCTTAAAAACGTCTTCAGCCTCAGGTCCAAAATTAGACGTTCTTATTGAAAAAAAAAAGAGTGCAACCGGAACAGTTCGATTTAATCAACGCATAATTAGCTCTTTACTTTTCTTCATGGCTGAAGTCGCCTGTTAACGCTTCCTTGACTGAAAAGAACCCGCGGCTGATGAGAAAGGAAAAGAGAGAGAGAGTTGAAGGAAAATCTGAGTTTTAAGACGGTGTGGACTCGGAAATGCTACTTGGAACGGGGGAAAAAACAAGGTTGTGATATGGTCTCTGAAGGGTTGGCCGCGGAATCCGGCAAAACTCGGGCCGGACCAACACTCAAGGTCTTTAAATAACTGATGAGAAAGTGCTGCCTTTGTAAAGACATCTGCAAATGGTTTGAAATGATGATGATGGATGTTGTGGGTAAAGGATGATTTGCACATATAATTTGTGGGCTGATAAATACAAGCTCACCGGTAATTCCAATTTAACTCATTTTATTAACAATCCTGGCTTTAAAAACTAAATTTATTTCTGAGACTATTGAACCACTTAACGCCATCGAAACGCGAATTGCGTATATATGCACGTTCTTGCTGCAGAGTTTTCACGTGCTCATCACGTGTGTTAGTTACCAAGCTCCTGGTCCATTCATCGTTGACCACTGCTAGCTGACAAATTCTGTGTAAGAACACGTGTACGTCACTAAGGTCTTGATAAAAGGAGGGTAGCTCGATTTATACACTCGTTTCAAGCTCACTATACACACGTTTGTCTCGTCGATTTGTGCGAGGTTAGCTTGACAGTGCTTGTCAAAGTCTTTGATGGTTTGGCTGTCACCGGGTATCCCGAAAGCTAGGACGCGGATGACCTTCAACGTTCCAGGGCACTGGAGAGAGATGTCGTCATTTCCTGTTCCTTCAACTGGTAAAAGATAAATGGCATTTTCCACAAGTGATAAAAATAGATCGTAACGCCTTACAAAGCAATAGGGGATTGAAATTAAAATGCGGACAAACATCGCAAAAATGCCTTTGTTTTTGTCAGCACGTTAATTCCATAATGCTTCGTGCACTTAAGGCGCTGTTACACTTTGAAATGTTTCGTGCAACTTGTCTCGCAATGTTTTGGCGACATCGTGGCGGGACAAGTTGCACGAAACATTTCACAGTGTAACATACCCTGCTACGTCCAAAAACGTTGCGAGACAAGTTGCACGAAAAGTAGAACTTAATTCTACTTTCGGCAACGGCTCTTGAAACTTGTCTCGCAACGATTTTGGCCGTTGCAGGATATGTTACACTGTGAAATGTTTCGTGCAACTTGTCCCGCCACAATATCGCCAAAACATGGCGAGACAAGTTGCACGAAACATTTCACAGTGTAACAGCGCCTTTGCTCGTGACGTCAACCAATGAAGGGACTCGAAACGGGATCTCACAGATCTTTCGACTTGACAGAATTTGATGGGAAAATCTTCAATGGAGACTGTCCGTTTTCTCAATCCGGCAGGCCGTAATTATTATTTTAATTTGCAAGATTTGTTTAGATGTCACAAAAAACCACCAAGCGAAACATGCACTCGAAACATATCATGACGTGACAAGAATTCATAACATAGTCATCAGTTACAAAGATTGCTTGAAAAAAATTAAACTGTTGGAACTTTTACAATAAGGCGAAACATGCATAATAAACTATGTTCCATGGATGGATAGAGCGTATCTACTTTACAAATCGCTATCCATCCAGTGGATAACTTAATTGGTTTTGATAGTGGGCCATATCTACAAGATATTGTCATTTCATTTGGGTCGTCTCTACAAGACCAGTAAGTAGCTGACCAAGCCAATAGCACGATATTCTCGTTACGTCACTCATTGTTATTAATTGCCAACCAGAAGCTAATTGGCTGTTGAAACAATAACTTCTTTTGTTCCGTGGTTGGCAAATTTCAATATTCAAGAGAAATGTGACGTCAATGTTTGTAAACAAGAAATATCGCTGACACAATAGGAAGGCAAAAAGCATTCGAAAATAAGTGGCACAATAATTCAGTCGCTGTGACTGTCTGAATGTTTTTCTCCTTTTTTTCGACCCTCTGTTTTTTTTTTCTGGCTATTGTCATGTAATTTGTTATCTAATCCGTTTTGCCTCCCCCCCTTTTTGACAAGTAATAGGTACCCACTTATCGATCACTGTGAAGTAATATTGTAATCTGTTTGTAACGTTTTTCTTCTTTTAAGTTTGTTAAGTAGTGTATTATGTTTTATGTTGTTAATAATAATAATTTAAAAAAAAAAAAAAAAAAAAAAAAAGAAATATCGCTGAGACAGAAATTTGAATCTACCGACGGAGTTCCGACTGACTAACTAAGAGCGCTTTCCTTTTGAACAGAAAAAAACAGGTGAAGCGATGGGTGCAGTGGTGAAAGCATTTCAGTTTACAGTGTCCCCAATTAGTGCTCCAGTGCTAGAACGATTAGACACTCAAATAAAGTTCCTGTCTTTTCCTTTCCTTTTTTTTTTCTTTTCCTGTGGGACAACAAATGTAACAGTTCTCCCTGTTGTTATTGTAAAAAAAAAAAGAAAAGAAAAAAGAACATTTGACGGTTGCTAATTTTTAACGTATGCACACTGACACCTCTTCACAGGAATATTTAATTAAGCTTCCCATTGGTGATAGTGTTTTTCTTTTGTTATTCTAACTATTGTTTTTCGTTTCAATTTAAGTTTAAATAGCTTATTCTGTTGTACCTTTTTTCATGTGTAACCTTCGGCGAGTGAAGAGAAGTTTTGTTTTACGTTGCGAAAAATAAAACTCCCACTGGAATTTTTTTCGGAAAAAAAGGGAATAACTTCACAAGTACTACTCTTTTCTCCGGCGTTTTCACCAAGTGATCGGTTTATCGCTGAACCATTTTCTTCATGATGGAAGATCAGTGCTCTGTTGGTGGCATGAAGTACCGAATCATTAAGCGGAAACGTTTACCATTTTTTTCTGACCAATGGTAGGTTATACTGTTTCATATGGCGGAAGTTCCCACCGGTTTATCTTTCAAATGGAAAGAGCTTTAAAGGGGCTAGGTCACGCAATTTTAGGCAATTTCAGCACTGATCGAATGGTCATAGAATTAACTAAAATATCAAAATAACTGTCCAAAACTATAGAAGAACTCTAACAAAACACAGGGAAGCCAAGAAGGGACATGGATGGACAAAACTGGAGATGATTGAAATGGATTGAATTTGGGTAAATTTGAAAAACGTCGGCCCACCTTTTTTCAAATTTGTATCAGTCTATATCAAAATGTCATTTACACAGCTGGAAAATCATTCTCAGTTGTTATGTGGCCGTGATTTTGCAAATGAAAGACTCTTGCTCTGCCAATTTGACGTTTAGAGCTCATAATTAACAAAATTAAACAAAATTACCTAAAATAGCGTGACCTAGCCCCTTTAAGTTTCATCACTAAAATGATCGCAGAGTTTGAAGTTACCTTTTTTCTCCGTTGTAACTTGTCGTGTAGGACGAGGTGTGGTCGGACCAGTTGAACTAATATTTGGCGTAGTGATGTTTAAATCTAGGCAAAGGTAGAACACAAAATAACGAGAATTAATGATTGTGGAACGTTTTGCCAAATAGCTTCTTGACATTTATGCGATCAGTGGCGGATCCAGGGGAGGGCCCCCCCCCCCCCCCCCTTATTTTTGGACCAAAGCCACCAAAGCACCATAAAACACCAAAACTGTGAAAGGGCAAAAACAAAATGTTTGAGAGCGGGCCCCCACCTTACCTCCAGGTCTGGATCCGCCACTGGCGATATAAACTGAACCGGTTTAAACTGATGTTAGCTTTTTCAAGAAGGGCTCTAGGATTTCTCACTTACAGTTACGTTTTTATTCATTTAATAAGCAAGAAAGTAGTTGCAGACGACGTGAACACGAGTTTGCGTGTCGTAGCCTGGACTACAAGAAAGGAACAAAAGCTCATTCGAAATCCACTATGGAAAGTGAACAATCGTTATTATTGACAACTTTCGCCACTCCGTCATAATGCCGTACGTTTTGGGAAGTTCTCTGTAGAAAAACAAGAGATGTTCAGTTCAATAAAGTGTAGCAGACTTCCATGCAAGAGGAAATAAACTGCATTTTTTAAACGTAATTTTTTATGTAAAGAGCCCCTGAAACGTACATCTGAGCATGCGCATGATGGAGTGATGAAAGTAGTCAATGAGTATATCCGCCACGGATGGAAACTGCAGGGCTGACAGCTGAGACAGATTTAATTTTAGTCCACAGGTGTATTAGATGCTTCTTGACTTCGATAAATAAAAGCTTGTTTAAAAAAATCACATCCTCGTATCTGTGATCAAAAAGTTCCATTTAACCTGTTCATATCTACCTCACGCCCACCTAAATTATTGTGCTTTGTGACAGGCTTCAACGGACCAATATGACCAACCGGTTGATATCTTTAAACAAATAAACGGCGGCAAAGCTGGTGTCCCATGTTCGTCGTTAAGAA
>OX421449.1:37273397-37285897 GCA_949126865.1 Montipora capitata | reverse complement strand
CCCCCAAATACAGAATATAGCTAAGCATTGATTTTTTCAAATCATCTTTTTTGAAAATGTTATGGGTATTTCCGTATCGTTTATCTCTTTAAAAAGAACACTTTTCAAAATAAAAAGAAAACCATGCTTGGCTGGATGCAAAAACGAATACAAATTATCAAACCACTGATTAAATACCCAAATTGTTTAGCACGAAGACAAATTTAGAGTTTTCTTTTATTGGTCACGTGACCATGGGCATGGCATGATAATGTCACATCTAGGATCATTGGTCTACAAAAGTTGGAAACTGACCATAACAATACCAAATTCTTTCAAATTACTTAACCATTATATCCTTAGCAACGCACCCCAAAAAACACGTCAGTAGACTCTTAAGTTCCCCAACAATTTGAAATGTCCATTTTTAAGGTTTTGACGACAACATGGGCAAACCGCAGTGGATCTTTCATTCTCACTCTCTACCAATCCACTTATTGTATACTTCGCTCATAATATACAACATAATCGAGATGGAATAGTCGTGAAATACTTAAATAGCTCAAACTTATATTTTGAGGTGACGTTTTCGTTGCCGTATACGTAGTCGGCGTCGTGGTTTCTTAAACGCCCTCAACGGTGGTATGTGTCTCTTGCACATTTACAGATGAAATCCATGGATGACGGAATCTTAAGGGATTTTTAGGATTTTAGAATAATGGATCTTTGCAAGATTTTATGGTTTTAATAAGGTGGTTCAAAATTTTGATTCAAAATGAAAATCCTGGACCGCCTTTTTAAAGTAGGAAACCTCAATTATTGCACAAACATTATTGCAGCCGCACTGAGCTCATATTTGCCGGTTTATTCATCACACTGAAAGTTTTCCACAAGGACAACTCTTCAAGCTCGTTTAAACGGTTCATTTGACTACCACTTGTTAATAAATAGTTTGACAGATATTGGGTTAATGTTGAAAGAAAAAGCCAAGTCCTGCAGAGGTCGTTCAAACTGTTTTATTGGGGCTAAAACTTTGAAGAGCGAGGATCAGACTCTCCCGTCGAGATTTACGTGGCGCGCCGCCACATCATATTGAAATGCACTCAGTGCGTTTACTGTTCCTATAAATGAACGGATAGTCTTCGCCAAGGTAAAATGTGACTTGATGTTGTATGAAAATTGGAATCAGTTTTAATTCGAGTTAATACTCAGTTTCGACATTTTTCAAAATTTCAATGAATTTGAATATAATCATTTTGGTTCAGCACTGTTGAATACACGTTAAAGCAAATATTAAGGCCTCCTTGTCTGAAAAGATCTCAATTGTGCTTTGTTTGTTTTCTTTTTTCAATTACGAACGTGTCTTGCACCAAATAAAACAATAACAAAAAGTTACGCCACTACTTCCTTCTTGGTGTGCTAACGATTTTGTTTCTTTCTTATATCACTTTTTTCAAAACGTTCCCTTAAAAGTGTTTGTTACCTGGTTATGAACGAAATTTCACATACGATTATCGTAACTTTCCAACAAAGTTTATTTTCGAAAATTTCGCTATTTACTTCCACTTTTCGCAGCGTCTTGAAATTCGTCAGTAGGCTGGATCTTGCATGCAAAGTGTTTTAATCAATGTGCAACGTCACGTTAAGTGATAACAATTGCATGGAAACAGACCTTACCACGAAATCAATAATCAACATATATACAGTTCTCTTTTGTCCTTCATTCAATCGCACGTAAGTTGATTCCAAACTGAAAATTCGAACTAATAGATACACATGGCGAAATTAAGATATCCTTGAGTTGATTAAAATGGAGCGAATTCCTCTTCAATTTGACCGAAAAATCTAAATCCACGAGGGTGCTAAATAGTTTTCGCAATTTGTTCCAACTCAACAAGACGCACTCCCAACAATACAAAGAACTATGTGCGACAGAGAGTTTATTTTAAACTTAATTATATGAAGCACCTCGTCTCGCTTGGGACGAGAACACGAACGAAAGTTCTCAAGACTGGGGGAGATGAACTGATACTTTCTGATTTCTAATCTCAGCTATCGTACTTTCTGTAAGAGCTCTACTTCTATTTAACTTTCGTTCAAGATTCCGTATAAAGCAAGTATGATTAACTTACTTTGGAACTAGGTTCTGTTTGTATGATCCTCCTGGAAATCCTGGAATACGTAAGAGGCTTCGAAGTTGTAGCAAGCTTAGAAACGCCTAAAAAATAACACAGCAATTTCTTAAATATATTTGGATTTAGTACGAAAAACTGACGCAAAAATTATCAGTCGATCCAACGAATTAATTCAACCGCTGCCTGCGTCGATTCACCCAAGTTACCACAACACCTATGAAACATTTATATTATGGCGGGATAAGCGAATTAGAAACTCTTAATTGTGTAACGGAAAAAGCTAATAAGCTGTAATCATTCGATCGCGTGAAAACCGTGATAACTGAAAAAAGCAAAGCAGGCATAATTGAGGGTGGGATTGTAAATAAAGCGCAAATCTCTGCGCATTGCTGCGACTTTGGATCAGTCTGGGCAAAGTGCAGCTGATAAATCAGTGACAGACCAAGGAGAGTTTTTGTTGTGGCCGTTCTAACCTTTAGTTTATACCGTCTAAGAAGAGAATGCAAACAGAGTAATCAGCAACAAAAGTTGAAAACATACAGATCCCTGACGTGTACTGATGAAAAGGAAAGAGACTCCCTATGGGGTAGATCCTCCAGGGATATTCACCATTCTTAGCAGGAGTAATCTAAATAGGGTAACTAAGATACCTTTAGCGTTTTTCTTTTACTTATCGTGGTTAGCACGACACCCACAGCTGTTGCTGATACACAAAATTATGGACCACAAAACCTAATTAGGCGAATTTCACACGATTTCTTGTAAGACATGAAGTTTGCGGGTCACGTGATTAGAGTACTAAAGCTGGCATCGTCCTTTGCGTTGCCGTGAAGTTTCAAAACTAGAGGCACAATTAAGGCTAATTATTATAAGATTGCCTTGAAACAGACAGCCTCATTCCAACACGTTGAAGCGGAGAGGATTGCTTTACACTGTGTACGCATGCGTCAGTTTGCATTAAAGAAATCAAGACAATAGCGGAAAAGATAATGTAGGACAACTACTTCAGTCGCGACAACTAATACTTTGCAAA
Source organism: Montipora capitata (assembly GCA_949126865.1). Taxonomy (NCBI): domain Eukaryota; kingdom Metazoa; phylum Cnidaria; class Anthozoa; order Scleractinia; family Acroporidae; genus Montipora; species Montipora capitata. Next base: position 37,282,750 of record OX421449.1, on the reverse strand, counting down.
TTTGCAGTGGCACCACTGGGCAGGATAAAGTACAGTTTTTGATTCGTGTTTTCAAATAATATTTAGAACAGAACTCAGAGCCACCCATTTTACTCATCTTTATGAGGCAAGATTGCTTAAATTTCTTTGTCTTCCGCATATCCACATTTAGATTGTAGTTATGATGAAGTTTAAGGAACCGACGATTTAAACGGCAAGGATACAAAAACGATGATACACGTAAGACACGCAATTTTAAAACATACCTCTTACTAACCCGGTTCGAGGGCTGTACTGTAAATCTTGAGGGAGGGGGGGGGGGGGGGGGGATTAAACGCGGGTCAGTAATTTACAGTACGGACCGAGAAAACGAGGTTAGTGTGATATTTTAAACTCTTGTTCTTCGGCCATCATAGCTTGATTAAGAAAATAACACAAACAGCGGTGATAAACATCGTATTCCAACGCATTTTTATAAAACTTGACGTTTCGTATGCTAGTTTCAAGGCCCTAGCCTTGAAGTTTCATTTCAAGGCCCTAGCTAAAAGTGACCATTCATCAGCCATTGCTGATCATGTGAAAACCACTGGCCACGACATTAAATGGGATCACTTTGACATTTTAGCGTCCGGGAAAACTGACTTTCACTGCAAAATTAAAGAGACTTTGTTCATTCAAGAGCTAAAGCCTTCCCTTAATGTCAATATTAGTAGTGAGAAGTTATTGCTGTTTTAGCTATTACTTTTCATTATGTGTAGACACGTACTGCTGCAGATCATTTTTCTCAGTCTAGGTTCCAGACCCTATTGTTTACGATGTATATAGTTTTTAAGAATTGTAACGGTCACTTTTGAAAATGTGTGTTGACTAGCATACGAAACGTCAAGTTTTATAAAAATGCGTTGGAATACAATGTTTATCACCGCTGTTTGTGTTATTTTCTTAATCAAGTGTGATATTTATTATGGTTGTTTACCATTTACAAGCAGAAACCTGTTGGTACCGGCTAGGTTTGTTCAAATGGTAAGCAAAAAACTCCCAAATGGGAAATTTAGTTGGGATAGGCGTGTACCATTTGCAAAATTCGTTCACGTTTACCGAGAGAGTCTGAAGGGAGGCAAAATCATGGAAGAATGCAAACGGTAAACACCTTTTCCGTTTGGGAATTTTGGACTACCTTTCGAGAAATCCTTTTTTCTCCTGAAATTTTCCGTTTGGGAAGACCAAAATAGGCTTACCATTTACATTCCAACCGAAATTTCCGGATTTTTTGGCAAATGATAAACAAACTATATCCCTGTGGTAATCAGTTGCGTCGGAAAGGAAACTAGTCAAGCTGTATCTTCAACCGCCATAGAGATTTAAAAATGATAAAACTTCTTGGCTTTTTAAAATAGTTGCTTGCAAGATTCAAACATTTTTAGTTTTTTCTACAATTGAAAAGACATGAAAAACTTGCTAGAAAATGTTTTATCGACATTTAAAGTTTAGACTGTAGAGTACGGCCCACTAATTTAGCCAATAACAGCACGCGTAATATCTGATAAGGCTTTACGGCAATGTGCACGTGAGCTCTTGACAGTCATTCCTTTATTCTCCATCTTTACTTCAGAAACAGTTCTTGCAAATCCAATTATGGAATACTTCAACCATACTGAGCAACGTCAATAATAATAATAATAATAATAATAATAATAATAATAATAATAATAATAATAATAATAATAATAATAATAATAATAATAATAATAAATGTCTTTATTAAGAGTTCATTGTGCAAACAGACGTGCAACAATTTACAAGGCAAAAAAAATGAATAAAAACAGATTTAAAACGACTTGTCCGGACCTCAGGTACAATATAATTATGCGACCTGGTTCTCAACTGCCGTGTTCTCTGGGGAGGTAGAAAATCGCTCAAAGCAGTGTTGTTGGAAGTGGCCCTTCGCCATAACTTCGTATCTCTATTACGTGACGAATATCCAAGATACTGTGCTGCTTTAAACAGTAACCCAACTTGTAACGTCTGGCAAAGAGCTTATCAATTCTACTTCAATATTTACTATAAAAAGCACCCCAGACATTGATAGCATATGTAAAAACTGAAAGGATCAAACTTTGAAAAAGTAAGTCCAGTAGTGTAGCAATCTTTTCCCGCAGTACATTTTCCTTTGAACCAGAAAAATAAGGCTAAAGAAATAAGGTTAGGTTCAGCCTAAACGGGAGAAACTTAAGGGGTAAATATTTTTGATTCATAGGAAAATGCACTAGGGGTAGTGATTCCTATACTATACTCATATACTCAATGTATATCTGATATTATGATACTTCAAAGCAACCTCCGCTTTTGTTTTCAAAGAAAGATGGGAAATAGTGCTGCTTCGTGACACAGAAATATTGCAACCTAAATGATTTGTTTGTTTTTCCATCTCCATCTGACCAAATATATTTACGAACTCAAAAACATTTAACTACCTAAGATAATTATTTAGAAAACTCCCTGCTGGTTTAAAATAAAGAAAGACCTACTTTCGAATCTATAGATCTTTTCCGATGAAACACAGAAGAAGTTTCATTTGTTATTAATCCTATATGTTTAATTAAACACTCCAAACGAACTATATTTTATGACACTTGAGTATAAATTCAAAAACTTGAAGCATGCAAGCCAATTAACCTAGAATATTAAGTAAAAAGGTTCCTAAAGTTTATAAACTTTACTTACCATTTCTGCTATATTTTGACTAGACTCATTTACTCTCTTCAGGAAACATTCAACAAACTTGTAGTGTTTGATATGATTTTATAAAGCGAAACATGTCGATTGCTAAATCGGTCAGTGAAATCTGAGAGCAATTAATACCTTGAAAAAAACTGATTTACAGCCAATGAAATAGAAGGGCAAAACCAATACAGAATTATCATCACGCACTGGCGTATTATATTATCGATTTGTTACTTTAATCTGAAATTGTTTGGGAGTTAAGGCCAGTTTTAAACGTCGCATTTCACATGTGCCTAATCTAATGCAAATGAGAAAAATCTATTGCTTTCGAAAATTTGCATTAGATTCAGCACATGTGAAATGCAACGTTTAAAACGGGCCTAAGGAATATTATTCAAGTTTAAAGTTGGTCTCCTTTAGTTGTTAACCAATAAAATCCACACGTGATATAACAGGTGTTTTCCATAAGGAAACACTTTAGGCGCGCGGTGTTTTGGGGCAAAGATACTTGACGATTTTATCATAAATAAAAATGAAAAATCACGTAAACTCAATAAAGAGAAAAGAACAAAAGAGAAATAGCGTTGAATTGTTGTGTAAAGTGAAAAAAGGACCATCTTGCTAAAATATAGGATTTCTATGATATATATAAATTTGTATTTGACTCATCAAGTGCAGAGGAATATCTACTAAAATCATTTTGTCTAAATTTAATGCCGACCTTCTGAGAGGAAACCTGTGGCTGCCGGATATCAAGCAAACAAATAACTGTCAACTATCAAGAATGTTCGGAATCAGTAAATATACTATGCAGTAGAGGACTTGCAATTTTGTTGATTTTTTAATCAATAGGCCATTTCCGAGTTCATGTCTGCCTCCTCTTCAAAGCGAGTCTAAGTGCAAAGTTTTTGTGATGGTAGTTATTTCTTCTTTACATATGAATGAAAACTAATTTTCATAAGAAAAACTTCGCACTTCGACTCGCTTTGAAGAGGAGGCAGACATGAACTCGGAAATGGCCTATTAATTTAACTTGGTGTAAATCCCCCAGGTTCAGAGATCTCTTGTCTTATCACGACATTTTATTTACTCTTTAGTTTTCTAGTGGCTTGAGATAGCTAAAATTGCCAAGCCTTTTCACCAAGCCTACTGATGCTAAGATAAGAGACAATAAGAAGAAGTGGTTGGAATCATTTTTGTTTCAAAATGGCGGGTGCGACTAGCGCCATCTTGTTGTCAACTTAAACTGAGGTGGCACGGAACTTGTTTCCCTTTGTGTTTTTCATTGCCTCTGGTCACATGCACACGATTGATTTTGGTAATGTGGTTCTGCTTTTCTCTCTGCTTGAAGGTTTTCTCATTTTAAGAGCAATGGCAAATGTCTTTTTACGAAACAAATTGCCTCAACTTGTTCAGTACGTTTTTGGGTCATGTGATTTGCCTTTCGTCCCAGTCATGTTACTGCCAGGAACAACTGAAAGCGCGCGATATGGGAAAAAAGGCTCTGTAAAGGAACATTGGAGTAATTGATTGCTGATTTTTAAACGAGTTTCACGCAAGATTTACAGGAGCGCAATTCCATCCTTAAAAAGTGAAAAGAGATAGCTAATCCCCTGGAAGAGGCCGCCATGCACTGCCTTTGACTACTTACTTTTCATAACAATGACCAAGACCGGCTTGTATCCTGAAGGTGGAATGATCTTCTCCGAGGCACACAATTGAACCGAGTGACATTTCACACAGAAGCAGTAACTGTCAACGGAAACAAACGAAAAATAATTAAGGATTGGAAGAAAATTATTAATCAGGCTCAAAAAACAGCAAAAAATGTACTGATCCGAGTTTGCACACTCACCTGTTTAGCAGGAAAACCGTATCTGTATCCGGGCTTTGACAGCAATGTTCCGTACATTTGTCAACTGTCATATTACCCACATCACGTGGTTCCCATGGCCTGTACACGCCAGCCTCGAGACCGCTCCTAAGAATCGCGTTATAATGCGTTGCTTGTTTGACGCAGAAAGGTGCATCTTTTGCAAGGGCTGTAATATGAGCTAAAACCAAGAATTTGGGACGTCATTCTTATAGCACATGATTCTTCTACTAACCTTGTTTTGGGATATTACTCCAAATTTCTAATTAGTGGAAAAGAATAAACCCTATAACAGTTTCTTGCTGGTGTAGCGACACGGAGACGTAGATAAACGTCATTTCGGTTCAGGTTTTCGCGCGGTCATAACATTCAACCAATCCTTCGAATCAATCCCGGTGAAAACAACCGTCCGAAATTCACCAAAACACCTGCTACGCAGGCTAGCTAGGCAAGTGCCCAAGAAGACGTAAAAAATCATTCAAACCTTTTACAAGCAGAAGGTAACTTCGCCTCAAGGTTCACCAGTTTCGTCGAGGGTCAAATGACTGCCAGCTTTATTAACTTAAAAGGCGAAACTTCGAACTGAAAAGACGGCCAAATTTGTTTACAATAGGTGATGGGAATGAGCCTTTTCAAGGAAACAAATTAAGTTAGGTTTACTTTCACTGCATATTGAGGGTTTCCAAACATTTTTCGTGATGCAATATTACGCGCCCGAAGGTCATGTAAATGATCCGCTTTTATTTGGGAAAGAAGAAACCTGTTTACTCACCACTTACAAAATTCAGTAGTATCCACAGCAGAAGTCTCTGTTTCTGATCTTCTCCGACAGTCATGATCGAAAAGACAGTTAAAACTCACGTCCACAGGCTCACGGAAAAAGCCGTGTTAATACTTGCGCACAATGGCTTTAAACCTCTTTTTCTGGAACATGTCCCATTTGGAGCAAAATCCTAACTAGAGAAAGCAAACCGCCAGGATCCATTTAATCAACGGGGTACAAGGAAAACATTCTCTTCTTTCAAAAATGGGTTTGCCTCACCCCCAAGCTGTTTAAGGGAGGAAAGAAATGAATCTTCCTATAAATCCCGAAGACTTGCCAAGTTGGCAAGATTGCAATTTTAATTAACATCCACAGCTGGTAATCGCTGTAACCTACAAAATCCGATGACAGGGTGGTCGCGTATTACTCCTCAAGGTTAATTGCGACGTGATCCAGTAAGTTTGAGAATGACAAAAAAAAAAAAAGCTAAAAGGAAAACCACGAGAAAAGACAGGTCATGAGTATGCGCATACTCTCTGAGCACGCGACCAAAGCACCATGCGTGTAATCACGTGTACAGTGAATGAAAAATTAATATGCACATCGTAAAATTTGTTACTTTGAATAGCTGGTAAGACTAATTTGTTTTATGTCTATCTAATAATTACTGGCGTCTCATCAGTTTCATCTTGAATTCTCAATGTAAACGAGGCTTTTGGGAGTAAAACTGCTAGTGCCAATCGGGATCAGTAGGAGAGTAATCTCATCCGTTTTTGCTTGAAGCGCCTCTGAGATTCTGTCACCAACTTCTAATCATGAGCTAACAACACAATGCAATTCGCAGACACGCAGAGCGCATTCAGTTCACCCTAAGTTTAGATACAAAACAACAGTTCAGGAAACTGCCCTATTTTGATACTAGTTCCATTTTCGCAGTACTTACTGTTCATGAAAGTGAATGTTACACCTCGACATTTCACAGTTTTGTAGCCATTCTGCCCGCTGGGCGAGTCAGAGCCATTTATTGACACTTCAATGGAGTACGTAACATGTCTTTTGAGAAGAACAGTGGAGTCTAGAAACACTTTAAACCCGCAGTACTGTCCGAGTTCGCCATGCAAACTCTCCGATGAAAACCAGCCCGTCTTCGATGTCAAAACGGCTTTATTTTCAGCGTCTTTTATTTCTAAAACAACCCAACAGCTGTTGTTTTCTCCACCAAATAGGCTGACACCATGTAACTTTAGATTTCTGTCAACGGAAATGTTGATACAATCCTTTGAAGAATCGTTTTTCCAGCTACTGCGAGTGGACACTGAGCCAAATCGACAGCATCGTTCAATATCGCCGAGGAAACCTGATCGCTTGACGTCTGGAAAACCAATGGGGAAATTAAATACAGAATTCATGTTATGAATAATATTAACTATTTCTCTCTCAGTTAATATTTTGCTGTCTAAGATAGCAATGGCGAAGTCGACTTGTTCCATCGTCGGAAAACGTATGGATTGCACAATTCGCTCTCCGAGAATGTTTCGTTTTGCATTACCAGTTGCCATTACACCTTGTCGTTCGCAGCTCAGTTTTGCCCACGAATCGACAACGCGAAATAAGTCAACTTCTCTAATATTCAAAGTATCTCTTTCAACTATAGCTTCAAGTAAAGACTGGTCAACTGTCGCGAATCCGTTCCCTGCTTGCAACACATCTTTCGTTTGCTCGTCGATGACCCTCCAGCAACGATCCACTAGATTTCTTTCTTCATACTTCATCGCAAATGGTAGGATTCTGAGAACATTAGATGGGTCCAAATTATCTCGCAAATATTTGACGCATTTGTCCACAAGTGAAGGCAAAATGTATTTTTTCGCCAGGTATAACACTCCCATGACATCGCGTCTGCTCAAATTCGCTTCATCGTAGTATAAATATCGAAACAACTCCAACAGACTCTCGTATTCACAGTCAGGAAGTTCAATAGAGTCACTAGTCTCCGCTAGCTCCCCGTAAAACATGGCTTCAAACACAGGACTGCCAATCGACAGCATTAACTTGTGAGCTGGAATCACCTGCTTGCTTTCACTTTCGCCATCTCTCTCGCGAACCACAAACTTCACATCGCTGAAGAGGTTATTGTTGAACATAAAGTTTGTTCGTTCTTTAATGGTGTGTTTGGTTGTTTGCCATTTCATTGTAGAAACAGGCTTGGTTTAAAAGTCAAATGGTATGACAGCCGTACAGAAAACACCTTTGAAATTCCTGCATGGAGGTTAGACATGACCGCAACGCACAAATTTGATATCAAGTGGACTACTGGCTGTTCGGGGTAGGCTTTCATATACAGGACTAAAATGGCAGAGGACAAAAGAACCATTGTTATTTCGGCCGATTAGGCCTTGCTAATTAGGTATTGTTATGTTCGCTTTGTTCTTTTAATTATTGCGGATGCGGTATAGGAAAGACCAGCCGCCGTTTGCTGAGGTTATCAAGGTCATCTTGTTAAACCTCTAAATACTGACTTCCTTATTGAATTACCTGTGAAAACGCGGGGGTAGCTCTTTCAGTGTCATGCATGTTTGGTTCTTATATATCGATGCAATGACGTCCGAGGCGTCTTTTACCAGAGATGGCAAGGCAATCTACTGTCTTTCAAGAAAATATGCTTGCGATCATTTTAACTTTTGGGAGTAAACGTCTCAGAGCCATTTCCAATTAAAAAGACGAATTCTCTTTTGCGTTCTTATTCAAATTATGAAACAACAAAGGTGTAATATGTAACAAAATATAATTAAGATTTAACAAGGTAAAGGAAGATAGGAAGATGAGCGCATAATAACTGACCTTACAACATCAAATTTCTTTTTGTTTCAAAACTACTACATACGAAAAAATTCTTCAAAGATCGAGTCAAGAGAATGTTTATCCTTATATTGTTCCGCGGTTGTCATATTTCTGTTTTTTGACTTTCTGGAAAGGCTACAGAACTTACAGCACTTTTTAAACGAAAGATCCAATCGCAGTAAGATAATTTAATGCTACTCTCGAGGTTTGGAGAATGTCAAATATAGCTACAAAAGAAACAATTGAAAGGTTTGGAGAAACCTGTCTTGTGTCGATCCAAAGTTATCGCAAGAATCCCTTTGTATGCTCACCGCTTCTTTGAAACGCGCTGACATCTACTTGCAAAAGAAGGCTAATTACCATTAATGCTACATAGCAGGTCTAATGCGATTACTTTGGATCACCCGTGATAACGACACTAGATAGGAGTGTAAAAAGGTAAAAAAAAAGGTAAAGTCACTTTATTTAACGTCGGTAGTTCCTTCAGCTACGACTGAGGCTGGTATCAATGGAAGCCGACGGTGCGCCCTTTACCTCCCTCCCTCTGTCAGTGCTCCGTTTTACGGGTATTTAAAGCTATAGCTACACGGATCAGAGGAAAGTCGAAACAGACGTTGAAGTCACCGAGGATCGAACACGGGACCTCTCGCTCTGAAAGCCGCGCACTAGCCATCTGAGCCACGACTGCTCCTCGCTCCTCGTAATGAACTTTTTAAAACTACATTCAAATCCAGTGGAGCATCCAACTGTCTACTCTATGTCAACCTGCGGTGTTTTCACCATTGCAGTGTTGATGAAGCAAATTAACGGTTGCAAGGAATCCTGGAAACGGGACTAACACAATAATAAAGACTTTAAGATCTACGATGCAGTCGTCAACGAGAACGCCGCCATGAGATAGGAAAAATTATCGTGCTTCACGCATTTCAGCACATAGTCGTGCGATAATCTGCACAACGACGTGAAATCACCAAATTTGAAGTTTTGACGACAACGACAACGCAAGCATACAAAAGTCAACCTTCATTCTCCAGATTTACTCTGAAACGATTCGTACCAATTTATATTTTTAACGATATTACGAAGTTATATTTCGTCGACCGCGTCAAAGTGCATGAGCTTTGAAGCCGATAAAACACTCCTCATTAGAATTCTTTATATAAAGCATACTAA
>OX421449.1:37253397-37268397 GCA_949126865.1 Montipora capitata | reverse complement strand
AAATCGTGAACAACTAAATTATGCAATGAACTCAAAGAAAGAGGAAAATTAATAGACACGGCTCTTACCTTTCCGGCTGCCCTTTCGGTCGTTGCTCATGTTCGCCACCAGGCTGCCTGGGTTTTCTGCTTGGAGGATTCGACAAAGCCACTGAGATTTGTCTGTCTCCGACCTGGGTCCCGTCTAGTGCTACAATGGCGGAGGACGCCCCCGTCTGTTTGAAAGGAATAATAGTAAAATAATAGTAAATTACTCTTGGATTCTCAACTGCTAAATGAATTCCTTACATTGCGATAGTCTTCTCGGCTGAAGTCTGAGATCAATAGACGTTTTGCACGGCAGCCATGTTGCATGGCAGGAACAATAAATTCTTTTTCCTATGGGTACAATTGGTCTTTCTAATGCAAAACATTGTCATTGTTCCTGCTATGCAACATGGCTGCCGTGCAAAACCTCTATAACTAAAAATAGGATAGTCATCCGAAGCTTTGATGCAAGTACAGTCATTATCAAGATAATGATACTCTGTCGTGGAGACATTTTTAGTCACTGGTTGGACATTTTTAGTTTTGGTACTTCTATTGAAGTTAATCATGACGAAAAACCCCTTAATCATACGATGTAAGAGTACACTCGTCGAGACGAGTGTCAGAAATTACATCACGTCATGCCATTATTCGCGAAACGCACTTCAGCATAACAAGCAAGCAAAACTTGGGAAGGTCTTACTTTGCTGGAAGAAATTTGCTGCTTTTTCGATCATGTCATCTCTTCAGAATTTCATTTATCCCTGACACACTGCCAGATGTTTCCCAGTGTGGTCCCACGCTTAGAGTGCTAGATTTGCATACGCATGCTCTACAATCAAATCCCGCTGACACCGACTGTACCTGTCTCCAGTGATCCCGAATTACGATTTGCAAATTGCTAACAGGCTGTCTACTTTTCAGTTGGGGGTTTTCCGCAAGTTTTTCTGATCATTGCTGAAATGCGCATTTGTGTCTAGCGAGATAATTAAAGCGATACATAAATGATACATGTCGTGGATTACGCACTGGAAGAAGCGAGAGTGTTCTACTGAAGCCATTCAACAGTTTATCTTACCTCTTCTTCGTACTCAATATATCCAAATCCTTTGGGTTTACCAGCTCGATTGGTTACAAGACGAATCTGGTTAATTTTTCCATGCTGAAATACAATAACGCCATTACAATGCATCGATGATGCAGGCAGGGTACAGGAGTAGCAGCTACAAAGTAAAGCGTATTGTATGTTGCTCCAAAACAATTTCCTGCGGCCCCCTTGATTTGTCTGTTTAAACACATCATACTCATCGCGTTGGGCCAAACATTACCCAACACCTTGTAAAACATGTCAGTTTTCGTGTTTAATATAATGTTTTGCACATTTTGAGTAATAATATACACTTATGTATGGTTCCGAGGAAAACTAGTTTCCCGAGGGGCCAGACATTAAGATCTTTGTTATATACTTAGAATTTCCCTTCAACAATCACAGCAAGACAAACAAACGTGGGCAACAACTGCTGAATAGCCCTTTTCACGGTTAGTTTTTCTCATTTGCATTACAATGTAATCTAACGTGGATGCGAAGCAATTTCGGGTCAAAACTACAGAATAGCCCGAAATTGCCTCACATACATGCTAGATTATATTGTAATGCAAATGAGAAAAACTAACCGTGAAAAGGGCTATTGTATCCCGGTCGGGATACATTTGAATTTGATCAGGGGCACGTGACCAAGCATCAGCCAATCACAGTGCTCGTTTTGTTGACTTAAAGTCTAGGTATATAACAAACAAAGCTTGTTTATTAAAGTGTTCCAATTGCTACGTCGGCTGGGCCTCGCGCAACACTTAAAACACTTTCCATTTGACAGAAATGACTGGCCAGACAAGGCATTTGGAAGGACTAACTCTACAACGCCTGCAAATTAACACACTTCGAGGATGTTATATATACTCCTCCGAAAGAATGAGGGGGATTATGATTTAAGTGTTCATTCCAATTGTTGCATTTTCTTTGCAAACTGACGGGTCTGGCCGGCCAGCGCTGACAAAAGGAAAGAGCCCTTTATTAGACTTCCCTCGTGCTCTCCAAACTTTTCGCGTGTATCAAGAACCCGAAAGATGCAATCGAAGCATGAAATGATAATAAAATATCACAAAACCAGGTCTCGGTTGTTGAAAGGGAGGACGAGGTAGTCTATAGGATGAGCATCATCGACTGAAACCAACTAATAGTCAACAGGATAGTTGATCTACTGAATATAGGCATCCGTACATCAAACAACTGTATGCATTATTTTTCACTGAAAGCCCCAACAGACGTACGCTCGCGTAAGCAAACGCTCTAAGGACCCTTACCTCTTTAAACAAAGGTTCTAAGTCCGACTCTTTGATCTCAAACGGCAGGTTGGAGACGAAGAGAGTTTTTTTGTCCAAGGATGTGGGGAACTGCGATTGAAAAAAAAAAAAAAAAAAAAGGATTATGCCTCTTGTTAAAAAAAAACAGGACTACTTAAAGTGCCCCTGTGACCAAAAAATCAATTCATATTTTTCTTTGGATTTCAAAACTATGTTAACAAAAAAACACTAAGTGACCCACGTTTTAAGCCTTGATTTCAAAAAGACACCTCTTTATTTTAACTGTAATTTTCCTATTTAATGGTCCGCCATTACTAACATTATGTTCTTGAGAGAGCTGGATCGAGGAGAAAATGACGTCAAAGGCTCACTAGTTTAAGAATGCAATACGTGTGTACGCCGCAGAATTAATATGCAGCACGGGGGTTTTGGGCTTTCAGACTTTTAAACTCACGCTTTGCATATATAATAAGCTGCGTACACACGCTGAAATTTTAAGCTAGTGAGCCTGTGACGTCACTTTTCCCTGGATCCAACCGTCTGAGGTCCAATCGGTCAGTTTTGAACGTGAGTAACAGCGGACCGTGAAATCCAAAACTTAAACTCAAAGTAAACGGCCTTTGGATAAAAATCAAAGCTCAAAATTTAGCCAGTCAGGTGTTAAGCAAACACACTTTCAAAATCTGAAGGAAAAAAGGAGGTGGTTTTTAATCACAGGGGCACTTTAATACTACGAAATATGACCGGTCAAAAGGATTTACGCCTAACGGCTTTTGGAGCAGGGCTAGTGCACTGGTGAGAGCACTCGCCTCCCACATACACAGTAAAAACCCGCATATAAGAACCTAGAATTTTCGAGGACAGGCTGAACAGGTTCTTATATTTTAGGGTAGTTTTTCACAATTCACGCCGATTGGTTCTTACTTTTCAGAGGTTGTCATTTTGATAGTGTAACCATTGGTAGAAATGTTGTACTAATAATGTACATAATGGTTTAGCACTTGTATTTTCAACAACAAAAATGCTTGCCTTGTTTGCTAAACAATAACATACACAATAATTTTTTTATCAGGCGTTTCTCACACAATTAAAATCCAAAATTTTGACCATCAAAAATTGGAGTGATATTTTTTGTATAAGCATAGGCAGCCCAAGCTCGCGTCACTACAGACAGCCGTTGAGAATTTGAACGCGTTATAAGACTTTGTATGGGAAATCAAATACCGTCGATTATAAAGCTTAAAAAATGGTCAATTTAACTTTCATTCAATAAAGTGAATAAAAATGACTCACCTCTGGTGTATTCTTGTGCCTTTTGGAGCTTATTACACCGTTTCGGGAATTCTGTGTTTTCGGTGTTTTCAATGTTCTAAGACGAAGTCAAGGCTGCACACTACGATTCCGACCGTTGTCAGCTCAGAGGCGGTTTGCGACTCGAAAATCCATCCCAGCCAAGATTTTTTCACGCAATGCTAAAGCCACATCATTTGCGAACCTCGGTGAATGTTTCGTCGTCAAAAATCCCCACGCACTTGGCTGGAAATGAGCATTTTCTGCTTCGATTTCCACGATAGCTGATGAATTTAACTGCAGGTGATCACCGACGAGAACACGGAGCTTGGGTCCGAGTTAAAATTAACTCCACCCGATGGAGGTACAGTCATTTCACGTACAACACTTACCCCATCCCCACAGCGGCTTCTCGAACACCATGGTTACGAGTGACGCTGAGGGGATGGGGTAAGTGTTGTACGTGAAATGACTGTACCTCCATCGGGTGGAGTTAATTTGACCTCGGACCCAAGCTCCGTGTTCTCGTCGGTGATCACCTGCAGTTAAATTCATCAGCTATCGTGGAAATCGAAGCAGAAAATGCTCATTTCCAGCCAAGTGCGTGGGGATTTTTGACGACGAAACATTCACCGAGGTTCGCAAATGATGTGGCTTTAGCTTTGCGTGAAAAAATCTTGGCTGGGATGGATTTTCGAGTCGCAAACCGCCTCTGAGCTAACAACGGTCGGAATCGTAGTGTGCAGCCTTGACTTCGTCTTAGAACATTGAAAACACCGAAAACACAGAATTCCCGAAACGGTGTAATAAGCTCCAAAAGGCACAAGAATACACCCGAGGTGAGTCATTTTTATTCACTTTATTGAATGAAAGTTAAATTGACCATTTTTTAAGCTTTATAATCGACGGTATTTGATTTCCCATACAAAGTCTTATAACGCGTTCAAATTCTCAACGGCTGTCTGTAGTGACGCGAGCTTGGGCTGCCTATGGTATAAGAACCTATTTTTGCCTTTGCCAGGCTGAACAGGTTCTTATATTTTTGGGTATTTAAATGCCAAATTTCAGCCTGTAGGTTCTTAAATCACTAGGTTCTTAAATGCGGGTTTATACTGCATGGCCCGGAGTCGATTCCAAGACATGGTGTCACACGCCTTTTTATAGGCTTCAATACTTGCGAAAAACCAAGCATCTTCAGTTCACGACCGAGTCAGAAGGGGAGTGGGTCTATTCCTGATTTGACGTCAAACTGATTTACATTGCATTAACTCTTTGTAAATACGCATGCAAAGTAGATTGTGACGTCAAATCAGGAATAGACCCAGTCCCCTTCTGGCTCGGTGGTGAACAGAAGATGCTTGGGTTTTCGCAAGTTTTGAAGCTTATTAAAAGGCAGGACCGTTAGGAAAAGGGAAAAATGGCCGCAATGCGTTTCGAACAGGTGCAAAGATTTCTTTTAGCGAAAAAAATATTTTAGGGTTAGGGGCACTTTAAATAAAGTTCATCATCATCATCATTGTGAACAACGTTAGATTTTCAGTACGATTTATTTGCTAGAAGCCAAAACGATACGATCATTTAAAGACTAATAGCCTCGAGCCAAGGAAACATTTCAACATTTTAGTTGCGAATCCAATAATTATACATCCCACTCCTTTTAAGAGAAATTAGAAAAAACAGAGAGACATTGCCCATTTTCCCACTGGGATTGCTATACTGGCAACCCAGTAAAGCGGTGTGATTTACCTTGAACTGGGTTGGGTTTTTGGATTTATCCACTGACTGTGATATGAACATGGGTCTTCCTTCTAATTTAGTGCGATCCATAGATAGAGCCGCTTGCACGGAAGACTAAAATACATCAAAATGGACAATTGGTCACTCAGTCAATCAATCGATTGGCTAATTAGTATTAAAACAGGCCAAACACTCAATCGATCAATCGATATAAATAAGTCCTTCAACAAATAAATATTATAAGCTGGCCTATATATAACGCCGGCAAATTACGAAAATATCAACACATTGATGTCTTGGGAAACTACCATGCAACGGGCGAAATAAACTCTCTTAAAAGTCAGTTTTGTCGGGGACTCCTCGCGCCTTGACAATAGTCGCCTTGACAAAAGGCGACTTGTCTCCAAGTCTACGGGTGAAAGGCCAACCGGAAAATCAGAAAATTAACAAATCGAAAGAGGTTCAGCGTTGTCAGTACTCTTATCGAGAATGATATTCGTCATCACAGTGGTCAAAATGTTGAGGCGCAGCCGAGTGAGAACACAACAAATTTTGACCACTGTGATAGACTATTACATTGAGTGACAAATTGACGCGAGCATGACGCGTACAGCATTGTCTAGACTCTTATCGACAACGGCAAATTAGCCAATCAAATTGCGAGATTACAAGCAACTGTGGTAAAAATCTTGGTTTCAGTTCAGTCGGTTAGTGCGCAGCCTGGAGCAGCAGGAGGTCGCCATTTCGATCCCCGCCTCATTTCATCGACGTCTGTTTCGACTTTCCTCTGATTCGTGTAGCTGCAGCTTTGAATATCCGTAAAACGGTGCATTGACGGGAGAAGGGGGGTAAGAGATGCGCACCGAGAGCCACAAGTTTCTCAGTTCACTAGCACGTGTTACCCTCGTAGAATAAGGACCTCTACCTTTAAATCAAAGTCCTTGGCAGAATCTCAGGTGCTTCCCACGGACGCTTTACACCTTACCTATCCTTGCATTTGAAAACTTGAGGACACATGACCAGCGGGACACATACTCCATTAAGGGCGTAGATAAACGACCTAGCTTCCCAGGAGTTATCGTAGGGTTAGGGTTTAGGGTTAAGGGTTAACTCGTCGGTTCGAGTCCTGCTTACGAACGGGACTCTGATTTTTCAGTTGACCTTTCGCCCGTCACCGAGAAACTAGTTTCCCATCCTTCCAACGGGCGCTTTACACCTTAAACCATCCATAGTTGCGCAATGATATCTTGCGGAATGAGCAAAGATTCTTCGGAAGTATCGAATGTAGAGAGCCCTTCTCATCATACCTCGGTTTTAAACTCGACGTAGGCAAATCCTTTGGATTTTCCCATCTGATTTCTCACCAAACGAACTTCTGATATTTCACCAAGCTGCAATTTAAAAACAAAACGTTAAAGTATTTCCTAAGAAATGGCAGCTACCTTGCTTAGCAGTAAACTGCGAGCAGTCTCTCTTTTGCTCTAGAATCGTTGAAACGAACGCGTAAGTTGAACTTTTAATGGCTGAAACGATTAAGAGCAAAAGAGGGACTGCTCGTAGTCTAGCTTAGCAGAGGTTCCTTAGTTTTCCTCTCTAGCGAGAAGGAAAGGAAAACTCTGCATGGATCTCCTCGATGTCATCCAGAACTTTGCACGAATTAGTCAATTCTTTACCGGTTTCATTAGCGCTATAACCAGCTTTTTTGTCTGTCCTCTTATTGATGATAAAATGGCGCCATAACATTGTCAAAGTTGTTGTGGATTCCCGGGCCCAACATCCTCGCCTGAGGTTAAGTCCGCAAAACTAAAACCAAACAGGTTCCGGCAAATTCTCCACATTCATACTTTAAGCCGCGCACAAATTACAATTTTATGTGTCTGTACTCTTATTAATGATAAAAGTTAGCCAATCAGAGCACGAGAAATTGCTCAGTTATTGTAAAAAAACTTTTCGACGATAATAAGCACTTAATGACTAGCCCAAGGGAAGCAGTGAGTCTTGTTTCCCCGAGACCCTAAATGTTTCCCGTGGGGTCAGTTATTAAGTGTTTTGTTATACCTCCCAACTTAAAATAGAACTGTTTTGCTCAGTTCTTGGAAGCTTTCGTCCAAATTTTCCTCTTTGCAGAAGTCTCTTAAAGTTTCCACGGCATTGTGGGTGGCCTTGTTAGAAGACTTCGAGCTTTTGTCGCGTAGAAGCTGTTCAATTTCCTCTTCAGTTCTTGCTGTTTGAAACCGTTTAGCTGCCATGACAGCGTAAAAAGTATTTGCTTGACGCGGCTGGCAAACAAATTTGCCGCTGTTTCAAAGGTGCATGACTTGATCACGTGCGAGTCGAAAGTTCAAGTCGTTGTTTCCCTAGGGAGTTCGCGACACGTTCTCCAATCGGAAAACGTATTTGAGTTGGGAGGTATAACAATAGTAATTTCTTATGAAAGAAACCTAACCAGATGAAATTGCAATTCTCCATCATGCGTGAACGTCTTAAGGGATACAACACGAACTCGTAATAGCGATATTTCTTGTTCTCAAACGTTGACGTCACATTTCATTTGATATTCAAATTTGCCAACCACGAAACAAAAGAAGTCATTGTTTCAACAGCCAATTAGGTTCTGGTTGGCTTATTAAAAGCAACGGGTGACGTCACGAGAAACATCGCTATTGACCAGCTCCAAGCTGGCTTTGATATATAGCTCAGTGGAAGGACTGCGCAATAGCACGGTCAAGGGCTTGAGTACCGTTCAGGCCACGAGTTACTTGTAACTGGTAAGGTTGTTTCTACATACGCGACGATCATTTTCTTGGAAAAGCATTTGGTATCATTTCATATAGCATTTCATTTATTCTCTATCGAGCATAGATAACTCTCCTTACCGGTGCAAAGGTATCTTTCAGACGCTCTTCATCGATTGAAAACAACAGGTTGCTAACGAATATTGTGTTTGAATCTTTGGCGCTAAAAGAAAAAAAAACGGCAGAAGACAATTGCAGCCATTTGCAGGTAAAAAAAATCGTTCTTAGTTTGTTCGGTTGAAGTAGCTGATAACAAAAAACTGAGCGACCTATAGATCACTTTCATAAATGGCGACCACTTTTACATTCTTTTGTCTTTAGGTTTAAATTGTCGGAAGCGTCGTAATGGTCGGGAAAGTAGAACTAGATTCAACTTTCCCGATCATCCAGACCGTGTACCACAGATCGCCGCAGACGCAGGGGACAGATGCTTCCATATGTCTGCGACGTGGCGTAGACCTATCGGCGATCGTGTCGCAGATGCAGACCGATCGCAGACCGTTGCAGATCATATGAAACCAGGCTTTTAAGTCTGACCAATGTAAGGGTGCCTTCCACTGACCTTATTCCGGAATAAGAATACTTGGGAGTGATGATGATTTAAAACGGTATGTTTGATATGTTTAAAAATGCATTTTGGCGGGTGTTTGACAATTTTAATGAGAATCTCCGTAAAAACGAAGGATTTCTAACTTTTATTCCTTGTATTCCTACTCCGGAGTACGGTCAGTCGAACGCGCCCAGAGTGTATTACGTTTTATAACCATTCTGCTTGTGAAATTGACTCTTTCAATAATAATAATATACCGCCTGGCCAGTGCTTGGATTACCCTTGCTAAATTAAGCACTAAATAAACTGGAACTCCCATCTCAGAGCGTCGATTGAGCCTGATGTGCCAGGCAGAAAATTGAATTGTCATATAAGTAACAAATAAACGAATAGAATCGGAAAAACGAACTTAGATTAAACTATTTACCAATTAAAACCACCGAATACCAACTTGCCTCAAAGTTTGCATGCCACTATATTTATCACATCACGTTCATTTACAGATTACAGACCAAATCAAAGTGCCACTGTCGTTACTCGTGGATATGAAAGTTACCGCGATTGTTTACAATTGGCAGGCTGACGTTTTCCTTAAGCATTAGCATTGATAGTTGGATAATTGTGTAACAGCACGGTGGGCTCTCATATGCAACTAGATTCCCAAAATAATGCATGTATGTGAGGTAATCCCCTTTGCTGGAATTCAACCCCGTGAAACAAGTATACCATTTCTCCAATAGGCATAAGATTTACTCTTTAACACATCCTCTATAAAGAGCTGTACCTTCGTTTTACAGATGACAAGGTAATTTTGAGTAAGGTGTGATTTTTGTTAGTGTCATCAGGTTTAGCAAGTAGAGCAGATCCATTTAGTAATATTAACACTTTTTGTGCCAGTTATACATTCCTCCAACAAACCTTGCGAATATTTATCACTATATTTAATACTGTTACCCTTAGAAACAGATGATCTGAACCATACCTGATCACAGCAAGTGCATATATATTCAGGGCCATGTGTTATCTTATCACGATAAAGACTGAATCACTTTTGACATGGAATGTCTAATAGAGTCTTGACCTTGACAAATTTCAGTTTGGTTTAGCCTTGAGCTCTGCATAGCTTTCCTTAAATGGTTTTGTGCTTTTCTGTTTAGGTCTCTGATATATTCTGGATTGCTTTTCTTTTCCTATTCCCTTTCTGCTTTAATAGTTTCAGATCTGTTTTGGCGTTTTGCATTGCTTTTCTTTTCCCTGAACTCTTCAAGTGATTTTGTCTCTTCCGCTTGATAGATTCTCTCAAATAAGCTCTTTTTTGCCAATGCTTTGTAGAAATTATTACTGACACTCACATGATTTTTGACCATCGTTAATTAATCGATTATTACCAGGCTCTGAATAATTGTTGACATTGGTAACACCGCTGATTTCATAACCTGAAATACTGTCATTATAATAATCTAACTGAAGTGCTGAAACATATTGTCTTCCATCTAGATGTCCAATGTTCACAGTAGTTCCCCGTTGTCCGCTTATAGGACTGATAACAGTTACTGGTGCCCACCCCTCAATGGATTCATTTATATGTATAGTAACATTTAATACATTGCAAACTGCTTGCACAATAAGTGCATCACACCATGTATGTTGCTGCGACAACAAACGCACAATTGCTCTGTAATGATGGGTCCAATATTAATTTTTGACGGTTGTTCCTGATGGATTCAACGCCAGCAGCATGCAAATTCATGTGATAGGAAGGATCATTGTATAACAGGTGGGCAACAGAAGAAAAGAAGCATGAGCCATCTGAGGTACATTCTAGTGCCTTCAATCCTTTTTGAGCTAATCGAGCCTGCAACAGTGCTACAGAAGGATTTCTCAGTATTGTATGTGCTGCATGTGTACTCGTTCCATGAGCAACAGGGCCTGGGTTTGAGTCAATGTCTCCTGATATCAATAGCTTTTCTCTTAATAGACAATAATTCTCATTTTGTCGAATGCGTAGTAGCAGATCGATTTTGAATACACAATAGAAATACAAGTCTTTTTAATAAGATAAAAATGACGATTAGAATATCCTACTCTCGAAGATTGTTACGTCTGAGTTGCGGTCTAGGTATAGAGATATAATATTTTCCAAAAGCAAGAGATAAACACTTTCTCAACTCAGACGAGCTCGGTACGTCCTTATTTAAATAATGCACCATACACTTTCTAATTACGTTTCTGAAACAATGGCAGTCACCTTCCACATGGAATTTATTTATCCCCCGTGAGCTTAGGGGATGGATCAACAGGCACTGTCTTCTCACCACGTGTCTGTCGATTCCATTTCTACATGACATGTATTAAAGTCTTCACGTTGGTCAGTGAAAGGCGGTGCACAATTAATTGCACCAATCCGTACTTGTTCAGAATATTTTGCTTCACCTTCGAAGAAAGCCATTTCTTTAATTCTTCCGTTTCTTGCTTCTAAATGCAGCGAAATGTGCTCAAACACTTAAGTATAAAAGCGACATACAGCAATGGCGGCGCACAACCTCGCGAACAGGAAGTCACAGCTTTCTATATCCATCCTGATTGGCTTATTAGATCGAACTTCCGGTTACGCAGGAGTGACACATTTGCATAAAGAACCTCACCAAAACTCGTGGATATATCCACGAGTAAAAACGCCCTCAGTAAAATGTAGTTACCTGTCATGTTTCAGCTTTTCTGCTGCTGCTACTGATTTCTGTGTTGTTGTTGTTGTTGTTGTAGTTGTTGAAGAAGTGTCGCTTTCTTTTTCAACTAAAATTAAAAATTCTTGCCATTAGTAGGCTCGATTGACCAGCCGTTTTGTGCGCCCGCGTTCCTCCGCGTTCCTCCGCATACCACGGCTGGATCACTGGTCCAGCCAATTGCATTTTCCACCAATCAGAAAGTCGCCTGCCTGCCAAGTACAAAATACAATTGGCTGAATAGAAAATACAATCGCGACGGGTGCTACGTCACGGACAAACGACGCGGACCAATGATCTATCCGTTCGTTGGGAAGAGGATGTTAACCGCACTCCCAAAACGGCTGGAAATCGAGCCTATATGCCATAAGGGAAATTCTATATTTATTTAACCAGAATTACCAAGAGGCAAAACACTTAAATTGAAACCACACGGGCAGCCCAGTAGTTAGATCATGGGACTACCTTGCGAGATGCTGTGAGTTCAACTTCGCCATAATCGACATCGCCTTAATTCAACTAACTGAGGAGAAAGTGCTGCCGTTGTAACACAACGGCTATGGTTTGACTATGAAGTCTTCTCGGATAAGACTTTTAAGCAGTGAACCCTGTCTCGGAACCCGTCGCACAACCCTTGTTCAGGAATTCTGTTCATGGGTCATAAAAAAAACCCCACAGTATTGGCAAAAAGTTGGGTACTGCGTTCAAAGTGTTGTGGTCCGTTTATTTCTCATCTCTCCTGCAAATGTGACTGGCTGGGCACGATATCCAAAACGTTTATGGCATATGAGGCCACGCACGTCAAGTCTTTGCGAAGTGCGGAACATGCAGTTACAAATGTAATGACGACTGGCCTATCATAAAGGAAAACCTTTTTATTCAGAATCACACTAGGACGTCAAAGATTTGGCGCTGAGACCTGCGAAAACAAAAATCTTACCGTGCGGTTTTTTGGCAGCTGGTTCACCGGAATGATCATCATTCTTCCCGGTGTCAACGGTAACGCCTTCGCCAGAAGCCTGATAAGCAAAAAGATGAAAGTTTAAATTCTCCAAACTTTACAGCTTAATAAACAAAAGTTGAATGAAGAAATAGTTAAATTATGATGAGGTTTGCTTTCTTTCGCATCTCATAGTGAAGAAAAGGCCTACTGGATGGCTCTTGTTGCAACGGCGTTATACTCTTCTGAAATACGCTAAAGCCTTGCTTCACGCGCAAGTGTGTGATTAAGTGTCTGTGTGTGGAAGGGAGAAGGGGGGGGGGGGGGGGTTAAGAGGGAAAGAAATGCTTTTCATTAACGCAACTTTGTACTTAGAACATCAAAATATACCCCCCTAGCGCACGAGCAAGCAAACCCGACCGCAACGACACGGCTTGCTCACACCCTTCCTTGCATTTAGGTGTTCAGGTGAATCAGTAAATAGCAGTTAACATAGAGCTGGAGAGATGTACTAGCATTGCGTTGAGGCTGCGCCCGTCGTAATTCAGTCTCTATTTGACCATATTCGTATTCTCAGCATTGGAATGAACTAGCTTGCAATGGAGGCTAAAGAAGGGGAATATATTGAAAAGTATTTGAATTTGAAAAGATTCCCCCGCATGAGCCTCCATTGCAAGCTAATTCCAGTCCAATACTGAGAATACGAATATGGTCAAATAGAGACTGAGTTACGACGGGCTAGTACATCTCTCCAGCTCTATGTTAACTGCTATTTACTGATTCACCTGAACACCTAAATGAACTCGGACAATGCTCGTGTTATTTGTTTACGGTGACTACACGACAGCAGAACTGCTTAAGCGCCGAAAAGAAGAGAGTGTTTAAGCGCAATGCCTTCAAATTTTGTCAAATCGGTCTATTCAGTCACGCGAAAGAGCCTACCAGATGAAGCGGGGTCGAATGTCTTGACTAGCGTCGAAGGGAATATCTTCCCATAGATGCACACTCCTTCGCGAAAAACATACACTAAAACTACTTGAGTTGCCAATGCGTGCGCGTCTTTTTGGTATCAAATACGTCATACGACAACCGTTCACCTTTCTTTTCTTCAGTTCCAGTTTGGCCTTTTTCTGCTCCACTTTCTTGGCAGCTTTCCTCTCGGCATTTGCAAGTTTTCTTTTTTCTTGCGCTTCCTCTTCAGCTTTTGCACGCGCACTTTCTTTTTCAGCAGCCTTACATCAAAACAAATCAACAAAAACTGTTTGAATGCAAATAGTGACAGGACAGGAAAGAGGTACACTTTCCACTAAGATCCAGGAAAGCAGTTTTTCCAAATACCTTCTGTCTTCGCTCGTTGACTCTTAAAAGCTGCAAGCGACATTTTGAAAATGCTGCGTCCCAATCTTCCAAAGTTCCTAGTAGCAAAACGACAAGTCAAACAGTAGCAGCCTCTCAACAGCCATGTCTCCAAAGTCATTACAGTTCAAGGGGTTTTCAGCTTAGCGCACGAATGCAAGCAACAGAGGTGCGCGCTTCATTATGCATATCATTTACGAAAGAGGAGGAAAATAGCAGTGCAAATTTACCGAGCGGCGAGATAAAATCTCCGCCACTATTTTCCTCCAGCAGGTTGGTGAATAATTGTCATCTCAAAACGTCATACCGGGCAGCGCGATTGCCAATACTTTGGTGTCACTCAGGAAGAAACCACACTTGAAAGGTGGTACGAATTGTTTGCAAATAACTCAACGCGGAGTTTACAAACAAATTATCGGTGCATTTTGCAACTTAAGACGCCCTTTGCGCAGCCATAACAATCTCATTAAAGCAAATGACCTGCTCCCAACTGTGTGGCTTCATAGCCCGGTTGGTAGAGCATCGCATCGGCATAGCAGAGGTCAGGGGTATGAACCCCATTGGAGCCACTTGAATTCTTCAGGTGTCTATAAGAAACAATTGCTTAAATTGTCCAGCTAAATGGGAGGATCACTTCTCTCCTTTCAAATGATACACTGTTATCAGCTTGGTCTGAAATATGATAACGATCCGATAAGTCCTCCTCTAATTATTTTGACCCCAAATGCACTGCCTAAAGAGCGAATAAAACTGTTACGCGCCACCTTGCAACGGCAACCACTCACCTTCCTCGCGCTCAAAACTGAGAAGTGCTTGGATCACCATTTCCGGGTTATCACTCGCAGACTGCACAGCTCGCAGAAGAATCTTCCGACACTTCTTGACGTCCCGACAACACCTGCAAATTAGCGTAGATTCACTACATGCCACCTTGATGTAGCGTTTAAAGGGCTTGATGCGTTAAAAATCCAAAAACTATGCTAGCGGCTCAGGTCCTCAAAGAGCTATACCCCTTTCCCTCCCACGAGTGACATTTCCAGATTTTAATCTGTCTAACGCCAGACGATTTTATTTGTCAATGGGGTACACTTCAGGAGTTAAAGTGTGAAGCGCTGAAATTTATCATCAACTGGGTTGAATGAATACTTTTTCACAACAGACATGACATATGTATCGCTTCGTTCCTGCAATTCCGATCCAAATTTTAACCAACTCCTCATTC